>OX418222.1:1267838-1627838 GCA_948455865.1 Conomelus anceps | reverse complement strand
TCAAATTAACATTGATTAATATTATGTGGTGGAATAACAAGTTGTAATTGAGATCGTTGGACATAATATTAAAATTAGCAACTATAGTAAAACCCATGAAGATTCAAATTTTGATACAATTATTATTAAATTTTGTATAATTTATATTATATGTTGAAGCAAGGTTCATTGAATATATATATATATATTTTTTTTTTTTGAGATTACGTCTTGGAGACTCCAGTTAAGGAGTATAAAACAAGTCTGATCAACAATCTTATACACTAGTTACCATAATTACTATATCAATTAGTTGAGGTGAGGCTTAACTTTGATGTGAAAGGAACTCTTGTACACTATAAAAAGCTAAACTAAATATTTTTCAATTGTTTTTCAAATATTTCTATATTTTCAAGACTTTTAAAAACTGCGGTAGCTTGTTGTAGAGTTTCCTACCAATATAACTAGGTTTTTGTTTGAATAAGCTACTATTGTGACTCACCAAGTGATAATCTCTGTATATTATAATCGTGTACGTCAAGATTTTGGTTAATATCATTCGTTTTTACAACATATAAAGTAGCTTCATACACATATAAGCAGGGTACAGTTAGGAGACCTAGTCTGTTGAACAACGGCCTACATGAATCTAATCTATTCACTATTTTCATACACCTACCCACGTTCTTTTGGATCTTAAACACCCTATCAAGATTTTGGTTAATATCACTCTCTTTTAGTACATATAAAGTAGCTTCATACACATATAAGCAGGGTACAGTTAGGAGACCAAGTCTGTTGAACAACGGCCTACATGAATCTAATCTATTCACTATTTCTATACACCTAACCGCTTTCTTTTGGATCTTAAACACCCTATCAAGATTTTGTTATGATGAATTACCCCATTCTAAGATAGCATACCTAATATGTGACAGTAAGAGCCCATGATAAGCTGTAAAAAGTAACTTTGGGAGGAGATAAAAGCAAAATTGCTTGGAATTCGTAATGTATGATAATTAAACAGAATTTATTAATTTCGAATTCCTTTAATTGCTATTACTTTATGCTGAAGACTTCCGCAATGGCGGATATTGACAACAGTATTGAATAGCTGATGGGAATCGATGAATGCTACTGTACAAAAATATCAGTCACCACCGGGAATCGAACCACGGACCTCTCAATTGCCGGTTGAGCGCCCTTAACCACTAGACCATGGAGCCTTTCTGTACAGCAGCATTCATTTTCAACTTGGCCATATCGGCTCGTATCTCTCAAGTTAGTTGGAAGTGACTGACAATTGAATAAACTGACAAATATACATAAACCGAATTTATTAATTTCGAATTGACAACTGACAAATTGGGAGGTCCGTGGTTCGATTCCCGGTGGTGACTGATATTTTTGTACAGTAGCATTCATCGATTCCCATCAGCTGTTCAATGCTGTTGTCAATATCCGCCATTGCGGAAGTCTTCAGTATAAACTAATAGCAATTAAAGGAATTCGAAATTAATAAATTCTGTTTATGTATATTTGTCAGTCACTTCAAACTAACGTATAATAATTATCTCAAACAATAATTACAAAGTACAATAAAATACCTGATAGATCTCCAACTTCGTCAATGTTATTAATAAAAATTTTAAATATCCAACTAACATGTTTTAATAAACATTATAATAATAATAACAAATTCATCTATTTATAATGAATAATAGTAGTTTATGCAACGATTTTATTTTGACCCTTATTAAGGCACAAGTTAGATGTAAGTTATAACACAAGCAAATGCGAGTGTTATAAATATCTCACGAGTGCTTTAATGGCCAAATAAAATCGTTGCATACACTATTTTATCTACGACCACTAGTATACATTTAATTAAAACAATTTCATTTTACCTGTGACTGTCAGAGATACCTAACCTCTCATCTCAAATACGAGAAGTTATAGTAGATTGTTAGGTTAAAGCAGCTGGTGTAGCAGTTTGATCAAATCAGCTGATAGTTTCACAATATTGAATTACGATATTGATTCCATCAAAAATTCTTCTGATTGGTCCAGAACCCATGTTATAATGTAGAACCTGTACTATAATGAGCTCATTATGCAACGGGTTTCAAAAAGCATTTCGAAAAGACAGCAGCTGTTTTGGCATCAATTGTGAAACTGTAATGTATACATTATGTCATGGTCGTAGATAAAGATTTTTTATGGTTATTTTTTGGAATTTCATTATGATATTTTTATAATATTTCCAGCACCTTGTATGAATACATAAATTATCATCGACATAATATTATACACTGAAGATGAGTCTCCATGATTCGGATAACGTTTGGCCAAAAGTGAGTAGAAATATTATTTATTCACAAGTAAAATTGACTGCAAGTCGTTAAATTTACGATGTAAATATTAACAACCCAGATCGTTATGGAACAAGAAATCCAAGAATTCAATATTATGATTTATTTATAAAATATTAATTTAAGACATTTCTAATGTTCCAATTCTAATTTTTATAAACATTTCATTCATTTTTTAAAATGTTTTATATTTTTCTCCCATAATTATCAATTTTTCTCTTTATTTCCATATTTAAAAAAAATTCACAATTTTTCAAATTTTTTAATTTTTTCTCAAATTTTTCAATTCTCAAAATTTCTCAAAATTTTCAATTCTCAAAATTTCTCAAATTTCAAAATTTTCAAAACATTTTTTCTAAAGCTTTTAATTTTTCGTAGTGAATTGATTACTCTTTCCAATTATCACTTTTTCATCATACAGTGGGTCGTCTGACGATGCTCTGGACAACAGAGTGAAACGGCCGTCACGCCATAACGTGAGTCACAATTTCCACTCAAAAGAGTTTTTAAGTTTTTATTATGTATTAGTGGAAACAAGATGGATCTTCAACATCATAATTTAATATTATATTAGACTTTATTAAAAAAATATTACTTTAAGGCATTTCCAATGTCAAAAAATTCCAATTTTTATAAACATTTCAATTTTTCTGAACCATTTCATATTTTCCTCCCAGAATTTTAAATTTTTCTCTTCATTTCCATATTATCGAAAAAAAATTCCCTTTTTATAAACATTTCAATTTTTCTAAACCATTTCATATTTTTCTTCCAGAACTTTCAATTTTCTCGACATTTCCATATTTTCAAATATTTTTTTTTCAAAATTCACAATTTTTAGAGAAAAATTGAGATTTTTTTTTAATTTCTCAAATTTTCAAAATACAGTTTTTCTCAACATTTCCATATTTTGAAATATTTTTTTTTTTCATAACACAATTTTTTAGAGTAAAATTGAGATTTTTTTTAAATTTTTCAAATTTTCAAAATACAAAATTATCTAAACTTTTTTCTAAAGCTTTCACTTTTTTTTAGTAAATTATGACATATTTCCAATAAATTATCATTTTTTCACCATACTTGAATATTTCTCTTGAACTCAAAATACTGCTTCAAGCTTCCAAAATACGCCTTTGACGCATGAAGTCAGTTCAAAGACGTATTTTTGGCATACTAATAACTTATTAATCTAAAGTAATCGATCAAAATAGAAACTTCAAAGAGATTTTTAATTATTTAATTGTATTCACTTCAAAACTTAGAGACCAGAATCATGTTCATGCATTTAAATTACAACTAATACAGACGTCAAAGCTCGATTAAGGTCACAGGTGCACAGAATATTGAATTGCTAATAATATATCATTTATAGCAACAAGCTGGTAGGCCTAGGGTGTTTCAAGACCACCCTAAACTTATCTAAAGCTGTGACATTGTGTCAAAAAAATTCAAGTTTTTTCAAAATATTAATTTGGATATTGTATAAAATCAGTTGTACAGCATATTGAATTGCAAATAATATAACATTTTTTATAAGAGTAACCAGCTGGTGAGCCTCGGGTGTTTCAAGACCACTCTAAACATATCTAAAGGTGTGACATTGTGTCAAAAAAATTGAAGTTTTTTCAAAATATTAAATTGGATATTGTATGAAATCAGTTGTACAGCATATTGAATTGCTAATAATATAACATTTATAGCTACTATAAGAGTAACCAGCTGGTGAGCCTAGGGTGTTCCAAGACCACCCTAAACTAATCTAAAGCTGTGACATTGTGTCAAAAAAATTCAAGTTTTTCAAAATATTAATTTGGATATTGTACAAAATCAGGCCAAAGATGTACAGAATTTTGAATTACTCATTTGAATATATCATTTATAGCAGCAAGCTGGTAGGCCTAGGGTGTTTCAAGACCACCCTGAACTTATCTGAAGCTGTGGTATTGTGTTAATTTTTCCAAGTTTTTTTTTCTTCAAAATATTAATTTGGATATTGTATAAAATCAGGCCAAAGATGTACAGAATTTTGAATAGTTAATAATATATCATTTATAGCTACTATAACAGTAACCAGCTGGTAGGCCTAGGGTGTTTCAAGACCACCTCAAACAAATCTAAAGCTGTGACATTGTGTCAAAAAAATTCAAGTTTTTTCAAAATATTAATTTGGATATTGTATAAAATCAGTTGTACAGCATATTGAATTGCTAATAATATATCATTTATAGCAACAAGCTGGTAGGCCTAGGGTGTTTCAAGACCACCATAAACTAATCTAAAGCTGTGACATTGTGTCAAAAAAAAATTAAGTTTTTTCAAAATATTAATTTGGATATTTTTGAAATCAGGTCGCAGGTATACAGAATATTGAATTACTAATAATATATCATTTATAGCAACAAGCTGGTAGGCCTAGGGTGTTTCAAGACCACCCTAAACTTATCTAAATCTGTTATATTGTGTCAAAAAGAATTCCAGTTTTTTCAAAATATTAAATTGGATATTGTATAAAATCAGTTGTACAGCATATTGAATTGCTAATAATATAACATTTATAGCAACAAGCTGGTAGGCCTAGGGTGTTTCAAGACCACCTCAAACAAATCTAAAGCTGTGACATTGTGTCAAAAAAAATTTAGTTTTTTCAAAATATTAATTTGGATATTTTTGAAATCAGGCCAAAGGTGTACAGAATATTAAATTTCCAATAATATAACATTTATAGCAACTTTTCCAGCAACAAGCTGGTAGGCCTAGGGTGTTTCAAGACCACCTAAAAACTTATCTAACTCTGTAGTCTAAAATAACGCCTTATCACTGTGGGCTGAAACTATGTCTTATCTAAAATCTGAAATAAAAATTAATAAAATAAATAAGCGTATGGCTTTTATTGGAGGGAGACCATTACGGTTATTTCTACTTTTTACGTGGGTTCCGAACCATCGGGTAAGTGATAATAACGATTATAACATCAAGTAATTGAATCACGGCCTTCTATTTAAGATAGTAGGTACTATAATAATAATCTATCATGGAGTCAAAAATATTTCCCAAGTTTTTTCCAAAATATCCTAATAACCTTTATTATATTTATATATTTTTTTTCGGAGGATGAAGCCCACATAGGTCTGAGACTTGTGCGTGGGTAATGAATTGGATGATGCTGATTTATGGGTTGTACCAACAGTTTTAGGTGAGTTCCGAACCACCCGCAAGTGATTTTACAACAGAGAACAGTGTCTCTTTTGCTGGCCAATCTAATCGGTCACCGTTACAAACAGGACCTACGAGAACGCAGCTTATCTCTATCTGATTGAACAGATACCTGCTTTAGGTATGTCCCGAACCACTGGGAAGTATTTTACAGCAGAGGACAGAGTCTTTGTGGCTGGCCAATCCAACCGGTCACCCTTACAAAGAGGGCCAAAGATTTTTTAGCTTATCCCTATCTGATTCAAGCTGCTACAAGATGCTAACTACTGCAATATTTCATTCATTTTTCTTTTGAGGATAAAACCCACATAGGTCTGAGACCTGTGCGTGGGTAATGAATTGGTGATTGATGAGCTGGACCTACAGTTTTAGGTGGGTTCCAAACCATTCCCGGACCTGTTTATTATGAGTTTTTAAAATTATTATTCTAGTGGTTACAACAAGCCTACCAAGTATTGGTAACTCTATGCTAAACTCCCTGTTTTGAAAGTTATGTATAACATTTTTCCCATATTCATTTCAAATCTAATTTTAACGGTTTTTTAACGGTCGAAAAACGCGCCAAACCGTTGTCAGAGTTCATTGAACCCGTCCAATATGGCGCCAAGATTTATCGATCATTATTCAATATTCTTTTATTCAATTACAAGGTAACAGGTGTGTCATGCTTCAATTCTTTTAATTTTATCAATTATAATTATTTTGTGAAATCAGTTTTACGTTGTAAGCTACGTTTTCCTTGTCAACGTAAACTGAACGGAGACTTAACGGACTGTGCTTGTGGTGAGGGTTCAAAAAATTTTTTTTTAATTTTTTCTCTGCTGTAAAATCACTTCCCGTTGGTTGGGATCCCACCTAAAACTGTAGGTCTCAATCATAAATCACCATCATCCAACTCATTACCCACGCACAGGTCTCAGACCTATGTGGGCTTCATCCTCTAAAAAAAAACTATATTATAACCAATTTGAAGACATTAATTATTATATATTATGTATTATGTGTAATATATACGGTATATACCTAGATATTTATCCATTTATTTATTCATGACAACCCTACAAGCCCTAAAAGGAGCTAGAGGAAAATATCCCACGCTCCAAGAAATACAGCGAATTTTTAAGGCTTTTAAGTTTAAGTTTATTTTTAAGTTTTAAGTTTTAAATTTTTAAGTTTTTTATCCTTTCAGCTCCATGTAATTTGTATTTTAAAATTTTTGGTTAGTGAAAATCAAAACATTGGACAGCTGATTCATTTGGAATACAAAAAAAAGAGTAATATTACGAATCCTGTTGCTTAGCCTAATTATCCAATCACTTCCCGGTGGTTCGGAACCCACTTAAAACTGTAGGTCCAACTCATAAATCACCATCATCCAACTCATTACCCACGCACAGGTCTCAGACCTATGTGGGCTTCATCCTCAAAAAAAAAAAAAAAAAAGTGACTGAAAATTAGACCGAATATTAAATAGAAATACAGAGTCAGTGAGGCTGATGAAGCTTCTCTTTAGAAGTGAAATGCATCCCTCAAATATCTCCAGTATAAGTGAGTGTGAAAATACAGTGTCAGTTTTGATATTAGATTTAAAAAACTGTTTTAAAAAGCGTATTGAAAATATAATAAACTTTCCATTTCGAGCCATGCTATGGACCTACAATTTAGGTGAGTTCCGAACTACCGGATAAATTATATTATTTTTATTATACTAGATGCTAACTAGCCTACTTTTGAGTCACTTTAAGTAAGTTTCATTTCAGTTTTCGTCGTCCTCAAGTAAAAATATCAAAAACCATTTTTATGGAGCGCATTGTTAATCTAATAAATTGTAGACACATTTCGAGCCATGCTATGGACCTACTATTCTAGGTGGGTTCCGAACCACCCGGTAAATTACATTTTTTTTTTTTTTTTTTGTGGAATACATCTTTGAGACTCCAGTTAAGGAGTATAAGACAAGTCAGATCAACAATCTTATACACTAGATACCATAATTAATTACTATATTAATTAGTTGAGGTGAGGCTTAATTTTTATGTGAAAGGAACTCTTGTACACTATAAAAAGCTAAACTAAATATTTTTTCAATAGTTTTTTAAATTATGATGTTGAAGATCCATCTTGTTTCCACAAATATGTAATATAAACTTGAAAAAAACACTTTTAAATGGAAATTAACTCACGTTATGGCGTGACGGCCGTTTCGCTCTGTTGTCTAGAGCATCGTCAGACGACCCACAGTACACTGACTTAAGGTATGAGTTTGAGGGTCAGACCCTCAAACTCATACCTTAAGTCAGTGTACTGTGGGTCGTCTGACGATGCTCTAGACAACGGAGCGAAACGGCCGTCACGCCATAACGTGAGTTAATTTCCATTTAAAAGTGTTTTTTTCAAGTTTATATGTTTTTTAAATATTTCTATATTTTCAAGACTCTTTAAAAACTGCGGTAGCTTGTTGTAGAGTTTCCTACCAATATAACTAGGTTTTTGTTTGAATAAGCTACTATTGTCACTCACCAAGTGATAATCCCCTCTGTATTATAATTGTGTACATCAAGATTTTGGTTAATATCACTCCTATTTACATATAAAGTAGCTTCATACACATATAAGCAGGGTATATATTCTTGTATTATAATCATGTACGTCAAGATTTTGGTTAATATCATTCGTTTTTACATATAAAGTAGCTTCATACACATATAAGCAGGGTACAGTTAGGTGACCAAGTCTCTTGTACAACGGCCTACATGAATCTAATCTATTTACTCTTTCCATACACCTAACCGCTTTCTTTTGGATCTTAATTAAAAACTGCGGCAGCTTGTTGTAGAGTTTCCTACCAATATAACTAGGGTTTTGTTTGAATAAGCTACTATTGTGTCTTAGATTCATAATGGAGTAACATCTGAAACTAGTACCCCTTATTTTTAATAAATGTGGATGTGACAATTTCGTCTTATTAAACAGAATTTATTAATTTCGAATTCCTTTAATTGCTATTACTTTATACTGAAGACTTCCGCAATGGCGGATATTGACAACAGTATTTAATAGCTGATGGAAATCGATGAATGCTACTGTACAAAAATATCAGTCACCACCGGGAATCGAACCACGGACCTCTCAATTGCCGGTTGAACGCCCTTAACCACTAGACCATGGAGACCTTTCTGCACAGCAGCATTCATTTTCAACTTGGCCATATCGGCTCGTATCTCACAAGTTAGTTTTGAAGTGACTGACAATTGAATCAACTGACAAATATACATAAACAGAATTTATTAATTTCGAATTCCTTTAATTCCTGAATTCCTTTAATACGAGCCGATATGGCCAAGTTGAAAATGAATGCTGCTGTGCAGAAAGGT
This sequence comes from Conomelus anceps, assembly GCA_948455865.1. Classification (NCBI taxonomy): domain Eukaryota; kingdom Metazoa; phylum Arthropoda; class Insecta; order Hemiptera; family Delphacidae; genus Conomelus; species Conomelus anceps. The sequence continues at coordinate 1,618,900 of OX418222.1, read as the reverse complement.
CTCCATGGTCTAGTGGTTAAGGCGCTCAACCGGCCATTGAGAGGTCCGTGGTTCGATTCCCGGTGGTGACTGATATTTTTGTACAGTAGCATTCATCGAATCCCATCAGCTGTTCAATGCTGTTGTCAGTATCCGCCATTGCGGAAGTCTTCAGTATAAAGTAATAGCAATTAAAGGAATTCGAAATTAATAAATTCTGTTTATGTATATTTGTCAGTTTATTCAATTGTCAGTCACTTCAATCTAACTTCGTCTTATTATTTATTATGGATACCTTCCACAATAGCACCTTCGCCACTTCAAAGAAAGTCAACTTATAACATATTTTAAACAAAAAGGTGTGTAGCTAGGTGTTATTACACTAGGTGTGTAGCTCGCCATTTTCTTACCCATTTTAATTTAACTTCATTTCAGTTTTCGCAGTCCTCAAGCAAAAATAACAAAAACCATTTTTATGGAGCGCATTGATAATCTAATAAATTGTAGACACATTTCAAGCCATATTATGGAACTACTATTTTACGTGGGTTCCTAACCATCGGGTAAATTACATTTATCTACGACCATGTCATAATGTATACATTACAGTTTCACAATTGATGCCAAAACAGCTGCTGTCTTTTCGTGATGCTTTTTGAAACCCGATGCATAATGAGCTCATTATAGTACAGGTTCTACATTATAACACAGGTTCTGGATCAATCAGAAGCATTTTTGATGGAATCAATATCGTAATTCAATATTGTGAAACTATCAGCTGATTTGATCAAACTGCTACACCAGCTGCTTTAACCTAACAATCTACTATAACTTCTCCTATTTGAGACGAGAGGTTAGGTATCTCTGACAGTCACAGGTAAAATGAAATTGTTTTAATTAAAAGTATACTAGTGGTCGTAGATAAAATAGTGTATGCAACGATTTTATTTGGCCATTAAAGCACTCGTGAGATATTTATAACACTCGCATTCGCTCGTGTTATAACTTACATCTAACTCGTGCCTTAATAAGGGTCAAAATAAAATCGTTGCATAAACTACTATTATTAGACTATGTAGGTGTGTAGCTCGGCATTTTGTTACCCATTTTAAGTTACCTTTCTTAGTAATGGCGAAGGTGATATTGTGGAAGGTATCCATAATGAATAATAGGACGAAGTTGTCACAACCACATTTATTAAAACTTCGAGAAACTAGTTTCGGTTGTTACACCATTATCAATCTCAATCAAACTAAAGAGTTTATTTTGAGTATACAAACTACATTTATTAAAACTTCGAGAAACTAGTTTCGGTTGTTACACCATTATCAATCTCAATCAAACTAAAGAGTTTATTTTGAGTATACAAACTACATTTATTAAAACTTCGAGAAACTAGTTTCGGTTGTTACACCATTATCAATCTCAATCAAACTAAAGAGTTTATTTTTGAGTATACAAACTACATTTATTAAAACTTCGAGAAACTAGTTTCGGTTGTTACACCATTATCAATCTCAATCAAACTAAAGAGTTTATTTTGAGTATACAAACTACATTTATTAAAACTTCGAGAAACTAGTTTCGGTTGTTACACCATTATCAATCTCAATCAAACTAAAGAGTTTATTTTGAGTATACAAACTACATTTATTAAAACTTCGAGAAACTAGTTTCGGTTGTTACACCATTATCAATCTCAATCAAACTAAAGAGTTTATTTTGAGTATACAAACTACATTTATTAAAACTTCGAGAAACTAGTTTCGGTTGTTACACCATTATCAATCTCAATCAAACTAAAGAGTTTATTTTGAGTATACAAACTACATTTATTAAAACTTCGAGAAACTAGTTTCGGTTGTTACACCATTACCAATCTCAATCAAACTAAAGAGTTTATTTTGAGTATACAAACTACATTTATTAAAACTTCGAGAAACTAGTTTCGGTTGTTACACCATTATCAATCTCAATCAAACTCTAAGACGAAATTGTCACAACCACATTAATTAAAACTTCGAGATACTAGTTTCGGTTGTTACACCATTATCAATCTCAATCAAACTCTAAGACGAAATTGTCACAACCACATTAATTAAAACTTCGAGAAACTAGTTTCGGTTGTTACACCATTATAAATGTCAATCAAACTAAAGAGTTTGATTGAGATTTATAATGGTGTAACAACCGAAACTAGTTTCTCGATGTTTTAATAAATGTGGTTGTGACAATTTCGTCTTATTATTCATAATTTTAAGTTAGTTTCAGTTCAGTTTTCGTCGACCTCAAGCAAAACTAACAAAAACTGTTTTTAGGACCACATTGAAAATCTAATAAATTGGTTTCGTTGAGACACATTTCTAACTAGGAACGCCTGTTATGGCATTAATTAGACGTGTGAGAGAGAGAGAGGCCTCTATGCCCCAACTTCACCTCCTCCTTGTCCCACACACGCCTTTTCTATTGTATGCCAGCCTGACAGCTCACTAGGCAAACACAGGTGTTCAGGTTTTATTGTGTACAGTTTCAAACTATTGCAACGAAGTACTCTGGAAATGACGTTTTACTCGATTCAATATTCAATTGTTAAAGTTTGAACCATTTTATACACTTGAAAATACTAAATTTTCACTTATTCTGATATCAAAACTGAAACTGTTTTTCTATTTAAATTAAAATTTTTACACACTTATACTGGAGAAATGCATTTCATTTCTAAAGAGAAGCTTCATCAGCCTCACTGCCGCTGTATTTCTATTTAAATTATGATTTTCACTCACTTATACTGGAGGGATGCATTTCAGTTCTAAAGAGAAGCTTCATCAGCCTCACTGCCGCTGTATTTCTATTTAAATCATGTCTTTTACTTACTTATACTGGAGGGATGCATTTCACTTCCAAAGAGAAGCTTCATCAGCCTCACTGACTCTGTATTTCTATTTAAATCATGTATTTTACTTACTTACACTGGAGGGATGCATTTCACTTCTAAAGTGAAGCTTCATCAGCCTCACTGCCGCTGTATTTCTATTTAAAGTATGTTTTTACTTACTTATACTGGAGGGATGCATTTCACTTCTAAGGAGAAGCTTCATCAGCCTATCTAATATCAAAATTGACACTGTATTTCTATTTAAATTATGATTTATACTCACTTATACTGGAGGGATGCATTTCACTTCTAAAGAGAAGCTTCATCAGCCTCACTGCCGCTGTATTTCTATTTAAAGTATGTTTTTTACTTACTTATACTGGAGGGATGCATTTCACTTCTAAAGAGAAGCTTCATCAGCCTCACTGACTCTGTATTTCTATTAAAATTATGATTTTTATTCACTTATACTGGTGGGATGCATTTCACTTCTAAAGTGCAGCTTCATCAGCCTCACTGCCGCTGTATTTCTATTTAAAGTATGTTTTTTACTCACTTATACTAAAGGGATGCATTTCACTTCTAAAGAGAAGCTTCATCAGCCTCACTGACTCTGTATTTCTATTTAAAATTAAGTTTTTTACTCACTCATACTTTAGGAATACATTTCACTTCCAAAGAGAAGCTTCTTCAGCCTCACTGACTGTATTTCTACTTAAATTACGATTTATCCTCAATTTTTTTTTAAGATGAAGCCCACAGGTCTGAGACCTGTGTGTCGGTAATGAGTTGGATGATGGTGATTGGACCTACAGTTTTAGGTGGGTTCCCAACCACGGGAAGTGATTTTACAGCAGAGAACAGAGTCTTTTTGCTGGCCAATCTATTCGGTCACCGTTACAAACAGGACCTACGAGAACGCAGCTTATCTTTATCTGATTGAACAGATACCTGCTACGGCTCACGGCTATCACTTATACTGGAGGGATGTCATTTCACTTCTAAAGAGAAGCTTCATCAGCCTCACTGCCTCTGCATTTCTATTTAAATTATGATTTTTACTCTCTTATATTGGAAGGGAAGTGATAGCCGCTAGCCGTAGCAGGTATCTGTTCAATCAGATTAGATAAGCTGCGTTCTCGTAGGTCCTGCTTGTAACGGTGACCGATTTGATTGGCCTGCAAAAAGACACTGTTATCTGTTGTAAAATCACTTGCGGGTGGTTCGGAACCCACCTAAAACTGTAGGTCCAATCACCATCATCCAACTCATTACCCACGCACAGGTCTCAGACCTATGTGGGCTTCATCCTCAGAAAAAAAGTGATTTTTTGTGAAGCATTTACGTAATAAGGGCGAAAAACTCGTCCATTCAAACTTAACCTTTTAAATAGAGAGATAGTATGAGTGAGAGACAGTTTGAGAGAGAGAGAATATGTGTGTAAGAGAGTGAGAGAGATTGAACGAGAGAGAGAAATGTGTGAAAGGGTATGAGTGAGAGATAGTTTGAGAGAGAGAGAATATGTGTGTAAGATAGTGAGCGAGATTGAACGAGAGAGAGAATATTTGTGATAGAGTGTGAGAGAGTATGAGTGAGAGAGAGAGAATATGTGTCTAAGAGAGTGAGAGAGATTGAACGAGAGAGAGAATAAGTGACAGTTTGAGAGAGATAGAATATGTGTCTAAGAGAGTGAGAGAGATTGAACGAGAGAGAGAATATGTGTGAAAGAGTGTGAGAGAGTATGAGTGAGTGAGAGAGAGAGAATATGTGTGTAAGAGAGTGAGAGAGATTGAGCGAGAGAGAGAATATGTGTGAGAGAGTATGAGTGAGAGACAGTTTGAGAGAGAGAGAATATGTGTCTAAGATAGTGAGCGAGATTGAACGAGATAGAGAATATGTGTGAGAGAGTGAGAGAGTATGAGTGAGAGACAGTTTGAGAGAGAGAGAATATGTGTGTACGAGAGTGAGAGAGATTGAGCAAGATAGAGAATATTTGTGAAAGAGTTTGAGAGAGAGATAGTTTGAGAGAGAGAGAGAATATGTGTGTACGAGAGTGAGAGAGATTGAGCGAGATAGAGAATATTTGTGAAAGAGTTTGAGAGAGAGAGAGAGAATATGTGTGAAAGAGTATGAGTGAGAGACAGTTTGAGAGAGAGAGAATATGTGTGTACGAGATTGAGAGAGATTGAACGAGAGAGAGAATATTTGTGAATGAGTTTGAGAGAGAGAGAATATGTGTGTTTGAGAGAATGTGTGTGTGTAAGAGAGAGCGAATGTGTTTGTGTGAGAGCGAATGTGTGAATCTTTTTCTCTTTCTATCTCTCTCTCTCTCTTAACGAATGAGGATGTGAGGGTGCAAGAAGCGATGACGATAGAGTGAGAGGGTTTAGAGGGAGGATGGAAGAGAGAGTGAGAGGGTATGAGAACCGGCGAATGATTAGTGAGGTAGTGTTTTGAGTAAGAGAGAGCGAACGAATGGGAGAGAGATGAGTGACAATGAGAGTGAGTGAGAGAGAACAAACAAGAGAAAAAGAGAGACCGGGAGCGACAAAGAGGGGAATAACGGTGTCACCTGTACAGAGCTGAAAAAAATAACTTTTCTGAAACAATGAGTCTTTAATCATCATAGTGTGAGTACACTACTCAAACTAACACCACAGCTTTAGTGTGCATATGATTCACTTTACGAAGAGGATATCTTGTGGACCAGCTGGGAGGCCTAAACCCCTTTGTAAGTCTTCTATTTTATTAGAATTTCACTTTTAAAATACTAGTTTTTTTTATATGTTGTTGACTTTCTTAGTAGTGGCATATGATTCACTTTACGAAGAGGATATCTTGTGGGCCAGCTGGGAGGCCTAAACCCCTATGTAAGTCTTCTATTTTATTAGAATTTTACTTTTAAAAATATTGTTTTTTTTATATGTTGTTGACTTTCTTAGTAGTGGCATATGATTCACTTTACGAAGAGGATATCTTGTGGGCCAGCTGGGAGGCCTAAACCCCTATGTAAGTCTTCTATTTTATTAGAATTTTACTTTTAAAAATATTGTTTTTTTTATATGTTGTTGACTTTCTTAGTAGTGGCATATGATTCACTTTACGAAGAGGATATCTTGTGGGCCAGCTGGGAGGCCTAAACCCCTATGTAAGTCTTCTATTTTATTAGAATTTTACTTTTAAAAATATTGTTTTTTTTATATGTTGTTGACTTTCTTAGTAGTGGCATATGATTCACTTTACGAAGAGGATATCTTGTGGGCCAGCTGGGAGGCCTAAACCCCTTTGTAAGTCTTCTATTTTATTAGAATTTTACTTTTAAAATATTAGATTTTGTAATATATTGTAAGTTGACTTTCTTTGTAGTGCATACAGTAATATTGTGGAAGGCATCCATAATAAATAATAAGACGAAACTGTCACAACCACATTTTTTTGAAAATATTGAGAGACTAGTTTCGGTTGTTACACCATTATCAATCTCAGACAAACCCTGACAATCTCTAGAATTTTATTTAAAAAAAATTGGGTTTTGTTTAAAATATATTGTTGGCTTTCTTAGTAATGGCGAAGGTGATATTGTGGAAGGTATCCATAATGAATAATAAGACGAAACTGTCACAACCACATTTATTAAAAATATTGAGAGACTAGTTTCGGTTGTTACACCATTATCAATCTCAGACAAACCCTGACAATCTCTAGAATTTTATTTTAAAAAAATTGGGTTTTGTTTAAAATATATTGTTGGCTTTCTTAGTAATGGCGAAGGTGATATTGTGGAAGGTATCCATAATGAATAATAAGACGAAATTGTCACAACCACATTTATTAAAAATATTGAGAGACTAGTTTCGGTTGTTACACCATTATCAATCTCAGACAAACCCTGACAATCTCTAGAATTTTATTTAAAAAAAATTGGATTTTGTTTAAAATATATTGTTGGCTTTCTTAGTAATGGCGAAGGTGATATTGTGGAAGGTATCCATAATGAATAATAAGACGAAATTGTCACAACCACATTTATTAAAAATATTGAGAGACTAGTTTCGGTTGTTACACCATTATCAATCTCAGACAAACCCTGACAATCTCTAGAATTTTATTTAAAAAAAATTGGATTTTGTTTAAAATATATTGTTGGCTTTCTTAGTAATGGCGAAGGTGATATTGTGGAAGGTATCCATAATGAATAATAAGACGAAATTGTCACAACCACATTTATTAAAAATATTGAGAGACTAGTTTCGGTTGTTACACCATTATCAATCTCAGACAAACCCTGACAATCTCTAGAATTTTATTTAAAAAAAATTGGATTTTGTTTAAAATATATTGTTGGCTTTCTTAGTAATGGCGAAGGTGATATTGTGGAAGGTATCCATAATGAATAATAAGACGAAATTGTCACAACCACATTTATTAAAAATATTGAGAGACTAGTTTCGGTTGTTACACCATTATCAATCTCAGACAAACCCTGACAATCTCTAGAATTTTATTTAAAAAAAATTGGATTTTGTTTAAAATATATTGTTGGCTTTCTTAGTAATGGCGAAGGTGATATTGTGGAAGGTATCCATAATGAATAATAAGACGAAATTGTCACAACCACATTTATTAAAAATATTGAGAGACTAGTTTCGGTTGTTACACCATTATTAATCTCAGACAAACCCTGACAATCTCTAGAATTTTTTTTTTTTTAAATTGGTATTTGTTTTAAATATTGTAAGTTTTTTTTTTGAGGATGAAGCCCACATAGGTCTGAGACCTGTGCGTGGGTAATGAGTTGGTGATTGATGAGTTGGACCTACAGTTTTAGGTGGGTTCCGAACCAATAAATTAATTAAATATAAGATATTCCAGTATAGTAATACTTGTTATTGGAGGATGAAGCCCACATAGGTCTGAGACCTGTGCGTGGGTAATGAGTTGGATGATTGATGAGTTGGACCTACAGTTTTAGGTGGGTTCCAAACCACCCGCAAGTGATTTTACAGCAGAGAACAGTGTCTTTTTTGCTGGCCAATCTAATCGGTCACCGTTACAAACAGGACCTACGAGAACACAACTAAAATATGGTTTCAAATATGTTGTAATTTTTGGGATAATTATTTAAGATAAGATATGATAATATTGCAGGTTCTATACGTGTTTAAAATCCATGTAATCAAAACTAAATTAATTGAATTTTATTGAAAAGATTGATAAAATTAAAATTATTATTGAAAAAAATTGATTTATAAGCCTAAAATGTGTTGGATTAATTTGGGGAATTGTTCAAGATGAGTTTGAAAATTTTAGAAGCTTGGTAAGCTGGGTTAAGCCTTTAAACCCCTTGTAAGTTTTGGAAAATCTAATATTTTATTGGAAATTTATTGAAAAAATTGTTTTATTACACTTAAATATAGTAAATTAATTGAGAAAGTAATTTGAAATAAGTTAGGACATTTTAGAGGCTATATAGGATAAACTAGGATATTATGATAAGCCTCTAAACCCCTTGCAAGTCAAGGAAAATGTGATATTTAATAGGAATTTTATTGAAAAAAATCGTTTTATTAGTCTTAAATAAAATAATATATTTGGAGAACCTGTTTAAGATACATTAGACCTCTAAACCCCTTCTAAGTTGAGGAATATTTGATATTTAATTAATTTATTGGTTCGGAACCCACCTAAAACTGTAGGTCTAACTCATCAATCACCATCATCCAACTCATTACCCACGCACAGGTCTCAGACCTATGTGGGCTTCATCCCAAAAAAAATATATTTATTGGAATTTTATTGAAAAAAAAATTCTACTAGTCTAAATTATAGAAAGTTATCAACATTTCAACTGAATTCAACGACTTGCAGTCAAATTTTCATTAAGAATAAGTATATTTACTTACTCTGTAGGCCGAACGTTTTCGAATCTTGGAGATCCATTTCCAGAGGCGTCCTCCTTGATCATCAATGTCAGTTTTTGGTTAGAAGAATTGTGGTTTTTGTAGAATGTGATCAAAAGTTTGTGTGGTTTAAAATTTAGTTGTTCGTTGAGGATGTTTTGTTTATTGTGTTTTTTTTTTTGTAGATTACGTCTTGGAGACTCCAGTTAAGGAGTATAAGACAAGTTAGATCAACAATATTATACACTAGATACCATAATTACTATATCAATTAGTGTAGTTGAGGCTTAATTGTGATGTGAAAGGAACTCTTGTACACTATAAAAAGCTAAACTAAATATATTTTCAATTGTTTTTTAAATATTTCTATATTTTCAAGACTCTTTAAAAACTGCGGTAGCTTGTTGTAGAGTTTCCTACCAATATAACTAGGTTTCTGTTTGAATAAGCTACTATTGTGACTCACCAAGTGATAATCCCCTCTGTATTATAATCATGTACGTCAAGGTTTTGGTTAATATCACTCTTTTTTACAACATATAAAGTAGCTTCGTACACATATAAGCAGGGTACAGTTGGGAGACCAAGCCTGTTGTACAACGGCCTACATGAATCTAATCTATTACTCTTTCCTAACCTAACCTAACTTTTTACCTAACCTAACCGCTTTCTTTTGGATCATAATTACACTATTATCAAGATTTTAGTTAATATTACTCTTTTTTACATATAAAGTAGCTTCATACACATATAAGCAGGGTACAGTTAGGAGACCAAGTCTGTTGAACAATGGCCTACATGAATCTAATCTATTTACTCTTTCTATACACCTAACCGCTTTCTTTTGGATCTTGAACACCCTATCAAGATTTTGTTTTGATGAATTACCCCATACTAAGATAGCATACCTAATATGTGACAGTAAGAGCCCATGGTAAGCTGTAAAAAGTAGTTTTTTGTACATTAATCAGATAATCTGCGAACTTGTTGGAGAAAGGAGTTACAGTAAATATTATCATAATTTTTAACAAACTATTAGAAGATAATTTTAACTTTTTTTTGTAAATTTAACGACTTACAATCACTTTGTGAGTCAAAAGTGACTGCAAGTCGTTAAATTTACAACAAAAAGTTAATATTAACAACGCAGATCGTTATAGAACAAGAAATCCAAGAAGAAAATAATTGTTTTATTTCACATTACACAATACGAATTTTTATTAAGTTTTTAAAACTTTTTATGGTAAATTCAACGACGCAGTCAATTTTAATTGAGAATAATTCATATTTTTACTCACTTTTGGCCAAACGTTTTCGAGCCATGGACACCTTGAAGATGAGTCTACATTACTCGAAAACGTTTTGCCTAAAGTGAGTAAAAATATTATTTATTTTCAATTAGAATTGACTGCAAGTCATTGAATTTATCATAAAAAGTTGATATTAACAACGCAGATCATTATGGAACAAGAAACCAGGAATTATTTTTCTTTAAAAAAGATCAATATTGTCAAAAATATTAAAGAGCGTATATTATTTGGGAGAATTGTTTAAGATATTTTTATAAATATTATCAATATTTTTGAGGGTATTCTAGTATGGCCTAATTGAATATAAATTTATCAATAAGGATAATTTTTATTGATTATTATATTAAAATTATGTTTTATAATTCTAAACAAACTTATCAGAAAAAATGGTTTTTATTAAAAAAATTATGTTTTATATGTATGTAATATTGTACATTAATTGAGAGGATTGTTTGAGATAATTTATGTAGTTAGAGGAAGGCATAGATATTTTTGATGTAATTCTTGCATCATCAATGAAACCCAATAGTTTCATTTGATTTTCATGAATAAAAAATGTTCAAAATATTATATACTAGAAGGCAGGATCGCTTTGCTCGCCTTAACTGTATGAACCGTTGGAGGGAGGGTTCCGACCCCTTGACCACCGGGGGATAAATTTATACAAACCCACTTACAAACAAAAATTATACAAAACTAAATTTAATGCCTTAAGTTTTCAAGACATAATTGTTTCAAAAAACATAAAAACCTCTCATTTTATCAAAACGTTCCACCAAAATTTTCAAACCTAAAATTCAACAACTAAGAACCATTTTTGACAACATGACAATGAACATCATCAGCAATAAAAAAAAATTTCATCAAGGGGATTAATAATGTTCTCGCAATTTCATCATCTGATACTCTCCATCTCTTTTCTAGTGAATAAAACAATATTCGATTCCCCTCCCCATCAATCATACTGTCTCCCTTTAATGGACTCCACTTTAGTAACAAATAAACAACTCCCCTCCCCTCAAATCGCTAAATGTCATTCAATTCCCTCCCCTCCAATCCTACTGGCTCCCTTTAATGGACTCCACTTTTATTTCCAATATACAACTCCCCTCCCTCAAATTGCTAAATATCATTCAATCCCCTCCCCTACAATCCTACTGGCTCCCTTTAATGGACTCCACTTTTGTTTCAAATAAAAAACTCCCTTCCCTCAAATCACCAAATATGATTTAATTCTCTCCCCTCCAATCCTACCCTTTAATGGACTCCACTTTAGTAACAAATAAACAATCCCCTCCCCTCAAATCACCAAATATTATTCAATCCCCTCCCCTCCAATCCTTCTGACTCCCTTTAATGGATGCCACTTTTCTAACCTATAAACAACTCCCCTCCACTCAAATCACCAAATATTCATGTCAGTCATTTTGATTAGGCTCCTCCCCCATTCAGCCACCTGCTTCTCTCTGATTGGCCAATCTGTCAGCCAATCAAACGCCTTTTCATCTGTCATACAATTATTTTTGATGTCTAATCAATCATTATTTGTTCTGACAGCATTCAGTCTGATATTTACTTTTGCTGAAACCGGCAGAAGCTGTGGCTGCTTAGTTAAGTTGGTGAGTACTTAATTTTTTTCAGTAGAGCCAATCTATTACATCTTTATACTAAATTTCAACTTGTAATTATTTCATATTAATTAAATGAAATTAACTTACAATTATTATGATATTTTACTTCATGATATTTTCAGTACAAAGGTAGTTTCTAATCTTTTTTGCCTTAGTAAATTTAAATCATAATTTCAAATACTAAATTTCAACTTAAACTATTATTCTAATCAATCAACTTCTTATTATTATACTGTATTACAATATATATATTTTGTGTACAAGTAGTACACAATATGTTCTTCATGTTTATGTTTCTGTACTTTATTTTTTTCTTTAGTAGTTCAGTAGTTCTTAATATTTTTTTGCCTTCAGTAAATTTAATTCATAACTTCATATAATAAATTCCAAATTAAATTATTATCGATTCTAATTCAATTATTATTTATTTCTGTGGTTTATTTATTTATTATTAACTTCTTATTATTATGTTTTATTTCAATATATTATATTTTGTGTAAACGTAGTACTTGCTTTTTTTATATAATTAGTTCTTATTCTTTTTCTTGTTTTCAGTAAATTTAATTTATAACTTCATAAACTAAAATTCAACTTAATTTATTATTGCATTTTATTATTCAATCAACTTCTAATAATTATATTTTACTTAAGTATATTTTCAGAAATTAAATTTTATACTTAAAAGTTCTTAATATTTTTTGTTTTTATTAGATTCAATTTATTAATTCATATACAAAATTTTAATTAGTAATTATTAAAGAAGTGATAGCCGCGAGCCGTAGCAGGTATCTGTTCAATCAGAGAGATAAGCTGCGTTCTCGTAGGACCTGTTCGTAACGGTGACCGATTAGATTGGCCAGCAAAAAAGACACTGTTCTCTGCTGTAGAATCACTTGCGGGTGATTTGGAACCCACCTAAAACTGTAGGTCCAATCACCATCATCCAACTCATTACCCACGCACAGGTCTCAGACCTATGTGGGCTTCATCCTCAAAAAAAAAAAAATTAAATTTTAATCAACTCACAATTGTTATACTTTACTTCAGAATATTTCCAGTATTTTGTTTTAAAATTTTAAACTTTTTTCTTTAATTTATTAAATTTTTAATCAATTTATCAAATTGCTTTATCAATTTTCTTCTTAAATTTATTACATTTTTTATACTGAGTTTCAGCTTGTAATTATTGTATTTTACTTTTCTGAAATTGACAGTTTTTTATAATTATATTTTACTTCCAAACTATATCAAATTTATTACTGTATTTCAATTAGTAATTATTAAATTTTAATTAGCTGAAATTAACTTTTAATTATTTTTATTATATTCCACTTAATTTGAAGTAATTACTCAATCATACAAGAACTTATATTTATTTATAATACTGTATATTTTTAATTTTCAAAAATATTTAAACTTTTTATTTATATTTTACATGCATTTTTATTGTTTTTATAAATATTTTATTGTAGTAATATTTTTCCAATTCATATTTTCAAATTATTATAAACAAAAAATGTTAATTCTCATTTTAAACCCATTAATACATTTTTATGATTTAACAATTTTTAATATCTTAATTGATGTAGCCTATAATTCTACTAATTGTAATTTTTTTTTTTTTTTTGAGGATGAAGCCCACATAGGTCTGAGACCTGTGCGTGGGTAATGAGTTGGATGATGATGATTTGACCTACAGTTTTAGGTGGGTTCCTAACCATCTGCAAGTGATTTTACAGCAGAGAACAGTGTCTTTTTTGCTGGCCAATCCAATCGGTCACCGTTACAAACAGGACCTACGAGAACGCAGCTTATCTCTATCTGATTGAACAGATACCTGCTACGGCTAAATAAATGTGACAATTTTGCCTAATTATTCAATTCTACTAATTCTTAAATTGTTTCAATTTTAATATATTTTTTTTCTAGTCTTCCTCCTAATTTTACTATTAAAATCTTAATTATAAATACTTTGATTCTGTGCACTATCACACTCAATTTTTATGACTCTTTTAATATCTTGATTTTTAATAAATATTTTATCCACTTCTTATGATGTGCTTACTTTTTTCAACTTTTTGTATTTGTTGCAGGTATATTGAATTATTATTATTTAATAATATTATTTATATTAATATTATTTATAGTCCATTATATTATTTTTTCAAGTATTTAAAAAATTTAATTATTTTATATTATTCTGTTATAAGTCACAAGTATGTTAAACATACCAACCAAACCTATGATTTTAGCATTTTTCAATTGTTCAAGAATATGTTAATGATAATTATTTTATGTTTTATAGTAGTTTATGCAACGATTTTATTTTGACCCTTATTAAGGCACGAGTTAGATGTAAGTTATAACACGAGCGAATGCGAGTGTTATAAATATCTCACGAGTGCTTTAATGGCCAAATAAAATCGTTGCATACACTATTTTATCTACGACCACTAGTATACATTTAATTAAAACAATTTCATTTTACCTGTGACTGTCAGAGATACCTAACCTCTCATCTCAAATACGAGAAGTTAAGATTGTTAGGTTAAAGCAGCTGGTGTAGCAGTTTGATGAAATCAGCTGATAGTTTCACAATATTGAATTACGATATTGATTCCATCAAAAATGCTTCTGATTGGTCCAGAACCTGTGTGATAATGTAGAACCTGTACTATAATGAGCTTATTATGCAACGGGTTTCAAAAAGCATTTCAAAAAGACATCTGTTTTGGCATCAATTGTGAAACTTTAATGTATACATTATGACATGGTTGTAGATAAAGTATTTTATAATATTAAATTATTTTATATTATTCTGTTATAAGTCGCAAGTATTTTAAACATACCAATTGTAGCTATGATATTACCATTGTTCAATTGTTCAAGAATATGTTAATTTCTTTTATGTTTTTAATATTTTGACCAAATTAGGCTACAGCTTATCAAGTTTATGAAAATTTTATTAAGTTAGTTCGAAGTTACTGACAATTGAACAAACTGACAAATTTACTTAAACAGAATTTATTAATTTCGAATTCCTTGAATTGCTATTAGTTTATACTGAAGACTTCCGCAATGGCGGATATTGACAACAGTATTTAATAGCTGATGGAAATTGATGAATGCTACTGTACAAAAATATCAGTCACCACCGGGAATCGAACCACGGACCTCTCAATTGCCGGTTGAGCGCCTTAACCACTAGACCATGGAGACCTTTCTGCACAGCAGCATTCATTTATAATTTGGCCATATCGGCTAGTATCTCACAAGTTAGTTCGAAGTTACTGACAATTGAATAAACTGACAAATTTACTTAAAGGAATTCGAAATTAATAAATTCTGTTTAAGTAAATTTTTCAGTTTGTTCAATTGTCAGTAACTTCGAACTAACTTGTGAGATACTAGCCGATATGGCCAAGTTAAAAATGAATCCTCCTGTGCAGAAAGGTCTCCATGGTCTAGTGGTTAAGGGCGCTCAACCGGCAATTGGGAGGTCCGTGGTTCGATTCCCGGTGGTGACTGATATTTTTGTACAGTAGCATTCATCGATTCCCATCAGCTGTTCAATGCTGTTGTCAATATCCGCCATTGCGGAAGTCTTCAGTATAAACTAATAGCAATTAAAGGAATTCGAAATTAATAAATTCTGTTTAAAATTTTATTTATTATAATTATTTAATAATTCACTATATTGTAGGCCTACTTTAGAACTTACATATTATACAGAGGTCTGTATAATGAGTCTTCTTAATGATAGGAAACATTATGTCAATTCAATTGGTATACAAGATGGCAGCTTTAACCTAACCTAGAAAATTAGAACTAGAATACATATGTTGGCAACGTCCATCTTTTTTACACCAATAGTATCGACTAGAGATGGGTTGTACTAGGTTTTTCTGATACTAAGTATTCCGAGTACTAGTACGTTCTAATACCTATTCCAAATACCTGTTCCAAAATACTAGGTAGTATTTTATATTAGCCAGTTTGCCAGAGTAGACGTACAAGAGAGTATCGTACTGCAGTACTGGTACTGTTTCTCATGTTAAATACAGCACGAATCTTTATTACTCGTGTTAAATACAGCACGAATCTTTATTAATCACGTTAAATACAGCACGAATCTAATTATTGAGTTGCTCTCAAATGTGCTGTAGCGAAATGAGACGCGGACGGCAAGACCTTGAGATGCTTGAGTAACAAACTACTTTTTAGAACTCGTACTCAAGTACTCAAGAAGTATTTGTACTGGAAAAGTACACACGTACGCCATATGCAACCAAAGACAATCTAGATGCATGCACCTACAATTGAGTATAGTGAATAGAGAGAGAGCGTGAGAGTGAGCGAGAAAGAGTGAGTGAGTAGTTGAAGGGAAGATTGGGAAGTGATAGCCGCGAGCCGTAGCAGGTATCTGTTCAATCAGATAGATAAGCTGCGTTCTCGTAGGTCCTGTTTGTAACGGTGACCGATTAGATTGGCCAGCAAAAAAGACACTGTTCTCTGCTGAAAATCACTTCCCGGTGGTTCGGAACCCACCTAAAACTGTAGGTCCAACTCATAAATCACCATCATCCAACTCATTACCCACGCACAGGTCTAAGACCTATGTGGGCTTCATCCTCAAGAAAAAAAAAAAAAAAAGAATAGTTCTATAACGAGAAATGAGCTATTAATAGCTACTGTACAACTGCAAATTACAAAACTCCACTCCCACTCCGTAAATTGGAGTGGGGACTTGAAGTCGCGTAGTTTACTAGTTTCTAGAAATACTCACAGATATCTGAGTATTTTGTTCTTCGAATACTAGGTGCTAGTCCGTACGTTCAAATACTCAGTAAAAATACCTGTTCCAGTAAATACGCCTCATCTCTAGTATCGACATCTTTTCCTGTATTTAGATAAACTCCTACATATGTCAATCCCATTGGGGTACAAGATGGTGGCTCTAATCAAACCTAACCTAACCTAACCTAGAATATAGGAACTAGAAGTAGAATACGTATGTTGACAACGTCCGCCATCTTTTTTACACCAATAGTATCAACATCTTTTCCTGTATTTAGATAAACTCCTATTTACCAAGCTTAACCTAACCTTGCTAGATTGTGACATCCCATTAATGGGAATGTTCTAACGATTGCTTGTGTGAAGCATTACATTATTGAATTCAATATCTAGGAATTCATGATTTAGTTGAGGTTAGGTTAGGTTTGTTAAATAGTGAATGGCCTCTGTATAAGCCTCATAAGTGTGTTTCGGAGGACACGTTAAGCTGTCGGTCCCGGCTGCCTAAAAAGCAGTCGTTAAGTCACTCGTCAGAGGCCCTGAACTTATTCAGGTGCGACCTGATAACTCTGACACCAGACCTGAGCCAGCCAGGTCACATGATAGGCTACTATTATTATTATTATTATTATTATTATTATTAATACATAAGTACCTCTATTTTAATTTTATCGTGTTATTTTCTATAAAAAAGTCATGTTTTTATGATAGAATCTAGTTTACTTATTTTATTTTTTAAAAGTAAGTTTCTAGAAACCTAGATTAGTATAGCAACGAATGTAACCTGCGAGCAGAAGAAGAAGAAGAAAAAGAAGGAGAAGAGGAAGACACTGACAGAAGAAAAAGAAAATGAAGTGGAAGAATGCAAGCTTCATCCCTTGAGCCTTTCGACCAAGTGTTGAAATAACCTAAAAAGCATTTGTTCGTCAGGCTCAAGTCATGAAGTGCGCTAATAAAATTACATCACAACAAAATGACATCTTCAAACAACATATGTGTTTTCCATGGTGTATGGAAAGAGTAAATAGATTAGATTCATGTAGGCCGTTGTTCAAGAGACTTGGTCACCTAACTGTACCCTGCTTATATGTGTATGAAGCTATTTTATATGTAAAAAAAAGTGTAGGGTGTACACTTATATGTGTATGAAGCTACTTTGTATTTAAAAAAAGGGTGTAGAGTGTTCAAGATCCAAAAGAAAGCGGTTAGGTGTATGGAAATAATGAATAGATTAGATTCATGTAGGCCGTTGTTCAAGAGACTTGGTCTCCTAACTGTACCCTGCTTATATGTGTATGAAGCTACTTTATATGTTGTAAAAACGAACGTTATTAATTAAAATCTTGATTAACACGATTATAATATACAGAGATTATCACTTGGTGAGTCACAATAGTAGCTTATTCAAACAAAAACCTAGTTATATTGGTAGGAAACTCTACAACAAGCTAACGAAGTTTTTAAAGAGTCTTGAAAATATAGAAATATTTAAAAAACAATTGAAAAAATATTTAGTTTAGCTTTTTATAGTGTACAAGAGTTCCTTTCACACCAAAATTAAGCCTCACCTCAACTAATTGATATAGTAATAATTATGGTAACTAGTGTATAATATTGTTGATCTGACTTGTCTTATACTCCTTAACTGGAGTCTCCAAGATGTAATCTCCAAAAAAAAAATTAGATGGGGAAAAAGTATTAGGGAACCATAAAACAAGGCAATTTTAACACTACACTTGTAAATAGTTTATATAGGAATTTATTCTAACTAAATATAGTACTTTATGCAGCGATTGTATTATGACTGCCTTCAAGCCCCACATGAGATATAATATAGGACATGAATTGAACGAGTGTTCTAAAATATCTCACAAATGGCTTATAGGCAAAATACAATTGTTGCATACAATATATTATCTCCAGCTACCAATAAATTACCTTTTCCTACAGTGACCCGAAAAAGTGTCTATTTTTGCACTAACTGTAGCACGCAAAATAGTCTATTCCTGCACCAATGCAGGAAAGTAAATTCCAGTGTGGGAATAGTATATTACGTTACAAGTGCGGGAAATGGTGTTTAACATACGAGTATGATAAGTTAACGCATGAGACGAAGTCGAGTGCGGTATTATCATACGAGTATGGTAAACATCTTCCCGGACGAGTTACGTACGATGTTTTTCGTCATACAAGTCTAAAATAGCAGATAAGTTGAAATAAGAAACTATAAATCATTGTTATACAAA
Source organism: Conomelus anceps (assembly GCA_948455865.1). Taxonomy (NCBI): domain Eukaryota; kingdom Metazoa; phylum Arthropoda; class Insecta; order Hemiptera; family Delphacidae; genus Conomelus; species Conomelus anceps. Next base: position 1,600,162 of record OX418222.1, on the reverse strand, counting down.
CATAACCTCAACACACCAACTCAAGGTGAGATGTGGCAATAATGGTTCTAGATCAGCTGATCTAGCTTTTTACCAAATGGTTTTTCAGTGAAATGGTAGCCAGTAGCCACCCATAAGCATGCGGGAATAATCATTTAATGATTTTTACTAGACAGTGTATGGTAATAATCATCAAATGACATCAGCTGTTTTTGATTTCTGTAAACAGCTGTTTACCACAATGATTCCTTGACTGGTAAACTGTCCATAACCTACAAGTATGACGAAAAGTACTTTTCCACACTCCAGATTTGCAACCTAACAACACAAAATAGTGAGCATGTAATACGCCGGTTCCCTATTCTGCATTCAAAAATAGGTTGGCTACCCTGCTTCAGCTGTGAAATAGTTGTTGTAGTTGTTGTTGTTGAAATCAATTTGATTCGAAGATAGGTTATGTGAGGAATTGTCAGGTTATGTATGTCCTGTTTTGTTCTGTTTAAATTACTTTATACATTACTGTAGGAAAAATTTAATGTGTAATACGAGTGCAAAGTATTGTTTCTGCACTCAAGAAACTTTTTTCACTCGTCTTCAGCTCGTGAAAAAAACTGTTTCTCTTGATGCAGAAAAACGCTACTTTGCACTCTAGTTACACAAATAGCTATTATACATTACTGTAGGAAAAATTTAATGTGTAATACGAGCACAAAGTATTGTTTCTGCACTCGAGAAACTTTTTTCACTTGTCTTCAGCTCGTGAAAAAAACTGTTTCTCTTGATGCAGAAAAACGCTATTTTGCACTCTAGTTACACAAATAGCTATTATATGTTACTGTAGGAAAAATTTAATGTGTAATTCGAGCACAAAGTATTGTTTCTGCACTCAAGAAACATTTTCCACTCACCTTCAGCTCATGAAAAAAACTGTTTCTCTCGATGCAGAAAAACGCTGCTTTGCACTCTAGTTGCACAAATAGCTATTAATTAAACTTGAGAATCAGATAACTTGCCCCAAGTTTCTCCTTACCTATGATGCGTGTCTGTTGTTGACAGTTCCAATTTGAAATCCAGTTTAATTTCAAAATGTTTAAATCAGCTGACCAACCCAACCTAACCCAACCTAACCTAACCTAACCTAACCTGACTATTGTACAGCATTCATTTCGACACTGTTTTGAAGAAATCCTGAGTTCTGAGATTGGTCTTCTAGACTCCTGTCTGAAAAGTGACAGTAGTGTTAAAATAGCTTCAATATGACACTAGTTTGATAAAGCATGGAATAAAGTAAGCAGTTTTGACAGTGTTTTGAGGAACTATAGAGTGGTCTAGACTTGTGTACTGAAAAGTGACAGAAGTATTAAAATAGCTTCAATGTGACACTAGTTTGATAAAGCATGGAATAAAGTAAGCAGTATTGACAGTGTTTTGAGGAACTACTGAGAGGTCTAGACTCCTGTACTGAAAAGTGACAGTAGTGTTAAAATAACTTCAATATGTCACTAGTTTGATAAAGCATGGAATAAAGTAAGCAGTATTGACAGTGTTTTGAGGAACTATAGAGTGGTCTAGACTTGTGTACTGAAAAGTGACAGTAGTATTAAAATAGCTTCAATATGACACTAGTTTGATAAAGCATGGAATAAAGTTAGCTGTATTGACATAGTTTTCTTACCTCTTATATCTCTACTTTATTTATTCATTTAACTAGTATACAATGAATGTGAATACAACAGGCTGTTGCCTAAACTGTTTTTCACAAAATTTTAAAGTTGGATCCAAATCTTAGGTTAGGTCGCTGTTTCACTTGAAATTTCACCTTGAAGCACAATATAAGAAAACGTCTAGTATTCTCTAGAATTTGTGATGTTTTTTTTTTACGAAATACTTGATGAACAATATAAAATCAAAACTGATACTGTATATATATTTATCCATGTCATAATGTATACATTACAGTTTCACAATTGATGCCAAAACAGCTGTCTTTTTGAAATGCTTTTTGAAACCTGTTGCATAATGAGCTCATTATAGTACAGGTTCTACATTATAACACAGGTTCTGGACCAATCAGAAGCATTTTTGATGGAATCAATATCGTAATTCCATATTGTGAAACTATCAGCTGATTTCATCAAACTGCTACACCAGCTGCTTTAACCTAACAATCTACTATAACTTCTCGTATTTGAGATGAGAGGTTAGGTCTGACAGTCACAGGTAAAATGAAATTGTTTTAATTGAATGTATACTAGTGGTCGTAGATGAAATAGTGTATGCAACGATTTTATTTGGCCATTAAAGCACTCGTGAGATATTTATAACACTCGCATTCGCTCGTGTTATAACTTACATCTAACTCGTGCCTTAATAAGGGTCAAAATAAAATTGTTGCATAAACTACTATTATAGTACTAGTTTGAAAAGACGTGAAATAAAGTTAGCTGTATCATTGAGATCACTTCCTAACCTCTTATTATACTCTACTTTTCACAATTCTAGAATTTTTTAGAAGGATGAAACCCACATAGGCGTGGGTAATGAGTTGGATGATGGTGATTGATGACTAGCACTGATAGTTTTAGGTGGGTTCCAAACCAACGATATATTCTAGAATTATTCCGTGAACAACAAATTAAACCAATAGAAGTTACCCATAGAAATCTGAGTGTCTATACCCAATTTAGTAGGCAGTTTTTTTTAGTTTACTTTTACTAGTATATTATAATCAAACCCTAGTAGCTATTAGGAGATAAGATGCATTCTGCTGGGCACTCTTTGTAAGGGTGACCGATTGGATTGGCCAGCAAAAAAACACTGTTCTCTGCTGTAAAATTACTTGCGGGTGGTTTGGAACCCACCTAAAACTGTAGGTCCAACTCATCAATCACCATCATCCAATTCATTAGCGATGCACAGGTCTCAGACCTATGTGGGCTTCATCCTCCAAAGAAAAAAGAAAAGAAACTCCTGAAAAAAACAGAGAAATCGATATATTGTTCAACTAATAAAGAGTTTTCCTACAACTGCTCATAAAGTAGTTCTTTACGTACTGAAAACTAATTGTAAAATACCTCTTCACTGCTCAGCAAGCGGTAATAGTATATTACGTTACAAGTGCGGGAAATGGTGTTTAACATACGAGTATGATAAGTTAATGCACGAGACGAAGTCGAGTGCGGTATTATCATACGAGTATGGTAAACATCTTCCCGGACGAGTTACGTACGATATTTTTCGTCATACAGGTCTAAAATAGCAGATAAATTGAAATAAGAAACTATAAATCATTGTTATACAAACATAACCTCAACACACCAACTCAAGGTGAAATGTGGCAATAATGGTTCTAGATCAGCTGATCTAGCTTTCGACCAAATGGTTTTTCAGTGAAGTGGTAGCCACAACCACCCATAGAGTGCGGTAATAATCATTTGATGATTTTTACCACACAGTGTACAGTAATAATCATCAAATTACATCAGCTGTTTTTGATTTCTGTAAACAGCTGTTTACCACATTGATTGCTTGACTGGTAAACTGTCCATAACCTACAAGTATGACGAAAAGTAAATTACAGTGCAGGAAAGTACTTTTCCGCACTCCAAATTTGCAACCTAACAACACAAAATAGTGAGCATGTAATATGCAGGTTCCCTATTCTGCATTCAAAAATAGGTTGGCTACTCTGCTTCAGCTGTGAAATAGTTGTTGTTGATGAAATCGATTTGATTCGAAGATATGTTGTGAGAAATTTTCAGGTTATGTATGCCCTGTTTTGTTCTGTTTGAATTACTTTATACATTACTGTAGGAAAAATTTAATGTGTAATTCGAGTGCAAAGTATTGTTTCTGCACTCGAGAAACTTTTTTCACTCACCTTTGGCTTGTGAAAAAAACTGTTTCTCTCAATGCGGAAAAACGGTGCTTTGCACTCTAGTTACACAAATAGCTATTTCCGCCCTAGGGCGATACACGTTTACAGACCTGTTGGAAACCGAACACTTTTGGCTTCCATATGACACATGAAAAACAGCTCATTACGTCCTAGTGTGGCGAAAACACAATAAGGAATGCCTTTTCATATAAAACTTGATAGTTTGGCTTCATTACTATCTAATATTAAAACTGACACTTTATTCCACTTTTAAATAATGTTTTACTCACATATATTGGAGATGCTTGAGGAATGCTTTTCACTTCTGAAAAGAAGCTTTGTCAGCCAGATTTCATAACATCACAGATTTCTTTTTCTAACATCATTTTCAATTTTCATAGGAAGAGCCAGCCTGAATGGTGATTCCTTGTGGTGTGGTGTCACCTCGCACACTCGTGTCAAAGTGTCACCACAACAACTTGTCACCTCCTGAACCCCCAGGTGACAGTTTGTCGTCACTGTACATGACAAACTGTACCCTTGCACGCTCGCGACAAGTTGTCACCCCAACAACTTGTCACCTCCTTAGAAAGGTTACGGTTTGTCGTCACTGTACACGACTAACTGTCATCTTGCACACTCATGCCAAAGTGTCACCACAACAACTTGTCACCTCCTGAACCCCCAGGTGACAGTTTATCGTCAATGTACACGACAAACTGTCACCTTGCACGCTCGCGACAAGGTGTCACCCCAACAACTTGTCACCTCCTTAGAAAGGTTACAGTTTGTCGTCACTGTACATGACTAACTGTCATCTTGCACACTCATGCCAAAGTGTCACCACAACAACTTGTCACCTCCTGAACCCCCAGGTGACAGTTTGACGTCACTGTACACGACTGTCATCTTGCACACTCATGCCAAAGTGTCACCACAACAACCTATCACCTCCTGAACCCCCATGTGACAGTTTATCGTCAATGTACATGACAAACTGTCACCTTGCACACTCGTGTCAAAGTGTCACCACAACAACTTGTCACCTCCATAGAAAGGTGAGTTTGACGGGGATGACACACGTCAAACTGTCACCTCTAAACCGGTTTTAAAAGGGGATAGTTTGACAGGGTGACACCTTGACGTGTTCCCCTCTACTGTGTACAGATCTACGAGTGTTTACTCTAGCTAGAGCAGATTTCTAGGGTTCACTCTAGCTAGAGCAAACTGAATACACCTTTCAACAGTACTTTTTCGATTTTGCAATGGTGATTATCACATCAATAGATGCTCCACTGTGTACAGATCTACTAGTAGTGTTTACTCTAGCTAGAGCAGATTCTCTAGTGTTCACTCTAGCTAGAGCAAATTGAATACACCATTCAACAGTACTTTTTCGATTTTGCAATGGTGATTATCACATCAATAGATGCTCCACTGTGTACAGATCTACTAGGGTTTACTCTAGCTAGAGTAGATTAGAGCAGCATGAATTCCACCATTCCATAACATATGTTTGATTTTGTGATGGTGATTATCATTGAGTATTGGATGCTCCACTGTGCAAGCACCCTATACAGCAAGTGAAAAAACACTGCAAGTTTAAAAAGTAAAAGACACTACTAAGCTTAAAAACACTTCAATTCAAAGTAAAATGGGTGCAAATAGAGACAAACTACATTACATTTTGTGAAGCGCATAATTTAATGCTACTTCACACACAGAAGCGAGCTGTGGGTCCACACAATTAATGTTGATTCACTCAATGATACCCTCGCTTCTATGTGAGAAGTAGCATTTAATTCAGTGCTTCACAAAATTAAATTAATTTAAAAACGATATATTTAACTATTAGATTTAGTAGTGAAATGAATAACCAATCACATAAGACTATAAACAATAATTTAATGCAACTAAATATGCTCAAAAATACACAAAACTATTCTTTTCTAGTAATTTCAAATATTTAAAATGTTCAAAATTAAAAAGAACACTATACAATATCTATTTTAATTAATTCATGATTCATTCAGTTCATTGTTCATCCAGTGAATACAAAGTTCATTTAAAGTTAAATTCACTAATGAATATAACATAATTTTACAATATTTGTGGCATTCATTTAATTCACGATAATACAGCCAGTGAGAATTAAGTTCATAGTGAATATAAAGTTTAAGTTAATTTCACTAATGAATTCAATGTTTTTACAATATTTTTGTAGCATTCATTTGTTGATTCATTAACATTCATCCACTAACTATACAATTCATTTTATTCCAGTCTATTTCACTTATGTTTGAATTTAATGTCACATTATTCATTCAGGGAACAAGATATTTATTATAATATTTTTTGAACTGTCATAATATTTACATACAGGGTGTTTCGGAACTCTCTACCAATACTCCTAGCAGTGTTTCTGGACCACTAACAAAAGTAAATATCGTAATAAAATGTTTCTAAAATCCCCAGTTACTCACACAGCCGCCATTTTGTTTTTTCACTCATTATTTTTTTATTCGAACACCTCCAAATGTATAATTTTGAAATTTTGCATACAGATTTTTAACAATTGAAACAGTCTAAAAAAAATTAATCAGAACTTTCCGACATCAAAAAACAAAATGGCGGCCATTTAAAATCTCTTAGGATTAAATTAATAATGGCTGATGATATCAAAATTTGATGCGAATTACTTTTTTTAGATATTTTTATTGCAAATCCAACGATACCTCATTTTTTAAGATAGGCCAACAATTAACAGAGATATGCTACTTCTTAGGGTGTGCGGTGGTTGAGAACGGGTTGCAGTTTTTCGCTTCCAACCACTGCACACCCTAAAAAGTAGCATATCTCTGTTAATTGTTGGCCAATCTTGGAAAATGAGGTATCGTTGGATTTGCAATAAAAATATCTAAAAAACGTTATTCCAGTCAAATTTTGATATCATCAGCCATTATCAATTTAATCCTGTTCAAAGATTTCAAATGGCCGCCATTTTGTTTTTTGATGTCGGAAAATTTTGATTGATTTTTTAAAGATTGTTTAAATTGTTATAAAGCTGTTTGCAAAATTCCCAAAATTATACGTTTAATGATGTTCGAATAAAAAAAATAATGTCTGAAAAACAAAATGGCGGCTGTGTGAGTACCTGTGGACTTTGGAAAAAAATTATTACAATATTTACTTTTGTTAGTGGTCCAGAAACACTGCCTAGAAGTATTGGTAGAGAGTTCCGAAACACTCTGTATATTTTTTTAACTGTCATAATATTTACATATATAGTCAATACATCAAGTCCATAATATCAAGGCAAGTATAAAAAACTTCAAAGCAAAAAGGTAAGTTCCATTACTTCATGAAATAAAATTATACAAAACATGACCATGTAGTAAAAAAATGAAAACTATCTTCTAAATAATTAAAGAATATACGGGTTTTATTACAATTTTTAAATAATGTTTTAGTTGACATTTTCAGGATTAGATTGCGCTTCAAACAATGCACACTTTCTCAGTCGTTCAGTAGATATTACATTCAATAATCGGCACTAAGGCTTGTTTCACTCATACCCCCCGGCAGTCGTGTAACCATGCTTGTTTACTTGTTTACCCAGACATTTTATTTATTTTATTTATTTGATGAAATTATTACAATCAAGTAAAAAACTACAGGCATTTGCCCAAAACAGTTCGAATTACAAATTTGTCACATAAATAGTCCAAATTAGGTTATGTCCATTGTTATATATGATTTAAACAATCAGTTAAGTGTGAAGCGTTCCATATGTCCCTACAGCTGGGTAAACAACATTGGTTACCTGACTGCCGGTATGTGTGAAACAAGCCTTAAGGCCGTCTATTGTATCATTAGCTCTACTCTACTAAATGATGCACTGACTGACTTAGAAACCGGGTTCTAGTACTATTTTTTCTTGGATTTATTGTTCCATAACGATCTGCGTTGTTAATATTAACTTTTTATTGTAAACTTAACGAATTGAAGTCAATTTTAATCGCGAATAAACAATATTTCTACTCACGTTTTGGCCGAACGTTTTCAAGTCATGGAAACCCATCTTCAAGGCATCCTAGATTGGTGATGCTGGTTTTTTGGTTGGAAGAATATTGTGGCTTTTGTATGTAATATGTTCAAAACGTTTGTACGCTTTTTTTTATGGAGGATGAAGCCCACATAGGTCTGAGACCTGTGCGTGGGTAATGAGTTGGATGATGGTGATTGGACCTACAGTTTTAGGTGGGTTCCCAACCACCCGCAAGTGATTTTACAGCAGAGAAGTGTCGTTTTTGCTGGCCAATCTTATCGGTCACCGTTACAAACAGGACCTACGAGAACGCAGCTTATCTCTCTGATTGAACAGATACCTGCTACGGCTCGCGGCTATCACTTAGAACAATAAAAAATTTTTAATCACACAAATATTTTCAACATATACAAAAACCACAATATTCTTCTCACCAAAAAAACAACATCACCGATCTAGGATGCCTTGAATATGGGTTTCCATGAATTGAAAACGTTCGGCCAAAAAGTGAGTAGAAATATTGTTTATTCACAATTAAAATTGACTGCGTCGTTAAATTTACAATAAGTTAATATTATTTTTCAAAGTTTTTTTTTCAAAATGTCATTTATCAAGGTACAGAATTTGAAATGCTATCAATAGCTTACTATCATTCGTTTTTTTATCTACGACCATGTCATAATGTATACATTACAGTTTCACAATTGATGCCAAAACAGCTGTCTTTTCGAAAAGCTCTTTGAAACCCGTTGCATAATGAGCTCATTATAGTACAGGTTCTACATTATAACACGGGTTCTGGACCAATCAGAAGCATTTTTGATGGAATCAATATTGTGAAACTATCAGCTGATTTGATCAAACTGCTACACCAGCTGCTTTGACCTAACAATCTACTATAACTTCTCGTATTTGAGATGAGAGGTTAGGTATCTCTGACAGTCACAGGTAAAATGAAATTGTTTTAATTAAATGTATACTAGTGGTCGTAGATAAAATAGTGTATGCAACGATTTTATTTGGCCATTAAAGCACTCGTGAGATATTTATAACACTCGCATTCGCTCGTGTTATAACTTACATCTAACTCTTGCCTTAATAAGGGTCAAAATAAAATCGTTGCATAAACTACTATTAAATTATAAAAAACAATTCTTTTTAATAAATATAATATAGGGGCTTTGTTACAGTATTTAATGGGATATAGTTCTAAAATTTGCCAACTTTTCTGAATAATATTATTAAGAAACAATTATTTTTGTGGTAGAGTCCTGTCAAAGTTTTAAGTAATACTTTTGAAAATGCAAGTTTATTCATAGTTAATTACTTAAATATAGTTAACTACCTAAAGGTTTTCCTGGTTTAAGGAAGACTTCAAAAGCATCGTGGGTTCTTTACAAGACTTACTTCAGTTAAGGAGAATTGAAGTTAGGTTCATATGGGTTCAATTCCACGGAATTATTTTCAACTTCAAGGAATTACATTTCTTGAAAGTTTAGGACTGTATCTATGAACATTCCTTGAGTTTCTCTTGACTCGAGGGACTCTTGAATGTTGACTCGAGGGACTCTTGAATCTTGACTCAAAGGACTCTTGAATCTTGACTCGAGGGGCTCTTGAATCTTGCTCAAGGTACTCTTGAACCTTGACTCAAGGTATTCTTGAATCTTTACTCGAGTGACACTTGAATCTTGACTTGAGAGACTCTTGAATCTTGACCCGAAGGACTCTTGAATCTTTACTCAAGGGACTCTCGAATCTTGACTCGAGACTCTTGAATTTTGATTCAAGGAACTCTTGAATCTTGACTCGAGGGGCTCTTGAATCTTGACTCAAGGTAACCTTGAACCTTGACTCAAGGTATTCTAGAATCTTTACTCGAGTGACATTTGAATCTTGACTCAAGGGACTCTTGAATCTTGACTCAAGGGAGTCTTGAATCTTGAGTCGATGGACTCTTGAATTTTAATTCGAGGGTCTCTTGGCTCGAGGGACTCTTGAATCTTGATTTGAGGGACTCTCGAATCTTGACTTGAGAGACTCTTGAATCTTGACTCGAGCGACTCTTGAATCTTGACTCGAGCGACTCTTGAATCTTGACTCGAGCGACTCTTGAATCTTGACTCGAGTGACTCTTGAATCTTGACTCGAGGGAATCTTCAATTTTGACTTGAGGGAATCTTGATTTGAAGGACTCTTGAATCTTGACTCAAGGGACTCTTGAATCTTAACTCGATGGACTCTCAAAATGCCTATATTCATTACATTAATTTCAATTGTTCCTCGAGTCAAGAGACTCTCAAGGAACGTTTATAAATACGGCCCTAAGGATTCCTTGACCCAAGATGGCCTTAAAAGCCTCAAGAGTGCTTTCCAAGTCTTCCTTGATCTAACAGAACCTTAAGGATAGTTTCATAAATCATTGTCAAGTATTTCAAAATCAGGGATAACAAATTTTACAAAATTTCTTTGATTTAAACCTAAAATATCTTTTCAAAATTTGTTTCCAAGCTGATCGTCTCCCTCTTTTCTCCTTCCTCTTCGTCTTTATTTCCCCTCTATCCCCTCTTTAACTCCTCTTAATCACCTCTTTCGCTCTACTTCATCTACTCTTTATCAACCCTTCTCCTCCTCATTCTGTATCAACTATCCTCTTTAACCTAACCTAAAATATTTCTTATCAATTTTACACCGAGATAACTATTATGTATATATATCACCAACAACAGTTATGCATGATATAATATATAGATATATTTATACGATGAAACTGGAATGATGTCTCGGGTCACACGCACAACATATATAGATATATTTACAATGTAAAAAATTTAAAAATTATATTCCTACATTTTACGATACGCGTTCAGTGAACGACTTAACATAGGCTTCGTGAAGCTTGTCCACAAAATCTGGGTCATTTTTGAGTAGATAATCGACAGCTTGCAGGAGTTGATTTTTGGTTAGGGGTTCCATTTTGGGGGGTTGGGGAGGTGCGGGAATAATTTTCGGGGGGTTTTTCGAGGAGGTGAACATCATGGGAGGCATAAGATTCGGTTTGGGATGAGAGTTTTCCAAAGATTTTGTCAAATTTGAGTTGAAAAAGTTGAGAGTTTGAACTGTGGTTGTGGGTGAAAGGGTTTCGTTTTTCAAAAAACTTGACCCCCCGTTGGGGGGTGCTTTTTCGTCCAACTTTTTCGGTGCCTCCTTGTTCCCCCTAATCAGTTGAGCCAACTCCGATTGAGGTGTAACACATTTCTGTTGTTTTTCAATGTGTTGAACAGAATTTTGTGGGTCTAACATCAGTTTTTCGAAAATGGGGAACGGTTTTTGAGGGGGGTTCATCCTAGGGGGTAGCGGGTCCAAACCGGGAGGGGGTAAAGGTCGTTGGCTGCCCACAACCCCAACAATCCCCCCTGGTTTTGGTGCTGAATTAAATTGCGTACCCCAAGATGCCTTCATGAAGAAATCTTTGACACTTTTTGGAGTATTATCAGAATCTACTTGAGTTTTACTATCTTCGGTTGTACCTTTTGTAGAACTGTTATATTCCTCCTGAGCTTTAGACAACATGGAGAAGATGTCTACACCATCTTTTTTCTTCAAAATTTTGTTGTCCTGAGTTTCTTTTACCAATTTCCCTAAAGTTTTACCGATCCTACTGCATTCTCCTTTGTCGTAGAACCAAATACAGTAGATAGATCCTTTAACAGTGCGGTAGAGTAAGTAGGGGTCTTCTAAATGTAAATCCAAACCTCGGATAATAGGTTCCACGAAATTCTTCGAGTTTAGACGATTCATGATGAGAATATTGTGGTAAGGCTCACCAGTCCTACTGTAGACGAAAAGAGCTCCTTCAACGGCTGTCTTTTCCCATTCGTTCACTTCGGAGTTGAAAGTGTACAGAGCTACATGGGCAGCCGTCTCTAGAAGTTCCTTCAAGTACGGATCAGCACGTTTCAATGCAGCAATGTTCATACGAGATTCAGCAGATAGTTCTGCCATTGTTTTCACAATTTAGCACTTATTTTACACTGAGAATTCTTGGTTTTTGTTGCAAAACAGATCTACACTTCAACAACAACAGCAAACACACACACAGCAGCAAAACAACAGTTCACTGCCTTGGGAATATCGTCGTAGATAAAACCAAATAGGCCGACACAAAGGCTTGTTCCACACATGAATTATATTTTTATTCTCAAACTGAACGATAAATCTCTTGGATTATTTGAGGAATTCACTAAATAAATAGTTGAGGGGACGGATTCATATAAATTAGCGCTTCAGACAAGAGTACACGCTTTACACAGAATTATATAAAATCAAATCGATTAGTTGAGTTCATGGGAGTCTTACCGATGACCGGTAAATGTTACCGGTGGCCGGGTGGCGTCTGATTGAACCAAAAGCATAGTTGGAGGTTGGAGCTGATTAAATTTTTCACTGTTGTTTTCGTTAGCCGGTCTTTTGTCAATTTAATTCGAAAATATAAAACTCTATTCAAAGCTCTCAGTTGATGAACTGCAGTTTATTTTGAAGAATTTCATGCTCATTTGAAGTGTTGACAATTAAGTTATTTGAACTAGAAACTGCAATGTAGGAATCGAATCCTAGCCTATGTGATCGACCTTTACAGGTATGATGTTTGATTTGTTTGTGTTTAGTAGCTTCTTTACAAATGTCTTGTAATATATATCAAATACTTCGCATATGATTCAACTTGTGTCCTTTTCAATGCATTATTTCCATTTATGTTTCGAAATTAGGGGTTGCATTTGTGAATTTTCATAATTTGTGATAGGGATAAATATCGTGGTAAACAATAATTTTCACGATTCAGTATTACATCATAGATCAAGTGAATATAACATTGCATAAATATTACCGCCCTCAAACACAGTGCGTGCTCTGCACGCCTAACCAAACCTTCCCTGGGTGGCTTAACAAGGTTAGATATGACGGAACCAACCTTTAGTACTTTCATGCATAAAACAGCAACAAATAAGCTAACTACCTTTCAATACTTCAATGTTTGTCAGGGTACTTACTAGTGTGTGTTGAGTGTGCACGCAAAAAATTGATGAAAAATTTGTTAAAAGTACTGATCGTATGGTTCCGTCATATCTAGCCTTGTTGAGTCTTCTTAACGACAGGAAAAATATGTCAATCCCATTTGTTGGATTTGCAATAAAAATATCTAAAAAAAAGTTATTCCAGTCAAATTTGATATCATAGCCATTATTAATTTAATTTTTATTACGATATTTACTTTTGTTAGTGGTCCAGAAACACTGCCTAGAAGTATTGGTAGAGAGTTCCGAAACATCCTGTATAAAGTAATTATACTTGTAGTTAGTCTAAGCAAGAGATCCAATTTTCAAGCACCTTTTGCAGCATTTGCGGCCCTATATCGGCAATGATCTGGTGAATGTGTTCTTCTGTCACGAGATCATCTGTGCAGACCTGACAAATAAACCAGCAACGTTTGATGGCTTTGAAGGCAATATTCGCTGCATTATTGCTAATTTACAGCCCAAATGCTGCAAAAAGTGCTTAAAATTGTACTACACTCAAACTACAGTGACTTTATAGAGACAGAATATAACCTGGCCATTACTTTCAGCCGCCAGAATTTGCAGGGTGTCCCACGAGTAACCCGACAAACTTGTAGGGTGGTTTCCTCTCATCAAAATAATAAAAATAAGTTTATATAAACATATGTCCGGAAATACTTTGTTACGGAGTTACGGCTAGTGATAGATTTCCCCCGATTTTCTAGGAAAGGATGGAAATAAAGCCAAACTGATTTTTTTATGGCGTTAAGTTAGGTGTTACATCTATTGGATTTTATATAAAATGAACTGAAAAATTGAATAGAACACGTCCCAGACCTCTAGAATCACCCATATTTGAGATATCAGACAAAATATGCAAAATTCAGTCTCGAAAAACATGCTTCGTTTAGATTTCATCCACATTAACTTCGTTAAATGGGTAATAAACACGGAAACTTTATGAACAAAACTTGTAGTAAATTTAATTCTGAAGAGAATGGTGTAAAATAGGTTTATAATAAACAAAAAGAAAGTTTAAAAAAATAATTTTTAATTAAATCAACTCATACGAAAATAAGACAGAAGAAAAACAAAAATTAAACAAAACATTTTAAGATGTTGCGAAACTGTACATTTTAATTACTGTAAAGGCATGCGGTTTATTCGCAAATTATTTATTCAATTAAATAATGGCTAAAAATTCACAAGATAAAAAAGTTGTTGGTTGAGAAATAAGATGATAAAAATACAGCGTGAAGTGAAATGCTTTTAGTTTATTGAAAATCAAGAATCGGCAGCACTTCTGCGACAATAACTTAATCCAAGTTATTGTACAGCCGTACAATGATACAGCGGTCGCAATAGCTAGTCTGTCAACTGTGATTTGTGCAGTTTATGAGGTTTGTATTATTTATACTTTATTCGTGGTTTTTTTTTTTAATGAAAAGATGCCATTCACATTTTCAAATCAATAGTACTCAGATAGGCTATTGTTTTCGTCTATGGTTTTTCCAAATAGTCGGACAGCTAAACTTGAATTTGAAAGACGATTTCCGAATAGAAGTACACCTACTTACGAAACATTTGTATTGGTATTCAATAACTTAAGAACAAATGGATCTTTTCCATTTGTTATTAGTTCGAGTGAACGTCCTGTAATGGCTGTAATACAGGCTGTACGCGAACAAATATCATTGACATGGTACAGCATAGTCCTCAACTTGGTACTCGCCGACTTTCTAATGGATTAAACATATCTCAGTCTGGAGAACATTGAAAGAAAGCAACTTTCATCCATATCATTTACAATGAGTTCAAAATCTATGTGTTGATTTAATTAAAAATTAATTTTTTAAACTTTCTGTTTGTTTATTATAAACCTATTTTACACCATTCTCTTCAGAATTAAATTTACTACAAGTTTTGTTCATAAAGTTTCCGTGTTTATTACCCATTTAACGAAGTTAATGTGGATAAAATCTAAATGAAGCATGTTTTTCGAGACTGAATTTTGCATATTTTGTCTGATATCTCAAATATGGGTGATTCTAGAGGTCTGGGACGTGTTTTATTCAATTTTTCAGTTCATTTTACATAAAATCCAATAAATGTAACACCTAACTTAACGCCATAAAAACATCAGTTTGGCTTTATTTCCATCCTTTCCTAGAAAATTGGGGGAAATCTTTCACTAGCCGTAACTCCGTAACAAAGCATCACCGGACATATGTTTATATAAACTTTTTCCATTATTTTGATGAGAGGAAACCACCTTAGAAGTTTGTCGGATTACTTGTGGGACACTCTGTACATTGTCTCCATTTTATATTTGATTGTCCAGTTAAGGAGTATAAGACAAGTCAGATCAACAATATTATACACTAGTTACCATAATTACTTCAATTAGTTGAGGTGAGGCTTAACTTTGATGTGATAGGAACTCTTGTACAATATAAAAAGCTTTATCAAATAAATATTTTTTCAATTGTTTTTTTAAATATTTCTATATTTTCAAGACTCTTTAAAAACTGCGGTAGCTTGTTGTAGAGTTTCCTACCAATATAACTAGGTTTTTGTTTAATGAAGCTACTATTGTGACTCACCAAGTGATAATCTCTGTATATTATAATCATGTACATCAAGATTTTGGTTAATATCACATTCGTTTTTACAACATATAAAGTAGCTTCATACACATATAAGCAGGGTACAGTTAGGAGACCAAGTCTGTTGAACAACGGCCTACATGAATCTAATCTATTTACTCTTTCTATACACCTAACCGCTTTCTTTTGGATCGTAAACACCCTATCAAGGTTTTGGTTAATATCATTCATTTTTACATATAAAGTAGCTTCATACACATATAAGCAGGGTACAGGTAGGAGACCAAGTCTCTTGAACAACGGCCTACATCAATCTAATCTATTCACTATTTCTATACACCTAACCGCTTTCTTTTGGATCTTAAACACCCTATCAAGGTTTTGGTTAATATCATTCGTTTTTACATATAAAGTAGCTTCATACACATATAAGCAGGGTACAGTTAGGAGACCAAGTCTGTTGAACAACGGCCTACATGAATCTAATCTATTTACTCTTTCTATACACCTAACCGCTTTCTTTTGGATCTTAAACACCCTATCAAGGTTTTGGTTAATATCATTCGTTTTTACATATAAAGTAGCTTCATACACATATAAGCAGGGTACAGTTAGGAGACCAAGTCTGTTGAACAACAGCCTACATGAATCTAATCTATTCACTATTTCTATACACCTAACCGCTTTCTTTTGGATCGTAAACACCCTATCAAGGTTTTGGTTAATATCATTCATTTTTACATATAAAGTAGCTTCATACACATATAAGCAGGGTACAGTTAGGAGACCAAGTCTCTTGAACAACGGCCTACATGAATCTAATCTATTTACTCTTTTTATACACCTAACCGCTTTCTTTTGGATCTTAAACACCCTATCAAGATTTTGTTTTGATGAATTACCCCATTCTAGAATAGCATATCTAATATGTGACAGTAAGAGCCCATGGTAAGCTGTAAAAAGTAACTTTTTGTCATTCAATCTAGCGAGCTGTCGCAGGACAAATACTGGTACATGTGTGAACAACAGTAGAACTCACGCCCAAGAATAAGGGTGCTTGCACAGAGGAGCATACTCCATGTACAAAATCACTCAATGCAAAATTAAACACAATCATCACACCTTACCCTTTATTCAATTTGCGTAGTCTGTGATGCTTTCCATGACGAAATACTTAATGAACAATCTAGTATTAAAACTGACACTGTATTTCACTTTTAAATAATGTTTTACTCACATATATTTGAGATGCTTGAGGAATGCATTTCACTTCTGAGGCTGACGAAGCTTCTTTTCAGAAGTGAAATGCATTCCTCAAGCATCTCAAATATATGTGAGTAAAGCATTATTTAAAAGTGAAATACAGTGTCAGTTTTAATACTAGATTGTTGCGTAGTCTATTTCATGTATGTTTTCCACAAAATGTCACTCTGTATGACATCAACAAGGCTGTGTTTTCTATTTGCGAGACAGCTGCTGATTGTTCAAATCAGATTTCAGATGTCTGATGAATAGATAATAAAAATGATTCTCTCAGCACACAGATGAAAGTTTTCACACAAAATGATTCAAATTTTAAAGATTACTTTATGCACCTACTCATTATCCTCACTAATTTCAAAGAAAAAGAACTTTAAAAGAAATACATCTTAAAAACATCTGCAACTCAACTAACCTAACTGTACCCTGCTTATATGTGTATGAAGCTACTTTATGTGTAAAAAAGAGTGATATTAACCAAAATCTTGATAGGGTGTTTGAGATCCAAAAGAAAGTGGTTAGATGTATAGAAATAGTGAATAGATTAGATTCATGTAGGCCGTTGTTCAACAGACTTGGTCTCCTAACTGTACCCTGCTTATATGTGTATGAAGCTACTTTATAAGTTGTAAAAGAGAGTGATATTAACCAAAATCTTGATAGGGTGTTTAAGATCCAAAAGAAAGTGGTTAGATGTATAGAAATAGTGAATAGATTAGATTCATGTAGGCCGTTGTTCAACAGACTTGGTCTCCTAACTGTACCCTGCTTATATGTGTATGAAGCTACTTTATATGTAAAAACGAATGATATTAACCAAAACCTTGATAGGGTGCTTAAGATCCAAAAGAAAGCGGTTAGGTGTATGTAAAGAGTAAATAGATTAGATTCTTGTAGGCCGTTGTTCAAGAGACTTGGTCTCCTAACTGTACCCTGCTTATATGTGTATGAAATATAAACTTGAAGAAAACCACTTTTAAACCACAATGATTGAATATGAGCGCCAATCACTTTATTATTTACCATACTGAAGTTGCAATGCATGTAGAATGTGTATAGTCTGTATAATTGAGCTTGATATGAGCATTATATTTTTTGCAATTGCCGTTAATTTGTAGGTCCTGATTGACAACTCATAGATATCCAGAAGGTATTTGGCTTCCGTATATAGTTCATAAAAACAATCTACCATGGACTCAGAGGTAAGTTACTATTAATAACTATTTCCTACAACTGCTCGTAAATTAGTTCTTTATGTACTGAAAACTAATTGTAAAATACCTCTTTACTGCTCCACAAGTGGTAAAGTACTTATCCTACAACTCCTCGTAAAGTTCTTTATGTACTGAAAACTAATTGTAAAATACCTCTTTACTGCTCCACAAGTGGTAAAGTACTTATCCTACAACTCCTCGTAAAGTTCTTTATGTACTGAAAACTAATTGTAAAATACCTCTTTACTGCTCCACAAGTGGTAAAGTACTTATCCTACAACTCCTCGTAAAGTTCTTTATGTACTGAAAACTAATTGTAAAATACCTCTTTACTGCTCCACAAGTGGTAAAGTACTTATCCTACAACTCCTCGTAAAGTTCTTTATGTACTGAAAACTAATTGTAAAATACCTCTTTACTGCTCCACAAGTGGTAAAGTACTTATCCTACAACTCCTCGTAAAGTTCTTTATGTACTGAAAACTAATTGTAAAATACCTCTTTACTGCTCCACAAGTGGTAAAGTACTTATCCTACAACTCCTCGTAAAGTTCTTTATGTACTGAAAACTAATTGTAAATACCTCTTTACTGCTCCACAAGTGGTAAAGTACTTTACACACACCAGCTTTTTTCTTTACGCTTCTGTTTTGATTTTGATGCCTTCTCATTGGTGGATCACGGAATCTGTGGAATTCACATAACCTCAACAATGGCGAATGCTAACCAAATCCGTGCATGGTCTGTGATGTTACAAACTACAAGCTTTTATTGTGTTGGAATCCAGAACTGCAGTTTTAGGAAAAATGTTGTATACAATTCATGTGTGAAGCTTCTTTATTGCTCTCATGAAATTACTGCGCTCCACTATGCATCACACAGGAAGTGTTTTGGCTCGAGCAATAAAGTTGTGCTTCATGCTCTTAATACATAAATAACTATTTGAAGTTTCTCAAGCAATTAATGTTAGAGTATTTTTGGGAACTTTGGGTGCCTCATCATATTTAGGTTAGATTTTTGGCTATCTAAGGCTCGTGTTATATGGGCAGCTTTGACATGGCAGATAAAATGCTGACATTGATTATAAAAAATGGAGCTGTTATATGAGCAGAAAAAACGCATGTGTCATTGATGCAAATGCTTGGTGGTGGAGCTGTTATATGAGCAGAAACGATGCTGCAACTGGTACCAAGGGTGCCCAAAGGTCACATATAACATTATGCTGTCAATGTGAACCAGCGAACTCATGTGAATACGCCAGAGGAATGTGTGGTGAGCAGTGTTGTCACCATAATTAATTATTATTATCTTTTATTGTCATGGGTTCTATTAGCTAAAATAAGGCTGGCAACACTAAAGTTCACACTTGCACTTTATTTACACAAATTAGTCTATTTACACACCAATATTTGTTAAGTTCAATTAATAAATAAAAACAGATCATCAAATGACAAGCTAATACCTATTTTCAGTAATTATTTACAAGATTTAATGAATAATTAATTACAGGCTGATCAATAACAAAAGAAACTAGAGTCCAATAAACTGTACAATAATGCAGAAAGAAATTATAAAAAGAGCAACTATCAATTACAAAAACACAGTCCAATTTGTTATTAAACACTTGTCTTTGCATTTGACACTGTCCAAAGACTGCATAAAGCACTGTTTACTCCACTGGCACGAGATCTGTAATACAATCTGTCACACGGGTTTGTAGAACTAACTGTCACGCAAGCTTTTGTAAAACTGACTGTCTGGTTCATGTAGACTCCTTTATATAGCTGTTGTAGTTGTATAATTCCAAGAATTGGAGTTCGACAGACACTTTGAGAATCTTCAAGAAACATGATCTTGATCGTTCCAGAAATCTGAAGAAATCACGAGAAGTCTCGAGAAATCAATTGAGTGAGAGAGTTGCAGACTTGGAGAATAAGAATGACAAAGGCATCTAAGGAGAGAGAACTAGAAGATTGGATCAGTCGAAGTCTCGTCCAACCATAAAAACAATAGAATGATTTAAATAGAACAAGTGCGTGACTAACTGCTTGTTTGCTCTCGTAACAATATATTTTATTGCCACAACTTTACAAACAAAACAAATTGACGTTTTATTATTAAAAGTAGATTCGTATGGCTTTTTGTGGTGGGGAGGCCCTTATGGGTAGTTCCACCTCGCCGTTTTTTTAATGACTGCTTTTTTTTTTTAATACAGTGGAACCTTGATAAATTGAACCTCATTAAATCGAAATCCTTGATAAATTGAATTTTTCCAATTCCCCTAGAACTTGCTATCCTAATACCATGTTATTTTACCTTTATAAATCGAAGATTTCATGGATATTACCTTGATAAATCGAAGGTTTTGGATCCATTGAGCTATATACTAACGTCTATAATTTGAAGGTTCGGCAGAAAACCCTTTATTATTCAAAGTTTTGCAGTTTTCGGACCTTTATAAATCGAAGTTGTAATAAGAGAACCTTAGTAAATCAAAGTTGCATGCTTATTGGATAAGATTCTGTGGCACGAATACAGTAACTGATTACAGTAACCTCTATAAATTGAAGTATTTTAAGATGGACCTTGATAAATCAAACCTCAATGAATCGAAATCCTTGATAAATCGAATTTTTGCCGTTCCCCTTGAGATTTGATTTATCAAGGTTCCACTGTAAATTATTAATTAATGCAAACTTCAAATAAATAACTTATACTAAAGGTGGCAACACTGGTGGTTTTGCAGATCTGCTGCATCAAAGATATAAAAGCAATGGCATCATTTCTGCCATGTTTTTGCTGCCTGTTTTACCGGTCTAGACGCATTGTCGATGCTGATGCTGAGTTTACAGGGTCCAACATGACAGATCTAACGCTTGTATAACTTGCACACAGGGAAGTCCATTGCCCAGTAGGCTTGGCATGTATGCGATGTAAAATCTGTTGCCTCAAAGCTGCTTGTATAACGTGGGCCTAATTCAGTAGGGATGTGTAGAGAGGCAGCCATTCTTCAAAGTCCTAACTTCGCCAATGGAGAAAGATCCACCTGACTTGCGTTGAATTTTCACCTTTATTTTATTACATATCGCATTCATGTTTGATTTAATTTGTATTCCATTTTTCAACAGGATTCAAGTGAATATGCTATCAAACAAGAGATTGAAGCCTTTTTGAATGCTCCAATGGATATAGATAACAGCCAGTTTGAAATGGCTGTGAAGGCTGAGTTCTTCAATGGCGGAGATTCGAAGGTAATGTATGAGTTGTACAAATCAATAGAAAATTTAGGTGAATGGCCATGGACACACCAACTATATTTGTTTTGTGTTTCCCATTCATGGGAAGTGATAGCCACGAGCCATAGCAGGTATCTGTTCAATCAGATAGAGATAAGCTGCGTTCTTGTTGGTCCTGTTTGTAATGGTGACCGATTACATTGGCCAGCAAAAAAGACACTGTTCTCTGCTCTAAAATCACTCACAGGTGATTCGGAACCCACCTAAAACTGTAGGTCCAACTCATCAATCACTAACTTGTTAGGTCGCAGACCTATGTGTGCTTCATCCTCAATAAAAAAAATGAGTATTTTAATCCAATTCTGTGTTTAAGGAAAACTAGCATGATGGCTGCACAGTCTGTTTACTTTCTGCTAGGTCCAATGGTTTCAAGTAAGATAGTAATATTACATTCCATTTAATTATTATTATTGCAGATGGCTGCAGTCAAGCAGGAATGTGGTATCCAAGAATCAGCGTCAAAGATTGGTGTTTGTCAAGAAGAATCTCCAGGCTTAGGTCCCACCTCAGGCTGCATCAAAGAAGAAGTGCTCGGTAAGACATTCACATTCTATTAGTCATTTCTATGAATTATCAGTTAGATAATTCAACAGAAAAGAAATATAATCTGATAAAGCCTTTTTCCTACAACTGCTTGTAAAGTAGTTCTTTATGTACTGAAAACTAATTGTAAAATACCTCTTTACTACTCCACAAGACATCGTCATACTTTTACATATTCACCACTTTACCGAGCATTGAATCGAGCCGGTAAACATTTGTTTACAGAAAGAACAACTGATTTTCATTACCGCATCCTTTTTCAGTGCAGTAATGGATTTTTCATCATACTTGTAGGTTATGGACAGTTTACCAGTCAAGGAATCAATGTGGTAAACAGCTGTTTACCAGTCAAGGAATCAATGTGGTAAACAGCTGTTTACAGAAATCAAAAACAGCTGATGTCATTTGATGATTATTACCTTACACTGTGTGGTAAAAATCATCAAATGATTATTACCGCACTCTATGGGTGGTTGTGGCTACTAGTTCACTGAAAAACCATTTGACTGAAAGATAGATCAGCTGATCTAGAACCATTTTTGCCCATTTCACCTTGAGTTGCTGTGATTTGGTGTGTTGAGGTTATGTTTGTAAAACATGATTTATAGTTTCTTATTTCAACTTATCTGCTATTTTAGACTTGTATGACAAAAAATATCATACATAACTCGTCCGGGAAGATGTTTATCATACTTGTATGTTAAACACCATTTACCACACTTGTAATGTAATATACTATTATGCCCACCAGCTGTTTTCTTTACACTTCTGCTTTGATTTTGATGTCTTCTCATTAGTGGATCACAGAATCCATGGAATTCTCATAACCTCAAAAAAGGCACATGCTAACCAAATCCGCACATGGTCTGTGATGTTACAAACAATAAGCTTTTTTTTTGTGTTGGAATGCAGAACTTCAGTTGTAGGAAAAATATTGTATGTAATTCACACATGAAGCTTCTTTATTGCTCTCACAAAATTACTGTGCTCCACTATGCGTCACACAGTAAATGTTTTGGCTCAAGCAATAAAGTCATGCATTACGCTCTTTATACATAAATAACTATTATAGTATAATATTGGTATTTTCAGATGTCCATCCAACTGGAGGGTGTTTGGAAGAGGCAGAATTGCAGTCAGCGGACAGCAGAGAGTGTTCAACCCCTATTTGCATAGACGGAGATGTCATTGCAGGAACTTTTGGACAGGTGGATTCTGGAAATGATTTGCTGACTCATCAAAATCTACAATCTTATAGCTGAGCTCATTGTAGTTATAAAACTCCTAGATTGAGTAATTTAATGCGACATATAAGAAAAATACATTCAGAGGAAATACAGTATGCCTGTAAATTATGTGACTATGTGTGCTTGGATAAGAAAGGTTTACAAATCCACTCAAAGAAGCATATAGGTAGCAATCAATTCAGCTGTGAATTATGTGATTATAAAAGCTGTGATTCATCAACTTTAAAATGTCATCTGAGGACTCACACAGGTGATAAACCTCTCAGCTGTGAATTTTGTGATTATAAAAGCACTCAACTTAGCAGTTTAAAAATTCATCTAAGAACTCACACTGGGCCTAATGCAGTAGGGATGTATAGAGAGGCAGCCATGATTCCTAGTCCTAACTTCGCCAATGGAGAAAGATCCACCTGACTTGCAGAGCATTGAATTTTCACCTTTATTTTATTACATCTTGCATTCATGTTTGATTTAATTTGTATTCTATCTTTCAACAGGAGACAAGTGAATATGCTATCAAGCAGGAGATTGAAGCCTTTTTGAATGCTCCAATGGATATAGATAACAGCCAGTTTGAAATGGCTGTGAAGGCGGAGTTCTTCAATGGCGGAGATTCAAAGGTAATGTTTGGGTTGTATAAATCAATAGAAAATTTAGGTGAATAGCCATGGGCACACTAACTATATTTGTTTTGTGTTTTCCCATGCATGGGAAGTGATAGCCACGAGCCGTAGCAGGTATCTGTTCAATCAGATAGAGATTAGCTGCGTTCTGGTTGGTCCTGTTTGTAATGGTGACCAATTAGATTGGCCAGCAAAAAAGACACTGTTCTCTGCTCTAAAATCACTCGCAGGTGATGCGGAACCCACCTTAAACTGTAGGACCAACTCATCAATCACTAACTTGTTACCCACACACAGGTCGCAGACCTATGTGTGCTTCATCCTCAAAAGAAAAATGAATATTTTAATCCAATTCTGTGTTTAAGGAAAACTAGCATGATGCCTGCACAGTCTGTTCACTTTCTGCTAGGTCCAATGGTTTCAAGTAAGATAGTATAATGCATAATCATGGAATATTATACCATCCATACTTGTTTTTTTAATTAAACCTCTAGCTCTACGCAATGGTTTAAGTAGTATTTAATAGTTTTTTATGTATTAAGTGCATGAAGCACGACTTTATCACTTGAGCCAAAACACTTCCTGCATGACGCATAGCAGAGTGCAGTAATTTACCGAGAGCGATAAAGAAGCTTCATGTGTGAATTACATACTATATTTTCCCTAAAACTGCAGTTCTTGATTTGAACAAAAAAGCTTGTAGTTTGTAACATCACAGACTATGTGCAGATTTGGTTAGTGTTCACCATTGTTGAGGTTATGTGAATTTCACAAATTCCATGATCCACCAATGAGAAGACATAAAAATCAAAATAGAAGCGTGAAGAAAACAACTGGTGAGCGTAAAGTACTTTACCGCTTTCAGAGCAGTAAAGAGGTATTTTACAATTAGTTCTCAGTATGTAAAGAACTACTTTATGAGCAGTTGTAGGAAAAGGTATTATTATTGTTGTGAACAACACAGTTTAGTTTCTAGAATTAATCAGAAAACTTATTTGTCTGCAGACGCAACAGTTGGTTGGCTTAATGCATAAAGGAACCAAGAGCCAATTTGGGCTAAATGGAGTTGGTGCAGCCATCTTGTGGAAAAACCAGAAACTACTTGATGATAAAGCGAGTTTGGTTGTAGGATGCATGTCTGAATCACAAAAAATTGAACAAAAAATGTTGAATGCAGAATTGAGCGCCCACCATGAACTTTAAGGTTGATTTTATCAGTTCAGACTTCCTGTTGCTTGGTTCTTTTATGCACAAAGTTTTTTAATTATGATAGCCCACTACAGTTTCCATTATAATAATTATTATTGCAGATGGCTGCAGTCAAGCAGGAATGTGGTATCCAAGAATCAGCGCCACTGTGCAATTCATGGTCAAAGATTGGTGTTTGTCAAGAAGAATCTCCAGGCTTAGGTTCCACCTCAGGCTGCATCAAAGAAGAAGTCCTCAGTAAGACATTCACATTCTATTAGTCATTCCTATGAATTATCAGTTAGAGAATTCAACAGAAAAGAAATATAATCTGATAAAGCCTTTTTCCTACAACTGCTTTTAAAGTAGTTCTTTATGTACTGAAAACTAATTGTAAAATACCTCTTTACTGCTCCACAAGACATCGTCATACTTTTACATATTCACCACTTTACCGAGCATTGAATCAAGCCGGTAAACATTTGTTTACAGAAAGAACTGATTTTCATTACCGCATCCTTTTTCAGTGCGGTAATGGATTTTTCATCATACTTGTAGGTTATGGACAGTTTACCAGTCAAGGAATCATTGTGGTAAACAGCTGTTTACAGAAATCTGTTTAGGAAACGCTAAAAGTGAGGTCCTTGAGGTGGACTGTGGGGTTCCACAAGGTTCCGTGCTTGGTCCTGTATTATTCCTTATATTTATTAATGACCTTTTCTCAGGAAAATTCAATGGAATGCCTGTCTCTTTTGCGGATGATACTGCTTTCTCTTATTGCAGTACTGATGAGAGAAACTTGAATATCATGATGCAGGGGGATCTGAATCGATTACTTTCTTGGTTTTATCGCAATAGCCTGTCACTTAATATTTCTAAAACTAAATATATATTATTCACTTTATCTACTACCAGGCAACTACTGTATCCATTAAAATTCCATGATATTTCATGTAACCAAATCAACTGTGATTGTGGAGCTGTGGTACAAACTGATTCCATGAGATATCTAGGTCTAATGGTGGATGAGAAACTCACCTGGGCTCACCATATAAATAATTTAAAAAACTACCTCCGCCATCTTCTTAGAAAGTTCCACTTCCTTAATAAATTCATTCCTGTTGTTGTGCTCAGACAGCTGTATTTTGCTTTAGTGGATTCAAAATTAAGCTATGGTATCAGTTGTTGGGGCTCCACTTACAAAACCCATCTGAAACCTTTGATTGTACTACAAAAGTCCATAATAAGGTCGATGAGGGGTGTGAGTGGGACCGAACATTCTTTTCCAATTTTTCAACAATTCAACTGTTTGCCATTGCGCTATATATATGTTTTCAAGGTATTGTCCTCTTTCTACATTATATCAGGTAATCGAAGTCAGCAAATGTTTGTGAGTGATAATTTATACAGGACAAGAAGTATAGCTAACAACTTAGTGAGGCTCCCCAAGGCATATAACACCTTCTTCCAAAAATCTTTTGTTTTTTTGAGCCCAAAATTTTTTAATCATGTGCCTGATTCTTTAAAAAGACTTGAAAATAAACATTCCTTCAAAAAACAGATTTTTAAATGGCTTATTCGATGTTTGCCTGAAACTATTGAGAGTTTATTTGCTGTTATCAGTTGAGTAGTTCCTTCAATATTTATAACTCTTTTGCACATGAATTATTAAGGTTTGAAAGTTGCGTGAGTGTGTGTGTGAATGTAGCATTCAAAAGTTTTTTTTTCAACTGTACTCCTACTTGCATACAAATTAATAATAATTTAGCAAGTAGTATTTTTGTTTTGACAGAATATTTGATGCATTTGCATCTGTATACATTTTTGCTAATATTTAGTTTTCTGGATTTTTTCCACTCAGTTGATGTATATAGCTCATTATAATATGTATCGTATTGTCAAAATAAAAATTATTTGATTTGATTTGAAATCAAAAACAGCTGATGTCATTTGATGATTATTTCCATACACTGTCTAGTAAAAATCATTAAATGATTATTCCCGCATGCTTATGGGTGGCTACTGGCAACCATTTCACTGAAAAACCATTTTGTCAAAAGCTAGATCAGCTGATCTAGAACCATTATTGCCCATTTCATCTTGAGTTGCTGTGATTTGGTGTGTTGAGGTTATGTTTGTAAAACATGATTTATAGTTTCTTATTTCAACTTATCTGCTATTTTAGACTTGTATGACAAAAAATATCATACATAACTCGTCCGGGAAGATGTTTATCATACTTGTATGTTAAACACCATTTACCACACTTGTAATGTAATATACTATTATGCTCACCAGCTGTTTTCTTTACACTTCTGTTTTGATTTTGATGTCTTCTCATTAGTTGATCACAGAATCCATCGAATTCTCATAACCTCAAAAAAGGCGCATGCTAACCAAATCCACACATGGTCTGTGATGTTACAAACTATAAGCTTTTCTTGTGTTGGAATGCAGAACTTCAGTTGTAGGAAAAATATTGTATGTAATTCACACATGAAGCTTCTTTATTGCTCTCACAAAATTACTGTGCTCCACTATGCGTCACACAGTAAATGTTTTGGCTCGAGCAATAAAGTCATGCATCACGCTCTTAATACATAAATAACTATTATAGTATAATATTGGTATTTTCAGATGTCCATCCGACTGGAGGGTGTTCGGAAGAGGCAGAATTGCAATCAGCGGACAGCAGAGAGTGTTCAACCCCTATTTGCATAGACGGAGATGTCATTGCAGGAATTTTTGGACAGGTGGATTCTGGAAATTATTTGCTGACTCATCAAAATCTACAATCTTATAGCTGTGCTCATTGTAGTTATAATACTCCTAGATTGAGTAATTTAATGCGACATATAAGAAAAATACATTCAGAGGAAATACAGTATGCCTGTAAATTATGTGACTATGTGTGCTTGGATAAGAAAGGTTTACAAATCCACTCAAAGAAGCATAAAGGTAGCAATCAATTCAGCTGTGAATTATGTGATTATAAAAGCTGTGATTCATCAACTTTAAAATGTCATCTGAGGACTCACACAGGTGATAAACCTTTCAGCTGTGAGTTTTTTGATTATAAAAGCACTCAACTTAGCAGTTTAAAAATTCATCTAAGAACTCACACTGGGCCTAATGCAGTAGGGATGTATAGAGAGGCAGCCAAGATTCCTAGTCCTAACTTCGCCAATGGAGAAAGATCCATCTGACTTGCAGAGCATTGAATTTTCACCTTTATTTTATTACATCTTGCATTCATGATTGATTCAATTTGTATTCTATTTTCCAACAGGAGACAAGTGAATATGCTATCAAACAAGAGATTGAAGCCTTTTTGAATGCTCCAATGGATATAGATAACAGCCAGTTTGAAATGGCTGTGAAGGCTGAGTTCTTCAATGGCGGAGATTCAAAGGTAATGTATGGGTTGTACAAATCAATAGAAAATTTAGGTGAATGGCCATGGACACACTAACTATATTTGTTTTGTGTTTTCCCATTCATGGGAAGTGATAGCCACGAGCCGTAGCAGGTATCTGTTCAATCAGATAGAGATAAGCTGTGTTCTTGTAGGTCCTGTTTGTAATGGTGACCGATCACATTGGCCAGCAAAAAAGACACTGTTCTCTGCTCTAAAATCACTCGCAGGTGATTCGGAACCCACCTAAAACTGTAGGTCCTACTCATCAATCACTAACTTGTTACCCACACACAGGTCGCAGACCTATGTGTGCTTCATCCTCAAAAAAAAAGAGTATTTTAATCCAATTCTGTGTTTAAGGAAAACTAGCATGATGGCTGCACAGTCTGTTTACTTTCTGCTAGGTTCAATGGTTTCAAGTAAGATAGTATAATGCATAATCATGGAATATTCTACCATCCATACTCAGGTCTAATAATGATGGGTCATACTTATTTAAAAGTGAGACATCATTGGAATAAAATCAATATATACATTTTGATTACTCCTTTGTTTATGAGTCCCTCTTTCCAACTATCTATTTTCTACTCTAAACATTACACTGCATAAATACGGCAGGGTCAGCTTGTAAACTCGCCCAGTATAATCAACGCTTGAACTGAATTTCTTATTTATGAACCTCACTAGAAGATCATCTCAACTTAGTACTCAAGACTTTCTTTAAATCGGTATCTCAAATCTGTTCTTAGCCAAGCTAGGTAAAGCGCTATCTTTGAGCTGTTCTTGAAATTATTTTTCATCATATTTTGACTTCATTTTTTTTTTATTGTAGCATCAGTTCATCAGAATCAAAGAATTTTTAAAAATCTTTTTCAATTCTTAAAATTGTTACTAGCAGGAATGTTATTATTTTTCTTTATTGCTGCTCAGGTTTTCATGTTAATGTATTAAACTCTGAATTTTTTCTTTTTTCCTTTGAAGACTAAATTTTAAGTGTAAGAGAACAACTCACACTCACACACAGATGTTTCTTTGCGGATACTGCACAATTTTTTCTTAGCCTAGTAGATAAGAATATTTTGTTCATTGTACAGAAGAAGGGAGAATAAATTTGATTGATTAAATGAAATAGAACCATTACATTCAATTTTTTCACCATTGCAATGTAATTTCTTACCATAATTCTCCCTATTTTAACCCACATTATAGGTCAAAGTGAATTCTAACCAGTGCTTGAGTTATCGCCAAGGGGGCTCCAGACTAGAGATGGGTCGTACTAGGTTTTTCTGATACTAAGTATTCCGAGTACGAGTACATTCTAATACTATTCCAAATACCTGTTCCAAAATACTAGGTAGTATTTTATATTAGCCAGTTTGCCAGAGTAGACGTACAAGAGAGTATCGTACTGCGGTACTGGTACTGTTTCTCACGTTAAATACAGCACGAATCTTTATTACTCGTGTTGAATACAGCACGAATCTAATTATTGAGTTGCTCTCAAATGTGCTGTAGCGAAATGAGACGCGGACGGCAAGACCTTGAGACGCTTGAGTAACAAACTACTTTTTAGTACCCATATACTCAAGTACTGAAGAAGTATTTATACTGGAAAAGTACGTGCGTACGCCATACGCAACCAAAGACAATCTAGACGCATGCGCCTTCAATCGAGTATAGTGAATAGTGAGAGAGAGCGTGAGAGTGAGCGAGAAAGAGGGAGTGAGTAGTTGAATAGTTCTATAACGAGAAATGAGCTATTAATAGCTACTGTACAACTGCAAATTACAAAGCTCCACTCCCACTCCATAAATTGGAGTGGGGACTTGAAGTCGCGTAGTTTACTAGTGTCTAGAAATACTCACAGATATCTGAGTATTTTGTTCTTCGAATACTAGGTGCTAGTCTGTACGTTCAAATACTCAGTAAAAATACCTGTTCCAGTAAATACGCCTCATCTCTACTCCAGACCCGGGAACCCCCTTGGCTAAGTTCCTGCGTTGATCCAATTATACTGAGCATTGATTTCAATCTATTTGTTCAACAGGAACCATTCCAGCACGATTCTCTTCTGGTAGACAGAAAAGACAAGAAACTGTCACAAGCCGAAAAAAGACGTAGCTATGAACTGGAAAAACAACAGGCAAGCATTAATAGCAGGACTGTCTACGGTTATTCCGGCGCTGGAAATCAACAAGGTCTACAAATAAGGTTTGTATTTTCTGTTCATTTTTTCAGTTTTTGATTTTTTTTTTTTTTTTTTTGGAGGATGAAGCCCACATAGGTCTGAGACCTGTGCGTGGGTAATGAGTTGGATGATGGTGATTGGACCTACAGTTTTAGGTGGGTTCCGAACCACCCGCAAGTGATTTTACAGCAGAGAACAGTGTCTTTTTTGCTGGCCAATCTAATCGGTCACCGTTACGAACAGGACCTACAAGAACGCAGCTTATCTCTCTGATTGAACAGATACCTGCTACGGCTCGCGGCTATCACTTCCCATTTATGGCTATGCTTTAAGTTTCTATAGCTATTTATTGGGAATTCATTTTCTAGGATGTTCACAAACTTACTACTGATGTAAAGGGGTTGTTTTCTGAGAAAGGTCAAATTTTTAACATACACTTGATATTTTATCTATAATATAATAAGGGAAGTGATAGCCGCGAGCCGTAGCAGGTATCTGTTCAATCAGAGAGATAAGCTGCGTTCTCGTAGGTCCCGTTTGTAACGGTGACCGATTAGATTGGCCAGCAAAAAAGACACTGTTCTCTGCTGTAAAATCAACAGCAGGTGGTTGGGAACTCACCTAAAACTGTAGGTCCAACTCATCAATCACCATCATTTCACCATCATTTCATCACCATCATCCAACTCATTACCCACGCACAGGTCTCAGACCTATGTGGGCTTCATCCTAAAAAAAAAAATCTATAATTTACGGGGAAAAACTAGGGAGGCAAAGGAAACATTGTGTGCCCCTACTGGAGCTAACAAACGAAAACAAAACTGTTTTTTTTTCTGCTCTTGTATTTGAAGTAATATTTTTCATTTTAAAATGTATGTAAGAAATACCGCAAAGCGTTAGAACTCCGATATTATTTTATAAACACATGGTATTTTCTTTTTGTTTTAAGTGAAAGTAAACAACTCAAATTTATAGATATTGAAACGCTCTTTTCAAATCATCCTATATTTCATTTTGTTTTCAGTGAAAGTAAACAACTCAAATTTATGGATATTATATTATATTACTAGCCGGCAGACTTGCTTCGCTCGCCTTAACCGTCTAGCCAGGGGGCTCCGCCCCCTGGACCCCCCGGGGGGTCCAACTAATTTCCATTGTGATTAGATAAATTTACAGAAATAGGTGATTTTGGGGAGAATTTTGATACCATTACTTAGTATGCATCTAGGGTCTTAATCAAACATATACTTTTCATAAACGTTGGCTTTTAGCTTTGTTTGAAACAAATTATTATTCATTAATAGACCTAACCTACTGAACTTGCCAGCCAAACAGCTTAAAGGAACAGCTGATAGAAGTCAACCGTTTTTAATCATATGGCAGACCCCTTAGCAGTGTTATTTACACTGTCTTTGAACAGCAAGAGACTTTGCACTTTGCATGTAGGCTACCATACAGTCGGAGCCTTGCAATATGTGGGAAACATATGACTGGGTATGATGAAATGTTATTATGCCAGGTTGATGACATCTGTTAAGGGCAAATTTCAAAATATTTTCCATATGATTAAAAGATCCCAGTAAGCCATGTACGCGTGCTTTGCATAGGCAAAACTTTAACCCCCTAAAATTGCGAATTTTGAAAAATCCTTTCTTAGCACGCGTCTAGTCCCCCTACTGAATACGTGTACCAAATTTTATCGTTTTTGGTCGAGTGGTTCCTGAGAAACTGTGATGAATGAGTGAGTCAGTCAGTGGTATTTCGATTATAACCTAACCTAACCTAACCTAACTATTCATTTACTAATGTATATAGATATCACTCTTTTCAAATCACCCTATAGTTAACTACATTCCATGATGTGCTTATTTAATTGTGAAATCGCTCGCTACGTTTTAGTTTTTTTTTTATTTATTTTTCAATTTACTTGTTGCCTTGGATCTAATAATAGTAGTGGTTGTGTTGACACTATACCGACTTTCAGAGGTGAGGGCGGAGGAGTGGTGAATGAGCAGATGGCCGATGAGGTGAGGCCGATGCAGTCGGAGCTGAGTTCGCAGCTGGTGCGGGGAGGCGACGGGGCCAGCCGGCCACGCTCCTGGATTCCAGCCGAGGTCTGGCAGAAACGGGGCATGAGTGCTCAGGAGATGACGCTGCCGCTTGGTCAGTTTATTCAACACTAGCATTTATTTTATTAAGTTAGTTTGAAGTGACTGACAATTGAATAAACTGACAAATATACATGAACAGAATTTATTAATTTCGAATTCCTTTAATTGCTATTACTTTATACTGAAGACTTCCGCAATGGCGGATATTGACAACAGTACTTAATAGCTGATGGAAATCGATGAATGCTACTGTACAAAAATATCAGTCACCACCGGGAATCGAACCACGGACCTCTCAATTGCCGGTTGAGCGCCCTTAACCACTAGACCATGGAGACCTTTCTGTACAGGAGCATTCATTTTCAACTTGGCCATATCGGCTCGTATTTTTGTACAGTAGCATTCATCGATTCCCATCAGCTGTTCAATGCTGTTGCCAATATCCGCCATTGCGGAAGTCTTCAGTATAAAGTAATAGCAATTGAAGGAATTCGAAATTAATAAATTCTGTTCATGTATTTTATTGCTTATCTTACCTTGATTTCTGTGAGTAGTACAGTAGAAACAATTAGTCTAGGCGCGTGGCTCTGGTTTCACTACTAGCCGTCCTATTAAAAGTTGACTAGTTGACCTTGAAGACATCTGCAGCGTCGCTTGGGCCACATGTTTTTAGAAATGAGCGATAAACATTCCCCTCGCCATGGCTGACTACCAAACGGCCGTGCGCCCAGTTCCTTTCACATCAAAATTAAGCCTCACCTCAACTAACTGATATATAGTAATTATGGTGACTAGTGTATAAGATTGTATAATTGTTAATCTGACTTGTCAATCTTAGCAATCAATCTTAATACTGTCACATATTAGGTATGCTATCCTAGTATGGGGTAATTCATCAAAACAAAATCTTGATAGGGTGTGTAAGATACAAAAGAAAGCGGTTAGGTGTATAGAAAGAGTAAATAGATTAGATTCATGTAGGCCGTTGTTCAACAGACTTGGTCTCCTAACTGTACCCTGCTTATATGTGTATGAAGCTACTTTATATGTAAAAACGAGTTATATTAACCAAAATCTTGATTATAATACAAGAAGCCGAGGAGATTATCACTTGGTGAGTTACAATAGTAGCTTATTCGAACAAAATCCTAGTTATATTGGTAGGAAATTCTACAACAAGCTACCGCAGTTTTTGAAGAGTCTTGAAAATATAGAAATATTTAAAAAACAATTGAAAAAAATATTTAGTTAAGCTTTTTATAGTGTACAAGAGTTCCTTTCACATCAAAATTAAGCCTCACCTCAACTAATTGAAGTAATTATGGTATCTAGTGTATAATATTGTTGATCAGACTTGTCTTATACTCCAAGGAGTCTCCAAGACGTAATCTCAAAAAAAAAATCTTTTTGAGCTTGTAAATCGGAATAAAAAAAAATTGAATTTGAAAATAAAGTGATAGCCGCGAGCCGTTATCTGTTAAATCAGATAAGCGACAAACTCCAGGGCTCTCTTTGAAAGGGTGACCAATTGGATTGGCCAGCAAAAAGACTCTATTCTCTGCTGTAAAATCACTTGCGGGTGGTTCGGAACCCACCTAAAACTGTAGGTCCTACTCATCAATCACCATCATTCAGCTCAATACCCACGCACAGGTCTCAGAACTATGTGGGCTTCAAGTATACACAAATAATTTGAATGTTTACAACATACAAGGGAAGTGATAGCCGCGAGCCGTAGCAAGTATCTGTTCAATCAGATAGATAAGCTGCGTTCTCGTAGGTCCCGTTTGTAACGGTGACCGATTAGATTGGCCAGCAAAAAAGACACTGTTCTCTGCTGTAAAATCACTTGCGGGTGGTTCGGAACCCACCTAAAACTGTAGGTCCAACTCATAAATCACCATCATCCAACTCATTACCCACGCACAAGTCTAAGACCTATGTGGGCTTCATCCTCAAAAAAAAAAAAAAAAAATGCTTAAAATGACTTCCTCGTTCCGTACTGATTGCATGCGTTTCATGCTTGATTTTCTACTCTTGAGAATACAACTTGTTTGCAAAGCAGTAATTTCAACAATACTACAGACTTAATGTATCCTTTTCAATGATGTCTAGATTTGTTGTCAGTACTAGATGGGATGCTATCTTGCAGAAGCCAACATACTTAATTAATGCAACTACTTTTTTACAGGAGCGTTTATTCACGTGTGCTAATAGTTATTTATGTATTAAGAGCGTGAAGCGCGACTTTATTGCTTGAGCCAAAACATTTACTGCGCGACGCATAGCGGAGCGCAGTAATTTTGCGAGAGCAATAAAGAAGCTTCACGCGCGAATTACATACAATATTTTTCCTACAACTGAAGTTCTGGATTCCATCACAATAAAAGCTTGTAGTTTGTAACATCACAGACCGTGCGCGCGGATTTGGTTAGCGTCCGCCATTGTTGAGGTTCTGTGAATTTCACGGATTCCGTGATCCACCAATGAGAAGGCATCAAAATCAAAACAGAAGCGTAAAAGAAACAGCTGGCGAGCGTAAAGTACTTTACCGCTTGCTGAACAGTAAAGAGGTATTTTACAATTAGCTTTCAGTACGTAAAGAACTACTTTACGAGCAGTTGTAGGAAAATGTATTTATTATTACATAATTGCCAAGAATGTGATAAATACCACATTGACAATCGTCATACAACACTAAAACATAATAGTAGTTTATGCAACAATTTTATTTTGACCCTTATTAAGGCACGAGTTAGATGTAAGTTATAACACGAGCGAATGCAAGTGCTATAAATATCTCACGAGTGCTTTAATGGCCAAATAAAATCGTTGCATACACTATTTTATCTACGACCACTAGTATACATTTAATTAAAACAATTTCATTTTACCTGTGACTGTCAGAGATACCTAACCTCTCATCTCAAATACGAAAAGTTATAGTAGATTGTTAGGTTAAAGCAGTTTGATCAAATCAGCTGATAGTTTCACAATATTGAATTACGATATTGATTCCATCAAAAATGCTTTTGATTGGTCCAGAACCCGTGTTATAATGTAGAACCTGTACTATAATGAGCTCTTTATACAACGAGTTACAAAAAGCATTTCGAAAAGACAGCAGCTGTTTTGGCATCAATTGTGAAACTGTAATTTATACATTATGACATGGTCGTAGATAAATGTATTTATTATTATATGCTTGCCATGAATAGCAATAAACACCACATTGACAATTTTTATACAACACAAGTCAAATAGCTACAAATAAATTTGAAATTTAATATCCTCCTAATAACCAAAGGTGAGATCCTACCAAAAATCAGGGGATGCTTGAAATATTAGATTTGGACATTAATAATATATTTTTCCTACAACTGCTCATAAAGTAGTTCTTTATGTACTGAAAACTAATTGTAAAATGCCTCTTTACTGCTCAGCAAGCGGTAAAGTACTTTACGCTTGCCAGCTGTTTTCTTTACGCTTCTGTTTTGATTTTGATGCCTTCTCATTGGTGGATCACGGAATCCGTGAAATTCACATAACCTCAAAAATAGCGTACGCTAACCAAATCCGCTCATGGTCTGTGATGTTACAAACTACAAGCTTCTATTGTGTTGGAATCCAGAACTGCAGTTTTAGGAAAAATATTGTATGTAATTCGCGCGTGAAGCTTCTTTATCGCTCTTGCTAAATTACTGCGCTCTGCTATGCGTCGCGCATTAAATGTCTTGACAAACACCAATCTTTGACCATGAATTGCACAGTGGCGCTGATTCTTGGATACCACATTCCTGCTTGACTGCAGCCATCTGCAATAATAATTATTATAATGGAAACTGTAGTGGGCTATCATAATTAAAAAACTTTGTGCATAAAAGAACCAAGCAACAGGAAGTCTGAACTGATAAAATCAACCTTAAAGTTCATGGTGGGCGCTCAATTCTGCATTCAAAATTTTTTGTTCAATTTTTTTGTGATTCAGACATGCATCCTACAACCAAACTCGCTTTATCATCAAGTAGTTTCTGGTTTTTCCACAAGATGGCTGCACCAACTCCATTTAGCCCAAATTGGCTCTTGGTTCCTTTATGCATTAAGCCAACCAACTGTTGCTTCTGCAGACAAATAAGTTTTCTGATTAATTCTAGAAACTAAACTGTGTTGTTCACAACAATAGTAATACCTTTTCCTACAACTGCTCATAAAGTAGTTCTTTACATACTGAGAACTAATTGTAAAATACCTCTTTACTGCTCTGAAAGCGGTAAAGTACTTTATGCTTGCCAGCTGTTTTCTTTATGCTTCTATTTTGATTTTGATGTCTTCTCATTAGTGGATCATGGAATTTGTGAAATTCACATAACCTCAAAAATAGCGTACGCTAACCAAATCCGCGCACGGTCTGTGATGTTACAAACTACAAGCTTTTATTGTGTTGGAATCCAGAACTGCAGTTTTAGGAAAAATATTGTATGTAATTCGCGCATGAAGCTTCTTTATCGCTCTCGGTAAATTACTGCGCTCCACTATGCATCATGCAGGAAGTGTTTTGGCTTGAGCGATAAAGTCGCGCTTCACGCTCTTAATACATAAATAACTATTCTTAGTTGAGGATCTATATTTTCTTGTTGTAATTCTCTGCTTGTTATTTATTTAAATTGTTTTCCTGTTTGTTTTTCTATCTAGACGTGGTTATTCCGACCAACTCGCCAGATCGCTCATCAATAGTGCTGAAAGCCGGTCAAAAGGTTATGGTGCTGCAAAGTCCAGTGCTGAAAGCCGGTGAAAAGGTTATGGTGCTGCAAAGTCCGAAGCACATTTACTTGCAGCTGGAGAATGGAAAAATAATCGCCATACGGACTGCAATCAAGGGTAACAAGGGAGAGAAGAAGACTGATAATAAACGCGAGTTCACTTTCGAAGGAAAGAAAGGTAATAGCAAACTAATTATCAACATAATAATTAGTTATCGAATAATATTAGTAATATTAATATTAATAATAATATTAATATTAGTTATCGAATGAATATTTGTTTTATTTGGCAATTGAGTAATCTCTATATATAAAAGGATGATACCCTGACTCACTCATCAACGCAGAGCCAAAACTACTAGGCCTATGAACTTGAAATTTCGTATGAACAATCCTTATAGGATTTCACCATGCAATAAGAAAGGATTTTTCAAAATTCGCAATTTTAGGGGTCTTTTAGGGGGTTAAAGTTTTGCCTATGCAAAGCACGGGTACATGGCTAGCTATAAGCTTACTGGGATCTTTTAATCATATGGAAAATAATTTGAAATTTTTCTATCTGCTGTACACGCTGTTTCGATGGACAAGCTGTTTGTGTGTTTTGCAAATCATCATTCACCTAACCTACTGAACTTGCCAGCCAAACAGCTTAAAGGAACAGCTGATAGAAGTCAACAGTTTTTAATCATATGGCAGGCCCCTTAGCGGCGTTATTTACGCTGTCTGGAACTCAAAAACTTTGCATGTAGGATAAACATATGACTGGGTATGATGAAATGTAATTATGCCGGGTTGATGACATCTGTTAACCAATGCAGCTAGAAAATTGAAATGTATTCTCAGCGGGAGGTGGCGAATAATAAAATAAAAAACCTAGCTTCTACCCTAATAGTCATGGAAGGTTTAAATTTGAAATATTCATTGAGAGGTGGTGAGTAAGGTCTTACTGTGTTAGAAAACAACGAAGGAGGCCTCTCTGATCAGCTGGAAGAGCCCTAGGACTAACTTCTCCCTTAATAGTCCTAGAAGGTTGAAATTTAACTTCAGTGGGAGGTGACAAATATTAAAAACAAGAATTCTTTATGAGAACGCAGCAACGCGCGTCGGGCCAGCTAGTTTTAGTATCATTCATTATAACTTGCTTTAAATGACTTGGAATAACACTAGTTTGTTCGTTTTTTTCCATAGCAACAAGATGGTATTTTTCCACAAAGGTTTTTATCCAAATTTAATGTTATAAACTATTCCTGGATTTCTTGTTCCATGACGAACTGCGTTGTTAATATTAACTTTTCATGTGAAATTTAACGACATGCAGTCAAATATTTGTTAAGAATAAGTATAATAACTCACTTAATCTGGCCGAGTACGTTCGAATCTATGAGAACCTAACCTAACCTAACTTTTCTTGTGAAATTTAATGACATGCAGTCAAATATTTGTTAAGAATAAGTATAATAACTCACTTAATCTGGCCGAGTACGTTCGAATCTATGAGAACCTAACCTAACCTAACTTTTCTTGTGAAATTTAACGACATGCAGTCAAATATTTGTTCAGAATAAGTATAATAACTCACTTAATCTGGCCGGGTACTTTCGAATCTATGAGATCCATCTTCATAGATTCGAAAGATTAGTGCCCTACGTTTCTGTACACCCTATAAGTTCACATCTTTTTGAACTTTTCGAACTTGTCCTCCTCTTCCAACATCTAGAAGATCCAGGAAGATGGATCTCATAGATTCGAACGTACTCGGCCAGATTAAGTGAGTTATTATACTTATTCTTAACAAATATTTGACTGCATGTCGTTAAATTTCACATGAAAAGTTAATTATAAACTATTTTAAATGTTTTTAGTGTTTCGTTTCGAGTGAACTTTCAAATTAATAGTCGTTGAGTGGAAAAGATTCATTTTGTTATTTTTCGAGTGAATTTTTTAGCAAATCTAAATTTTTAGCCTGTGTTAACCTCAATGTTATGGACATATTCAAAATTTGTGAAGAGAGCCGTTTTTGAACTTGATTCTGTTGCTACTTCCTTCACATTCATTGTAATTTTGTCACAATAAATAAATTTAAAAATAAATAAACTTGATATCACTTATTCATTTATTGGGATAAAATAACTATGAATGTGAAGGTGCAACAGACTTAAGCCCAAAACTGCTCCCTTCACAAATTTCGAATAATAAAAAACATTAAGGTTAAATCACACTATAAATTTAGATATTTTTTTTTTGTAGATTACGTCTTGGAGACTCCAGTTAAGGAGTATAAGACAAGTCAGATCAACAATATTATACACTAGATACCATAATTACTGTATCAATTAGTTGAGGTGAGGCTTAATTTTGATGTGGAAGGAACTCTTGTACACTATAAAAAGCTAAACTAAATATTTTTTCAATTGTTTTTTTAAATATTTCTATATTTTCAAGACTTTAAAAACTGTGGTAGCTTGTTGTAGAGTTTCCTACCAATATAACTAGGTTTTTGTTTGAATAAGCTACTATTGTGACTCACCAAGTGATAATCTCTGTATATTATAATCGTGTACATCAAGATTTTGGTTAATATCATTCGTTTTTACAACATATAAAGTAGCTTCATACACATATAAGCAGGGTACAGTAAGTAGACCAAGTCTGTTGAACCAACGGCCTACATGAATCTAATCTATTTACTCTTTCTATACACCTAACCGCTTTCTTTTGGACCTTAAACACCCTATCAAGATTTTGTTTTGATAAATTACCCCATACTAAGATAGCATACCTAATATGTGACAGTAAGAGCCCATGGTAAGCTGTAAAAAGTAACTTTTTGTCATTCAATCTAGCGAGCTGTCGCAGGACAAATACCCCAGATGAAATTTTACAACATA
Organism: Conomelus anceps; assembly: GCA_948455865.1. Taxonomy (NCBI): domain Eukaryota; kingdom Metazoa; phylum Arthropoda; class Insecta; order Hemiptera; family Delphacidae; genus Conomelus; species Conomelus anceps. The sequence continues at coordinate 1,559,861 of OX418222.1, read as the reverse complement.
TTTTCTCAATGTATGGTGCCCAGATTTACTTACAGACTTGATACAAAGAAATAAAATTATTCTATTTTACTTGAAAGTGATTAATTAAAAAGTTTAATCGAAACGGATCACTAAAAACAGTTAAAATACAAATATAATATAAACACTTGAAATACAATATTAAATTTTGATCTAAAAGTACATTTTTTTTATTTTTTTATTTATTTGAGGATGAAGCCCACATAGGTCTGAGACTTGTGCGTTGGTAATGAGTTGGATGATGGTGGTTTATGAGTTGGACCTACAGTTTTAGGTGGGTTCCGAACCACTGGGAAGTGATTTTACAGCAGAGAACAGTGTCTTTTTTGCTGGCCAATCTAATCGGTCACCGTTACAAACAAGACCTACGAGAACGCAGCTTATCTATCTGATTGAACAGATACCTGCTACGGCTCGCGGCTATCACTTCCCTGATTACTGAGTTGGACCTACAGTTTTAGGTGGGTTCCAAACCACCCGCAAGTGATTTTACAGCAGAGAACAGTGTCCTTTTTGCTGGCCAATCTAATCGGTCACCGTTACAAACAGGACCTACGAGAACGCAGCTTATCTATCTGATTGAACAGATACCTGCTACGGCTCGCGGCTATCACTTCCCTGATTACTGAGTTGGACCTACAGTTTTAGGTGAGTTCCAAACCACCCGCAAGTGATTTTACAGCAGAGACCGGTGTCTTTTTTGCTGGCCAATCTAATCGGTCACCGTTACAAACAGGACCTACGAGAACGCAGCTTATCTATCTGATTGAACAGATACCTGCTACGGCTCGCGGCTATCACTTCCCTAAATATCACATCAAAAGATAGATGCTTCGTTATGCAATTGACATTTTATAAGATATTTTTTATTTTATTTAAAGATATTTTATTCAGAAAATTTTGTTTTCACTATTCATTATTTATGAGAAACAGTAGCTTGTGAAGCAAGATAATTTTTGAATAATGCACAAATACGCACTAAAGCTAGAGCAAACATATATTAATGATTTCAATTTAATGTGTAGCTTTGTCCAATACCGCTCACTGTTATTGGTATATCTTTAAACTCCGGCCAAAGAAATATCATTTATCTACGACCATGTCATAATGTATACATTACAGTTTCACAATTGATGCCGAAACAGCTGCTGTCTTTTCGAAATGCTCTTTGAAACCCGTTGCTTAATGAGCTCATTATAGTACAGGTTCTACATTATAACACGGGTTCTGGACCAATCAGAAGCATTTTTGATGGAATCAATATCGTAATTCAATATTGTGAAACTATCAGCTGATTTGATCAAACTGCTACACCAGCTGCTGCTTTAACCTAACAATCTACTATAACTTGTCGTATTTGAGATGAGAGGTTAGGTATCTCTGACAGTCACAGGTAAAATGAAATTGTTTCAATTAAATGTATACTAGTGGTCGTAGATAAAATAGTGTATGCAACGATTTTATTTGGCCATTAAAGCACTCGTGAGATATTTATAACACTCGCATTCGCTTGTGTTATAACTTACATCTAACTCGTGCCTTAATAAGGGTCAAAATAAAATTGTTGCATAAACTACTATATCATTATAGTTATGTTATTTATTTGGTGCACTGTTGGGGCCTAATAACATCTGCCAAGCGAAGAGTCCTCGGTCAAATGCTTGGCAGATTTAATTAATCCAGTCAGTGCTGGGTCCAGAAATTTGTGCGTGACAGCATATAGAGCGAAGCCTTATTCTTACCTCCACCAAGTTTCTATCGCTACCCATTGACTGGAAATGTAATACTCTCCATGTGAGGCTCAGAGCATTTATACAGCCTTTCAATTCAAATTATGCATTGGCCTAAAATCAAAATATTCTTGGGAATCTTTTCAATCAGATAGATAAGCTGCGTTCTCGTAGGTCCTGTTTGTAACGGTGACCGATTAGATTGGCCAGCAAAAAAGACACCATTCTCTGCTGTAAAATCACTTGTGGGTGGTTGGGAACCCACCTAAAACTGTAGGTCCAACTCAGTAATCAGGGAAGTGATAGCCACGAGCCGTAGCAGGTATCTTTTCAATCAGATAGATAAGCTGCGTTCTCGTAGGTCCCATTTGTAACGGTGACCAATTAGATCGGCCAGCAAAAATGACACTGTTCTCTGCTGTAAAATCACTTGCGGGTGGTTGGGAACCCACCTAAAACTGTAGGTCCAATCACCATCATCCAACTCATTACCCACGCACAGGTCTAAGACCTATGTGGGCTTCATCCTCAAAAAAAAAAAACAATCCATATATTTTTTACTTCTTTATTGTCATATTTATGAAACACACAATACAAACAATTTTTGAGAGTATCTTGGATCAATAAACATAATAAATAATTGTCAAACAACCGCTTATTAATAATTCTTATGAAATGAAATGAAATTAAATAATGAAATGAAATAAATTTTATTCATACACAACAATTTACAATAAACAGAAAAACAGTCTCTTATCACAATGAAAAAGATCTATATACCATAAATAGATAACACATAAAACTCTGCTATATAAAAAAAAACAAGCTACATAATACATTAAAAAAAACACACTAAAAATCGTAATAAGGACAAGATTCTTTTCCTTAGATGAATAAAATCATTCAAATATGTTATGTCAGATTTTATTATTACAGTAAATGCATCCAAAATGAACTGAGTATTATTCACTTCAGAATAAAAAGTGTCTCAGGTCCTTTGATACTTTGTTGAATAGGCTTATTAATTCTGCTAAGTCATATAGTTCATAATAAAACTATGGTTTCATGGAGAAATTGTTAGGGTTCATTATTCATAGAATAAATTTCATAGAAGATTTCTTATTATTATTATTATTGTTGTTGTTATTATTATTATTATTATCATAAAATTAATATTATTATTATCATTATTCTGAGTATTAATTATAATTTTATCCAATCTTGATTTTATTTTTCTACTGGCTCAATAGCACCAAACTATAACACCATAACACCCATAAATAACTCATTTGCGCAGCCATTCGTATTTTATTTATTTCCACACAACTTATTACAATCATAATAGAAGTGCGATTAATATAGAATAGCTATTTGTGTAACTAGAGTGCAAAATAGCGTTTTTCTGCATCGAGAGAAACAGTTTTTTTCACGAGCCGAAGGCGAGTGAAAAAAGTTTCTCAAGTGCAGAAACAATACTTTGCACTCGTATTACACATTAAATTTTTCCTACAGTAATGTGTAAAGTAATTTAAAAAGAACAAAACAGGACATACATAACCAGACAATTCCTCACATAACCTATCTTCGAATCAAATCGATTTCATCAACAACAACTACAACAACTATTTCGCAGCTGAAGCAGAGTAGCCAACCTATTTTTGAATGCAGAATAGGGAACCCGCGTATTACATGCTCACTATTTTGTGTTGTTAGGTTGCAAATTTGGAGTGCGGAAAAGTACTTTCCCACACTGGTGCAGGAATAGACTATTTTGCGTGCTACAGTTGGTGCAAAAATAGGCACTTTTTCGGGTCACTATAGGAAATAGTATATTATGTTACAAGTGCGGGAAATGGTGTTTAACATACGAGTATGATGAGTTAACGCACGAGACGAAGTCGAGTGCGGTATTATCGTACGAGTATGGTAAACATCTTCCTGGATGAGTTAAGTACGATATTTTTCATCATACAAGTCTAAAATAGCAGATAAGTTGAAATAAGAAACTATAAATCATTGTTATACAAACATAACCTCAACACACCAACTCAAGGTGAAATGTGGCAATAATGGTTCTAGATCAGCTGATCTAGCTTTCGAGCAAATGGTTTTTCAGTGAAGTGGTAGCCACAACCACCCATAGAGTGCGGTAATAATCATTTGATGATTTTTACCACACAGTGTACGGTAATAATCATCAAATGACATCAGCTGTTTTTGATTTCTGTAAACAGCTGTTTACCACATTGATTGCTTGACTGGTAAACTGTCCATAACCTACAAGTATGACGAAAATAAATTTATTTCCCCACATGGACTACAGATCTGTGTGTGAGGGAAGAATTCTTATCTTCTAATGTTAGAGATAATTTTAAATTATTACTATATGAGTTACTACCAATAAAATTTGGAAAATATACAATTTGTTTTTTTAATTACAAATGAAAAAAAAATAAGTAGTAATTTTGAAGAATTATAAATTCAATACCCGAAGAACTGAAAGTGACTAGTCCAGCAATGATCAATCCACTATAAATAAATACAGTTATACTTTCTTTATCTACGACCATGTCATAATGTATACATTACAGTTTCACAATTGATGCCAAAACAGCTGCTGTCTTTTCGAAATGCTTTTTGAAACCTGTTGCATAAAGAGCTCATTATAGTACAGGTTCTACATTATCACACAGGTTCTGGACCAATCAGAAGCATTTTTGATGGAATCAATATTGTAATTCAATATTGTGAAACTATCAGCTGATTTCATCAAACTGCTTTAACCTAACAATCTACTATAACTTGTCGTATTTGAGATGAGAGGTTAGGTATCTCTGACAGTCACAGGTAAAATGAAATTGTTTTAATTAAATGTATACTAGTGGTTGTAGATAAAATAGTGTATGCAACGATTTTATTTGGCCATTAAGGCATTCGTGAGATATTTATAACACTCGCATTCGCTCGTGTTATAACTTACATCTAACTCGTGCCTTAATAAGGGTCAAAATAAAATCGTTGCATAAACTACTATTTTACACATGCCAATAATGTAATCGCTCCTACAACACCAAATCGCAAGACTCAATGGATCGTATGCAGTTGAATACTGTAAGTTGATTAGTGACTGGAATCGATTGTTGAGTTGATGGGAATGCGTGAGAAACAGCTGTGATTGATCCACTTTTTATTCACATCAAATAACAAGAATAAGCACAGAGTCAAAAAAATGAGATATTCAGCTAACTGAACTTTATTTACACCACCCACTATCGATTGGCGAGTGTATCGGTTATATATATATGAGTATGACCAGGTATAACATAGTATGAGTATATAACCTAACCTAACCTAACCTCACTCAGCAGGTATCATTGTGATTTTACTCATACCAGCATAAGTGAATCACTTACATCCACCTAAGGTCTGATAAAATAAGAAATCAAATAGTATTGTGCACTGAAAAATCCGTAATACAACACATCCGACAATTTAAAGAATTGTTATATTGTTTTGTAACCTGTACTGTATTTCATGCAGGAAGTGTTAAATCTAAACTTAAAGTGAAGAAAAAGTCGATTTTTGTATGGTATTCTCTGTAAATAGAAGTATAAATTGTTTGTTTATTCTCTTTTAAGAAGATAGGTTAAAGTCAGATTGTTTATTTTTTGTCTTTCTATTAAAATTGTATTAAAATGAACTCGCATCCAGCGCTCAAGTTTCTCTTTGCTGGCTGTGACATATTATATTAATAAACGTATGTAAATTGAATTTTCCTACAGTGACCCGAAAAAGTGCCTATTTTTGCACCAACTGTAGCATGCAAAATAGTCTATTCCTGCACCAGTGCGGGAATGTATTTTTCCGCACTCCAAATTTGCAACCTAACAACACAAAATAGTGAGCATGTAATATGCAGGTTCCCTATTCTGAAATTCAAAAATAGGTTGGCTACTCTGCTTAAGCTGTGAATAGTTGTTGTAGTTGTTGTTGATGAAATCGATTTGATTCGAAGATAGGTTATGTGAGGAATTTTCAGGTTATGTATGCCCTGTTTTGTTCTCTTTAAATTACTTTATACATTACTGTAGGAAAAATGTCATGTGTAATACAAGTGCAAAGTATTGTTTCTGCACTCGAGAAACTTTTTTCACTCGCCTTTGGTTTGTGAAAAAAACTGTTTCTCTCGATGCAGAAAAACGGTGCTTTGCACTCTAGGTACACAAATAGCTATTTTCTAATGTCGGGTAAACAAAAATATATTATTTTCACTAGGAATAAGAGCATGTATTCTGCAAATTGTAGAATCTGTTTTTTCGATTAATTTATTCCAAGTTTAATTAATGTCTGTTACTGTGCGAATTCTCAGAAATAGCAGTGCAGCCGAATCGTGAACGTGTGCAAAACTTGCCGATAATGCGCAACAACATATCGATAATTCCACGTGGTGGTGGGGCGACTGGCATCCAAATGGCGCCCGGGAATCGGCCCCTGGCGCACATGCTCGGCCAGAACAGCAACCGACCATGGGGCACGCCCAAACAGCCCATTGCCACCACCAAGCCCTATTTCGGCGAGACCCCACCTGTCACTGTAAGTATTTGCTATTTCTATTCAACGTTTTCTGTTGATTTTTTTTTATTTACATATATTATGGAACCTTAATGTGGGGTTGTCAAACGTTATAGCTATTAATGCTAGGAAAAGTGGTTTTGTGTTTATATATTTTATAGTATTTTTCAGGAGTGGCCGTAGCCGAGTGGGTTAAGTGCTGGTTTGCTAGCCCAAAGGTCCCAGGTTCGATCCCAGTTCTGACCAAAAGTTTTTACCTCGGGCCACTCCCGTGTTTTGGAGGACACATTAAGCTGTTAAGCTGCCTAAAAAACAGTCGTTAAGTCACGTCAGAGGCCCTGAACTTATCAGGTGCAACCTGATAACTCTGACACCAGACCTGAGCCAGCCAGGTCACACAATATTATTATTATAGTATTTTTCATGTACAACTCAAATCAAATTTATTGCCATACCAGACAATGTATTTTATTTGTGAACAGACAATGCAGGAGAAAAATCGAAAAGAATACAAAACAAATTTAGCAAGTTTAGCCCCTTTTGGGTGAATTAAACATTAATCTTCCCTTTGAAATTCAGTATAAATGAATGTAGTATAATCTAAAGTCTATAAAAGGACTTTAACAGAGAGAGTTATCTACAGTACATTGAAGACTTTTCCAATATTGAAGAACCCAAGTAATTGAGTGGGAGTGTGTGTAGCACCAGAGCAGAGAGCAACCCCATACCACTCACTCACTCACTCAAGATCGAAAATAACCAGAAAATACTCTTTGAAGTTAATGGCTCAAAATATTGGGCTTGCTTAATAACATTATTGGTGTTGAAAAATTATAATTTATTTCAATCAATAAGTGCACTTCAATATATTTTTCGCCACACTAGGACGTAATGAGCTGTTTTTCATGCGTCATATGGAGGCTGAAAGTGTTTGGTTTCCGACGAGGTCTGTAAACGTTTACCGCCCTAGGGCGGAAAAGAAAATGACCTTGAATGACAGCTGATTGTGTCTGGATACAGCAGTCATGATTGTAAAAATGAATCCTTCCAACTTTTATGTAAAACAAAAAGATTTAAACTGTCAATAAATGTTTATTTTTTATAATTTAATATGTACGTAGTATTTAAAATGTCGAAAATGATCACTTTTTATAACATAATATTTAATATTTTGTAGTTTTGATATCAAACTTTTTATCCAACCTACAGAGCTCTGGGTGGGAATTTTGTCAACTACTTCAACTGTATACCAAAAGGTTAGTTGGTTAGGTTTTTTGTTTTTAGGAATTTTGTCTACTACTACAACTGTTGGTAAAGGTTACTGTTGGTATAGAAAGGTTAGTTGGTTAGGTTTTTGGTTGTTTTATGCAGGTTTCGAATCAGGAACAGGAATAACAACAAAAAACCTAACCAACCAATCTTTTGGTGTACAGTTGTAGTAGTTGACAAAATGCCCACCCAGAGCGCTGTAGGTTGGATAAAAAGGTGATAGCCGTTCCTTGTGTTCTTGCAAGTACCATAGCCTTAAAATTTCACTTTCAAAATTTCCAACTTAACTTAACATTGTTGTTTTTTTTTTTGTGGTGTGGCGAAAAATAGCATTCGCACCGTGGGCTAAAATCTTTTGCCGGCTCTCAAACGCTTCAAGTTCTCGACTTTGTCTCGAACTTGAAAACCATGATCTCGAGCCGGCAAACACACATTTTCGGCCCTAGGTGCGAAATATACTATTACAAGGTTGTAGATGAGGTCTGTTTCTTTTGATAGATAGCATTTTTAAATATACTGGATGTTTCATAAGTCAGTTCACCATGTAAGTGTATTTGTTAGAAGCGAATAATAAATAAATTTTATTTATGTTGTAATTTAATTGAAACTGAATAATTTACACTACACATAGGTTGTAAACTTGAAAGAATTGTTCAAAATGCTTTTCACTAACTTCAATGCATTTTTCACAGTGTTTTTTACACTTGTAACAATCTGTTTGCATAGATTTTTATTGTTGTTTAAGGCTACAAATTCTCTTGCAATGGCTGCTCTCAATTGCAGAACATCTGGGGACCAACTGTTTGGCAAAAACTTTATTTTTAATGATCCCCCAAACAGAAAAGTCTAATGGTGTAAGATTGCAGGACCAATCATGCCTTGTTTTCTGATCCACTTGTTGAAATTGTTATTAAGAAATTCCCTCACCAATAAACTGTAATGTGGTGGAGCACCATCTTGCTGACAAATGAGGTTGGTATTTTCATATAAAGGACTATTTTGTAGCTCTGGTAAAACCGTATCTTGCAACAGTTCAATTTATGAATCTCCACAAACAGTGTCATTAAAAAAATATGGGCCTACAATGCCGCTACTCCAAATACCAGCCCAAACAGTTATTCCTGGAACATTTAGTTCTTCTTGAAGAACTTTGTGTGGGTTCATGTCACTCCAGTAGACACAGTTGTGTCGATTGACACAACCATTATTTAGTTTAAATGAAGCTTCATCTGTCCAGAGAACATGATTTTGAAAGTCTCTGTCAGCTTCACAGCATATAACAAACCATTCAGAAAACTCAACATGCCTGTCAAAGTCATCTTCCAATAAACCTTGATGCAGCTGTGGATGATGAGGTTTTAATTTTAATGATTTCATGATATAATCTACACTAGAAACTGGAATGTCAAACTCAGCAGATCTCTTACAGAGTGATTTTTTGGGCTCTGAACAACAGATTCAGCAATAGTTGTTATGTTGGCTTCACTTGTAGCAGTTCTAGGCCTCCCACTCTTTGGTAAATCATGTGCGCTTCCAGTCTCTTCAAATCGTTTATTCGATTTGCAAATGCCTTGCCTAGATAGAGCTGGAGTTTGAGGAAATCTTTCTACAAATAACTGAATAACTTCTTCTCTATTTTTATTTGTTTTCCACCAACTCTTTAAAAGGAAAATGTGCTCCTCAGTTGTTAGTTGGCAGTTCATGGTTACTATCACCACAAAATGCGAATACAAATCTAAATCTAACCTCAAATCTATACATAAAAATGTCAACAATGACCTTCACAGCTGATTTTGTGATTGCCCAAAAAACAGGTTGTGCAACATTAGTTACAAAAGCATTGTGTTTCATTCAGTTGATCTTGGTAAACTGACTTGAGAAACACCTGGTATTTGTCCGATTGTAAGTAAATTTCTTTCTTGAAAAAGTACTATTTCAATGAATTCTTGGTTCACCTAATGCCAACCAATATTGCCCACATGTATTAAGTATTTCAAAATAAAATATTAGTGTTTAAACTAGTTTAAATTTTCCAGGACAAAATTTTGGATGAGAACACAGGTGAAACCACCACTGATGACTTGAGGTCAAAAGATAAGCAGCCTCAGAGAAGTGCATCTGCTAGCTCAGGAGCTTCTGAAGCAAGCCGCCAAGATTCTTCCTCTGTAGAGATGTCTGGCTCTGGCAGTGCTGCACACAAGCGGAAAGGATCCAGTGAACAGGACCATTTGAAGAGCACTGAAGAAGAACTGCTACATGACATGGATGATGAAGATTATGATGATGAAGATGATGATGATGATGACGATGCTGATGATGATGAAGAGTTGTACAATTATTATTTGCATCATCCACATCATGCATCACACAGGATGCGGGCTTCACCAATGATGTCAAGTCATTCTCATGGTTGGCAGACACATCAGCGTCATGGTTTGACCACAAATCAGCAGGCTGCAACTAAAAAGAGTACATTTTCTTCCAGTGGAAATGCTGGACAGAGTATGTGTTCATCAAGCCCATCTGTTCCAATTTCTGTAGCATCTAGTAGTAGTTCAGGATCTCACACTCATCAAACATCAACTGGAAGCAAAATGATTTCAAACACTGGAGGTGGACAACAGCAATCTAGTTCTCATTCCACAACATCCAACATTGGTTCTCATACAACAACATCAATTGTTGGTTCTCATTCCACAGCATCAAGCACTGGTTCTAATGTAACAACATCAACAGCACCATCATCAGCTCCATCAGCTGCTGTTGGTACTGCTCCAGCAGAAAAAGAAAGCCAACATCCTCAGATGATGTCACATCATCATCAACAACAACAGATGTCACATCATGTGTCACAACAGCCAGTCTCAAACCCTACAACATCAAGGACTGATGATAGAGAGTACAATATTCATGGTCGTTATACTCCATCATCATCATCTACAGCAATGACTAAGGGTGGCACAGATTCTTCCCATATTCCAACCAGCAGTCACCCACCATTGCCCAAGCATCTGAGCTCCTCTGTCACAGTGAGTCCAGTTGCATCTTCAGCATCATCAATCTCAGTTCCTATGAATTCTCCCAGTATGTCATCTATTTCTAACACACCACAACCATCATCAGCAGTGTCTATCAACCCAGTTAACACACCATCAGTTGGATTCAACCCTTCTCATCCTGCAGTATCAATGACACCAGTATCTGTTAATCCTCCTCCCACTTACTCCCACACACCAGGGCAAACATCAACAGCTGGCTCAACTGGATGCCAGTACACATCAACTGAATACACAGCTGATGCACTAACAAAAAGCTCAGAACCCACCAGCAGCTACCATCCAGCACTCAGCCACTTGAAAACAATTTCTGATCACTCAATCAGCATATTCCCAGTGGACTCAGCCAAATCAGCTGCAGCTCCTAGTATTACAATTACATCAGCACAGTATGGTAGTGATTACTACTATAGACAAGACTTCCAATCATCAAGGCAAGCACCAGCTTCAAGGGACTACTACCAAGGTTTTAGCCAGCCACCTATTGGGGGTTATCCATCAAGTAGCTCATCTGCGGGATATTACCCATCAAGTACTGTTACATCATCGGGTGTGCAGAGGAAAGAAGGAAAAGATTCAGTGGCACCTTATTCAAGTAGTGGAAGTTATGATGGGTCCTCATCATATTTGCCACCAAATCCTTTTACAGCTACTGCAGTGGGGCCAGGGTATTCAAGTAGGTCATCCAGTTATCCCCAGACAACACCCTCGCCCAGCCATTCACAACTTCCAGTTATTCTTCTCCAGGCGCAGCAGCATCTTCTACTGCAACATCAGACTTCTCCAGAATGTACAGTGCTTTCCATCATCCAGAACCTTCCAGTTTCCAGCCACCCTCACGTCCTGGAGTGGCCGAACCTGCTCCACCCCCTCCCCATCAATTCCCTCCCGCTGCCCCCTACAATTACAACCCCTATCCAATGCAGCCTCACCCCTATCCTCCCCACCATCTACCTCCCCCTGGCTCTCAACCTCCACCTTAATAACCCTTAACTATGCTCCTACCACCGGCACCACCCCACTCCATGTATCCGCCGGTGTATCCATCCAATTGGATGGGCTGGTTTTAAACTGGTCATCTCAAAAAACTTGACTAGCAACTACTAACTGTACTTGTGGAATAGAACAAACATTGGTGATGATGGAGAATATCATTGTGAATTAGTGCAAGTGAAACTAGTGTAAATATTGTGCAGTGATTTTTTTTTCAACCGTTAGATAGGTGTATTTTAATCAAGCTAGCATCAATGGAGCACATTCTAGAACAATAAGGCCGTTAATGAACCTACCTTGAGACTTCTCTTAATTTAAGTGAAGACTTGAAAAACATTGAGAGCTTTTCAAGTCTTCCCTTAAATCAAGGGAGACTTGTAATGCCTTGAGTTAATGCTATTCAAGTTTTCCCTATACTTGAAAAAAACATTGACTGCATTGAGTCTTCTGCAAGGTACGAGGCATGTTCATAAAGTAAGGGCCGTTTGCCTATATTTAAATATTGGCGCTTTGAAGCAAAGTTTTACTACTGCAGCACCATCTACTGACACATTGCGAAGCTACAGCATGATTTGTTTTGATTCTGAAGTCATATTGTTGTCAATGAATGCAAAGAACAATGGCCGCGAAAATCGTTGATCCCACCAACTGTGAAGTGCGTTCTGTGATTCGTTTCTTATGTGCAAAAGGATCGTCGGCTGCTGAAATTCATTGGGAGTTATGCCTGGTTTACGGACCTACAGTTATGAGTGAAGGAAAGGTTAGACAATGGTGCCATGATTTTAAAAATGGCCAAACAAATATCCATGACGAAGAGCAGAGTGGCAGGCCCAGTATCCAGACCGATGAAATCGTTTCACAAGTGGACCAAACACTGCGATCTGATCGTCGATTGACGATTAGTGGCCTGGCTGTAAAATTCACAAAAACCTCGGATACAGCAAATTGTGTGCAAGGTGGGTACCAAAAATGCTCACAGACGACCACAAAGAGCAAAGAATGTCTAGTGGACGAAAGTTTTTGGCCCATTATCAACAAGATGGAGATGATTTGTTTTCTCACATTGTTACTGGGGACGAGACGTGGGTATCCTACACCAACCCAGAAACAAAACTGCAATCGATGCAGTGGCAACATTCAGGTTCACCAAAACCGAAAAAGTTTAAGCAAACTCAGTACACAAGTCGAAAATTGATGGCTACAGTTTTTTGGGCCAAAGACGGTGTTCTTTTGGTTGATTTCATGGAACGTGGGACAACAATTACAGCTGATGTGTACTGCGAAACACTCAAAAAATTGAGACGTGCGATCCAAAACAAACGCCGCAGGAAACTGTCATCTGGCATAATTCTCCTCCACAATAACGCACGTCCTCACACTGCTGCCAAAACCATGGAGAAAATTCAAGATTTTCGTTGGGAACTTTTTGACCACCCACCATACAGTCCCAACCTTGCACCTAGCAACTACTTCCTCTTCTTGAATTTTAAACAGTGGCTCGGTGGACAATGCTTTGAAACCGAAGAGGGACTCAAAAACGCCATTGTCAACTGGTTCCACTCTCAGGCGGCAAGCTTCTATGCACAGGGGTTAAAGAAGCTGGTGCAGCGGTACGAAAAATGCTTACAAGTGAACGGCGATTATGTAGAGAAGTAAAGAAAGATTATACCTAACTAAATATGACAATAAAATTTGTTTCTTATGAGTACATTTTTTTCTGTGACCAAACGGCCCTTACTTTATGAACGCGCCTCATAGATTAATAAATACGGGCCTAAAGGACTGATATTAGATTGTATCTATTGTTATAATAATAGTATTCCACTAAACTGACACATATTGGCAAAGATGCTTGCAGAGACAAATTTAAATTCTATTTAAACAGAATTTATTAATTTCGAATCCCTTTAAGTAAATTCTGTTTAAGTAAATTTGTCAGTTTGTTCAATTGTCAGTAACTTCGAACTAACTTGTTAAATTCTATATTGACAGATGTATTTGTGGATGAATCTGAAAGAGATGTAACAAACACAGTGCATCGTCAGCCACACTACATTACTCACCCTCATTACTAGAGATGAGGCGTATTTACTGGAACAGGTATTTTTACTGAGTATTTGAACATACGGACTAGCACCTAGTATTCGAAGAACAAAATACTCAGATATCTGTGAGTATTTCTAGACACTAGTAAACTACGCGACTTCAAGTCCCCACTCCAATTTACGGAGTGGGAGTGGAGCTTTGTAATTTGCAGTTGTACAGTAGCTATTAATAGCTCATTTCTCATTATAGAACTATTCAACTACTCACTCACTCTTTCTCGCTCACTCTAACGCTCTCTCTCTATTCACTATACTTGATTGTAGGCGCATGCGTCTACATTGTCTTTGGTTGCGTATGACGTACGTGCGTACTTTTCCAGTAGAAATACTTCTTCAGTACTTGAGTACGGGTACTAAAAAGTAGTTTGTTACTCAAGCATCTCAAGTTCTTGCCATCCGCGTCTCATTTCACTACAGCACATTTGAGAGCAACTCAATAATTAAATTCGTGCTGTACTTAACACGAGTAATGAAGATTCGTGCTGTATTTAACATGAGAAACAGTACCAGTACCGCAGTACGATACTCTCTTGTATGTGTACTCTCTTATTCTGGCAAACTGGCTAATATAAAATACTACCTAGTATTTTGGAACAGGTATTTAGAATAGGTATTAGAACGTACTTGTACTCGGAATACTTAGTATCAGAAAAACCTAGTACGACCCATCTCTAGTCATTACTCACCACACTACTATGAAGGTACTAATTAATTAGAGATAATTGAGATCCTTATTAGAATGTGTTTATTTAAAATAATACGCTTTTGTCTACAAAGCCATTTTGCCAATTTGTCCCAGGTAGCTAGCTTTTCTTAGCTCAGATTAAGGTTGTTGTATAAAAGACTACAGAAATTAGCATTTATGTAACCTAATAATTACTCCAAATTTTTAGGAAAATGTTACATTTTTTTAATTAAATTTTTAAACGCCTAACGAGATAATCGATTTCAAATTTCGGGAAGTGATAGCCGCGAGCCGTAGCAGGTATCTGTTCAATCAGATAGATAAGTTGCGTTCTCGTAGGTCCTGTTTGTAACGGTGACCGATTAGGGAAGTGATAGCCGCGAGCCGTAGCAGGTATCTGTTCAATCAGATAGATAAGCTGCGTTCTCGTAGGTCCTGTTTGTAACGGTGACCGATTAGGGAAGTGATAGCCGCGAGCCGTAGCAGGTATCTGTTCAATCAGATAGATAAGCTGCGTTCTCGTAGGTCCTGTTTGTAACGGTGACCGATTAGGGAAGTGATAGCCGCGAGCCGTAGCAGGTATCTGTTCAATCAGATAGATAAGCTGCGTTCTCGTAGGTCCTGTTTGTAACGGTGACCGATTAGGGAAGTGATAGCCGCGAGCCGTAGCAGGTATCTGTTCAATCAGATAGATAAGCTGCGTTCTCGTAGGTCCTGTTTGTAACGGTGACCGATTAGGGAAGTGATAGCCGCGAGCCGTAGCAGGTATCTGTTCAATCAGATAGATAAGCTGCGTTCTCGTAGGTCCTGTTTGTAACGGTGACCGATTAGGGAAGTGATAGCCGCGAGCCGTAGCAGGTATCTGTTCAATCAGATAGATAAGCTGCGTTCTCGTAGGTCCTGTTTGTAACGGTGACCGATTAGGGAAGTGATAGCCGCGAGCTGTAGCAGGTATCTGTTCAATCAGATAGATAAGCTGCGTTCTCGTAGGTCCTGTTTGTAACGGTGACCGATTAGGGAAGTGATAGCCGCGAGCCGTAGCAGGTATCTGTTCAATCAGATAGATAAGCTGCGTTCTCGTAGGTCCTGTTTGTAACGGTGACCGATTAGGGAAGTGATAGCCGCGAGCCGTAGCAGGTATCTGTTCAATCAGATAGATAAGCTGCGTTCTCGTAGGTCCTGTTTGTAACGGTGACCGATTAGGGAAGTGATAGCCGCGAGCCGTAGCAGGTATCTGTTCAATCAGATAGATAAGCTGCGTTCTCGTAGGTCCTGTTTGTAACGGTGACCGATTAGGGAAGTGATAGCCGTGAGCCGTAGCAGGTATCTGTTCAATCAGATAGATAAGCTGCGTTCTCGTAGGTCCTGTTTGTAACGGTGACCGATTAGGGAAGTGATAGCCGCGAGCCGTAGCAGGTATCTGTTCAATCAGATAGATAAGCTGCGTTCTCGTAGGTCCTGTTTGTAACGGTGACCGATTAGGGAAGTGATAGCCGCGAGCCGTAGCAGGTATCTGTTCAATCAGATAGATAAGCTGCGTTCTCGTAGGTCCTGTTCGTAACTGTGACCGATTAGATTGGCCAGCAAAAAAGATACTGTTCTCTGCTGTAAAATCACTTGCGGGTGGTTGGGAACCCACCTAAAACTGTAGGTCCAATCACCATCATCATGCAACTCATTACCCACGCACAGGTCTAAGACCTATGTGGGCTTCATCCTCAAAAAAAAAAAAAATCATTTCCATCAGCGTTTAATGCAGTTGTCAATGTCTGCGTAGTGGAGGTCTTTAGCATAATGTATAGCATTAAAAGTAATTTTAAAATTGATTATCTTGTTAACTACTTTGATTAGTTTGTAGCAGAACCAAATTTTATAATAATTAAAAAATACTTGTCTAGTATTTTTTTTAGTACGTTGATAATACATTTCTTTGAAGGCAATTTAACCTCGCTCCAATATGCGCCAAGATCTGTAGACAGCGAGGTGACATTGTATTTCAACGTGTATGCTTAAACTAGAGTGCCTGAAAGGGAAGAAAATTATTATGATGTTGAAGATCCATCTTGTTTCCACTAATATGTAATATAAACTTAAAAAAACACTTTTAAATGGAAATTAACTCACGTTATGGCGTGACGGCCGTTTCGCTCTGTTGTCTAGAGCATCGTCAGACGACCCACAGTACACTGACTTAAGGTATGAGTTTGAGGGTTATGTATGTTGGAATGGCGATGGGGTGGGGGGATGAGTAGGCGGGAGGTTTGAAATTGGGATTATTTTAAATTATTTAAAATAATCCCAATTTCAAACCTCCCGCCTACTCATCCCCCCACCCCATCGCCATTCCAACATACATAACCCTCAAACTCATACCTTAAGTCAGTGTACTGTGGGTCGTCTGACGATGCTCTAGACAACAGAGCGAAACGGCCGTCACGCCATAACGTGAGTTAATTTTCATTTAAAAGTGTTTTTTTAAGTTTATATTACATAAGAAAATTATTTTTCAAAAATAATTTGATTCCGGTACTACAGTTTGTTAGTTTTCAAACTGAATGTTCGAAACCTCTAAAAAATATCTCTTTTGAATGAGTTCACACATTTTAATAGAACGTCACCTCGCTCCAATATGCGCTAAAAACAGTGACAGGCGAGGTTAAATTCCATTTGAATGCGTGTATTGTTACATTAATGTTAAATTCAGTGTAGTCTTTGGCCGTTTTCACACACGGCGCCGGCACGACACCGTCAAAATGTCGTCCCGGTGTCGTGGGGGTTGAGATACAATGCTGCCAAATGGAACAGCTTTCACATTCACCGACACGGCACCGGCAGCCGGCATGTCGTTGGCAGCATCGGTGCCGGCGCCGACACTTGTGTGTCGTCCATAGTTTTGAACAGAATTTGGTCATTTTGTCAACAGTTTGAGGTTAGGTACTGAAAAAAAAAAACGTCTGGTACAGCACATGGCTGATAGGTATGATGTCACCCTAATTGAATTAGTCGAATCCGAGCCCTGTTTATGGGACAAAACTATAGAAGAAAATAAGAACAAAATCTTTAGAGACAGAAGCCAATCTCATCCGAGTGTCTTGTTTTTTGATTTCATCACTTAAATTCACTAATATATAGTCGAAAGTTTCCTTACAGTACTCATACGAAAAACATTTTGTTGGGTTTGTCACTAGTTTATCAAATAAGGTGTAATACAAGCCATCCAAATAGCGAACTTTTATTATTGGGTCAATCCAAAGTTGTCTATTACGACTGTGGCTTTTACGTCGTAGATATAATAAATATAACAAATACAGTACAACCTCCTGTTGTAATCAGCCAACGTACCGTTTTGAACTGTGCCGCCCACCGCAAAATAAGGTTAGTTCTTCACCGACAGCCAGATGCCGTGTCGGTAAGTGAGAAATGCTTCAACTAGGGATGGGTATCGAACTACAAAACATCGATTATTTTTTGTAAGGGAGTAATCGATACACCGATTAATCGGTACTGAAAACATCGATTAATCGGTGTTCAAACATCGATTAATTCAGTCTTTGAAAATAGCAAAAACAGGCCAAAATAATACCAAATAGCGTCCCAAACAACACTTTTTGAAGGCATCTTGGCGAAAAACAAGAAACAATTATGGTTCCAGGTTATTGCTCATGTTTATCGAAAAAGGCAAATTATTTCAAGCCTGTCAACAATTGTCAGCAGGTTGACCACCCTATGACTTGGAGGTTATATTAGACAGGGCTTGTGAAGGATGGCAAGGAACTAAGAAAAAGCGGAAAACGTAAAATAAAGGAAAAGCTCTGTCATTAATATCAGAAATTAATCTTGAAATATGTTTGAAACAATAATTATTTACATATTTATGTCCCTAAATCTTGTAATATTGAATAATGAGAAAAATGCCATCAATCGATTAATCGTTATGAAATAATCGGTGCTGTGATTAATCGAAGCTCTTAAACATCGATTAAAAAATAATCGATTATTTCAGCAAAACATCGATTATTCCGATTAATCGACTAATCGATACCCATCCCTAGTGGACATCCTTTGGCTTGCCGCAAATCTTATCTGGCGTATCTTATTAAGATATCTCTTGAAGAACTGATATTTAGGTATATGCATCTCGTATACCTAATTGTTTGGATAGCTTTATCATTATTTCTATATGTTTAATAGTCGGCTTGGAGCTACAAAAATCTAGCTTTATCATTGACAGTTATGTGGTGTTAGCAAACTCGCTTTGATAGTAGGACTTATTAACTCGCTTTGTCAAGCGACAGCGAAATAATGAAATTTAAATGTCAGACCTCGTTGTGTGTTCTCTGTGAATTATTCTGATCAAATAATTTAGGCTAGTTTTATTGTTTATGAATGATAGATTATTTCGGATGCTTGAATGTATGAGATGTACCTTTCCTTCCATAGGAAACTGAAACTTTACCCAAACAATCCACTGCTGTTACATTGATAGTGATAGCCGCGAGCCGTAGCAGGTATGTATCTGTTCAATCAGAGAGATAAGCTGCGTTCTCGTAGGTCCTGTTCGTAACTGTGACCGATTAGATTGGCCAGCAAAAAAGACACTGTTCTCTGCTGTAAAATCACTTCCCGGTGGTTCGGAACCCACCTAAAACTGTAGGTCCAACTCATCAATCACCATCATCCAACTCATTACCCACGCACAGGTCTCAGACCTATGTGGGCTTCATCCTCAAAAAAAAAAAAAAAAAAGATTGTCTAATCAAATTTCAGCTATAAATAGGCATGTCAACAAAATCAAGAAAACGGAACTTTTAAGATAAATAATTCAGTGAATATTAATTTTGCAAGGTACGCTTTATTTGTTTTGTTTTTTAATTCATTTTTACGCAATTCGTTTTTATTTTCTTTTTTTTACGTATTCTCATTTTTCTAATCTTTTATTACCCAACTTTCACAGATTCCTGAAATTTTGACTGTATTTTTCCAAAAACGATATAATTTTACCAAAAAATATCTTGATTTTCTAATCAAATCATTTAAATTCTCACAAACCCACCTAAAATTTATTTTAGGTCCACCATGTTCTCCATAACATTGCACAAACAGCGTTGTGGAATTGCCTGTAAGGTTAGGTTATGTTAGGTTACGTATTTTGATTACTTGTACAATAGAACGTTTTTCTCATTTCCTCCTAAATTTTTAGTTTCTATTCAAATTTAAAATTGCAAATTTTGAAAATTAATTTATATATTTTTTTAAGATCAACATTTATGGGATTTTAGGCAACTCCCGATCATCCCGGGATGATCACTGACAGGACCATCACGGATAATTGAACATCATGGTTAATGAAAACGTTAAATTATAATAAAGGGCCTAAATGCAAGATATTTTAGGGCAGGGTGACTAGCGACTGGGAAAATCGGGAAAAATCAGGGGATTAAAAAAAATATTGGGAAAACTTTGTAGTAAAATTATATACCTAATAATAATTATACTAATTATAGAAACCCTCACATGAAATGCTCCAATATCGAACTTGAAATGCGTTTTTAGATGGACAACCAGACAAATACCTTAAGCTAGATATGCTAACAAATATAAAATTGTTTTGATAATTCGCTAAGGTATTTTTGTTTTTCTTCTATATAAAAGCCAAATACACCTGATTTACTGACTCATTCATCAGTGTTTCTCGAAAGCCCCATGGCTAATTAAGTTTAAATTTAGTACGTTGGGGCTAAGGAAGAATTTTGAAAAATTCCAAAAATATGGCCAAAAGTGAATTTTAAAAATTAGATATAAGAAATATGGAGTTGTGAATTGAATAACTGTGCCCGTATCCATGACTACAGATGATCAACAAAGAAACTGCTGTCTGATTTACGATTTTGTACAAATATTAAACCACCCCCGGGCTAGACGGTTAAGGCGGGCGAAGCGAGCACTCCGGCAAGTATCTTATATTGGTCAGGGAAAATTTTATTAAATAATTAACCTAGTCTGTCGCTGCATGCACCCGTCAGACAGGGACTACTCGGAATGTGGACCACTCTGTCGTCAGCGTAAAATAAAAATCGTTCCACTCTGTCGTCAGCGTAAGTTAGAATGTTAAAAATAGAGATGCTCTATCTAGATGGCTACTAGATGCTCAGGATGGCTACACCACATTGACGTGAACCCCACTGACGGGGAAACAGGACGATTCCCCAGTCATCGGACTGCGGCGAAGACAACAGAAGTATAAGGTAGTAAGTATAAGAAATTGGCCCCTCTGTCGTCGACTTCTTTTGGCGTCGTCCCGCCTCTCCACACAAAAAATATATTTTTATTCTCAAACTGAACGATAAATCTCTTGGATTATTTGAGGAATTTACTACATAAATAGCTAAGGGGACAGATTCATATGAATTAGCGCTTCAGACAAGAGTACACGCTTTACACAGAATTATATAAAATCAAATAGATTAGTTGAGTTTATGGGAATCTTACCGGTAACCGGTAAATGTTACCGGTGGCATCTGATTGAACCAAATCATAGTTGCAGCTGATTGAATTTTTATTTTTCACTGTTGTTTTCGTTAGCAGGTCTTACTTTGTCAATTTAATTCGATAATATAAATTAACAATTAACTCTATTCAAAGCTCTCAGTTGATGAACTGCAGTTTATTTTGAAGAATTTCATGCTCATTTGAAGTGTTTGCAATTAATTTATTTGAACTAGAAACTGCAATGTAGGAATCGAATCCTAGCCTACGTGATCGACCTTTACAGATATGATGTTTGTGTTTAGTAACTAGTTTCTTTACAAATGTCTTGTAATATTTATCAAATACCTCGAATATGAATAAACTTCTGTCCTTTTCAATGCATTATTAACATTTATGTTTCGAAATTAGGGGTTGCATTTGTGAAGTTTCATTATTTGTGATTTTCAGGATTCAGTATTACGAGATAGATCAAGTGAATATAACATTGCCTAAATACTTCCGCCCTATTTAAATACTTAATGCTTTGCACGCCTAACCAAACCTTACCTGTGTGTCTTAACAAGGCTAGAAATGACGGAACCAACTAATATCTTTAGTTCTTTCATGCATGTAACAACAACAAATAAGCTAACTACCTTTCAATACTTCAATGTTTGTCAGGGTACTATTACTTACTAGTGTGTGTTGAGTGTGCAGGCAAAAAATAGATGAACAATTTGATAAAAGTACTGAAGGTATGGATCCGTCATATCTAGCCTTGTTGAGTCTTCTTAACGGACAGGAAAAATATGTCAATCCCATTTGTTGACAAGATGGCGGCTCTCGAAAAACATAATTATTTTTATCTTGGATATTATTTATTGCTAATTCAATTGCTATAATATCATTTTAAGCCACCCAGGGAAGGTTAGGTTAGGCGCGCGGAGCGGGTTCTGTGTTTGGGGGTGGTTGTGTTTTGGAAATATTCTATTCTCTTGATTTATATCGTTTTATGTAGCTGCTTATATGTTTGTAAGCTATGATTTTTTATTAAAAAAATTTTCTAAATTTAAATTTTCTTGTGAAAAAATTGCTACCCCCAAAAAATTTACTTCCTGGGGTGTGTGAATGTCACAGAATCAAAAATTGTCGGAAAATTTGAAACGTTTAATTACCATTCATTCATAAGCTCATTAATTTTATTATAACTATCAAATGAATTAAAATTATTTTTCTGAACTCCTTCTAAATCTAAATTCATTCTTTTTGTAAGTTAGCAGCTGGAGTAGGCAATGATCACTCTTTCTATACAGGGTGTTTCGGAACTCTCTACCATAACTTCTAGGCAGTGTTTCTGGACCACTAACAAAAGTAAATATTGTAATAAAAATGTTCTAAAATCCCCAGTTACTCACACAGCCGCCATTTTGTTTTTTTCACTCATTATTTTTCTATTCGAACACCTCTGAATGCATAATTTTAAAATTTTACATACAGCTTTATAACAACAATTTTTAGAAAATTAATCAAAATTTTCCTACATCAAAAAACAAAATTGCGACCATTTAAAATCTTTGAACAGGATTAAATTAATAATGGCTGATGATATCAAAATTTGACTGGAATAACGTTTTTTAGATATTTTTATTGCAAATCTAACGATACCTCACTTTTCAAGATTGGCCAACAATTAACAGAGATATGCTACTTTTTAGGGTGTGCAGTGGTTGGAAGCAAAAAACTGCAACCTGTCCTCAACCACCGCACACCCTAAAAAATAGCATATCTCTGTTAATTGTTGGCCAATTTTGGAAAATGAGGTATTGTTGGATTTGCAATAAAAACATTTTAAAAACGTTATTCCAGTCAAATTTTGATATCATTAGCTATTATTAATTTAATCCTGTTCAAATATTTTGAATGGCTGTCATTTTGTTTTTCATGTCAGAAAATTTTGATTTATTTTCTAAAAATTGTTTTAATTGTTATAGAGCTGTATGCAAAATTTCAAAATTATACATTCAGAGGAGTTTGAATAAAAAAATAATGAGTGAAAAAAACAAAATGGCAGCTGTGTGAGTAACTGGGGATTTTAGAAAAATCTTATTACAATATTTACTTCTGTTAGTGGTCCAGAAACACTGCCTAGAGAGTTCCGAAACACTCTGTATAATGGTATAAGAAAATGATTTTAATAAGAGTGCCAATCACTTTATTAGTTACCATACTGAAGTTGCAATGCATGTAGAATGTGTATAGTCTGTATAATTGAGCTTGATATGAGCATTATATTTTTTGCATTTTCCATTACTTTGCAGGTCCTGATTGACAACTCATAGATATCCAGAAGGTATTTGGCTTCCATATATAGTGCATAAAAATCATCATTCATGGACTCAGAGGTAAGTTACTATTAATAACTATTTCCTACAACTGCTTGTAAAGTCGTTCTTTATGTACTGAAAACTAATTGTAAAATACCTCTTTACTGCTCTGCAAGCGGTAAAGTACTTTTTGTCATACTTGTAGGTTATGGACAGTTTACCAGTCAAGGAATCAATGTGGTAAACAGCTGATTACAGAAATCAAAAACAGCTGATGTCATTTGATGATTATTACCATACACTGTGTGGTAAAAATCATCAAATGTTTATTTCCGCATGCTTATTGGTGGTTACTGGCTACCATTTCACTGAAAAACCATTTGGTCAAAAGCTAGATCAGCTGATCTAGAACCATTATTGCCCATATTTCACCTTGAGTTGCTGTGATTTGGTGTGTTGAGGTTATGTTGTTTGTATAACAATGATTTATAGTTTCTTATTTCAACTTATCTGCTATTTTAGACTTGTATGACAAAAAATATCATACATAACTCATCCAGGAAGATTTTTACCATACTCGTATGTTAAACATCATTTCCCACACTTGTAATGTAATATACTATTATGCTCACCAGCTGTTTTCTTTACACATCTGTTTTGATTTTGAGATCTTGAGATTCGGTTTATCAAGGTTCCACTGTATTTATTAATTAATGCAAACTTCAAATAAATAACTTATACTAAAGGTGGCAACACTGGTGGTTTTGCAGATCTGCTGCGTCAAAGCTGCCCATATAAAAGCAATGGCATCATTTCTGCCATGTTTTTGCTGCCTGTTTTACCATTCTGGATGCATTGTCAATGCAGATGCTGAGTTTACAGGGACCAACACGACAGATATAACGCTTGTATATCTTACACACAGGGAAGTCCATTGCCTGGTAGGCTTGGTGTGTACATGACGTAAATTCTGTTGCGTCATAGCTGCTTGTATAACGTGGGCCTAATGCAGTAGGGATGTATAGAGAGGCAGCCAAGCTTCCAAGTCCTAACTTTGCCAATGGAGAAAGATCCAACTGACTTGCAGAGCTTTGAATTTTCACCTTTATTTTATTACATATTGCATTCATGTTTGATTTAATTTGTATTCTATGTTTCAACAGGAGACAAGTGAATATGCTATCAAGCAGGAGATTGACGCCTTCTTGAATGCTCCAATGGATATAGACAACAGCCAGTTTGAAATGGCTGTGAAGGCTGAGTTCTTCAATGGCGGAGATTCAAAGGTAATAAATGGGTTGTTCAAATCAATAGAAAATTTAGGTGAATGTCCATTGAGACACTAACTATATTTGTTTTGTGTTTTCCCATTCATGGGAAGTGATAGCCTTGAGCCGTAGCAGGTATCTGTTCAATCAGATCGAGATAAGCTGCGTTCTTGTAGGTCCTGTTTGTAACGGTGACCGATTAGATTGGCCAGCAAAAACAAAACTGTTCTCTGCTGTAAAATCACTTGCAGGTGATTCGGAACCCACCTAAAACTGTAGGTCCAACTCATCAATCACTAACTCATTACCCATGCACAGGTCACAGACCTATGTGGGCTTCATCCTCAAAAGAAAAATGAGTATTTTAATCCAATTCTGCGTTTCAGCAAAGCTGCATGGTCTGTTTTCTTTCTGCTAGGTCCAATGGTTTCGAGTAAGATAGTATAATGCATAATCATGGAATATTCTACCATCCATACTTAGGTCTGGATGAAGCCCACATGGGTCTGAGACCTGTGCATGGTTAATGAGTTGGATGATGGTGATTGATGATGAGTTGGACCTACAGTTTTAGGTGGGTTCTGAACCACCCGCAAGTGATTTTACAGCAGATAACAGTGTCTTTTTTGCTGGCCAATCTAATCGGTCACCGTTACAAACAGGACCTATGAGAATGGCAGCTTATCTCTATCTGATTGAACAGATACCTGCTACGGCTCGCAGCTATCACATCCCTATTTTTATTGTTAATTAAACCCCTAGCTCTACGCAATGGTTTAAGTAGTATTTAAAGGTATTATTACTAGTGAGCCCAACCAGCTGGAGAACTCACTTGCAAACAACTAATTTTGGAAAGGGAAACTCATTTGGTGAGCTTATCATAGGGGAAGGTGGTAATGAAAAACGGCTGTTTTGAAAATAATGATTTAGATAAAATTCACAAGAGATCTATCACTTGAAGTTCAATTTCATTGTTGCTCTGATACACACATTTATTTTCCACAAAAAAGACCTACCGTACTCATATACCTATATAACAGGGCAATGGAATTAGTGTATCAATCAATAGAGTATATATATTTACCACATGAAAAACAGCTGTTTATATATCCATATATCAGGGCAATGAAATTAGTATATCAGCTTATAGAGATCCTATAAAAAGCCTGATCGCACTTATTCACCTGCAGCTGATGACAGCTGAAAATATATTTTGAAATCTATTGTGAATTCCATATAGTGAAAACAACTATTTTCTTAAATATAGTGATATATAGATATATTAATAAAGGGCTGAGAACCTGATTTGCCTCAAAAAGGATGAAGGAGTCGGTTAATTTCATTGGCCAACAAACTTGACCTGTCTAAAGATACCAAGGATCTGTGTTTCAAATGTGAAGTTGATTGATAGAGGTGTTTGAAAGTTATCGTGGAACATACAAACAAACACACAATGCCTCAAGTCAAAAGGAAGAACTCACTTCGCTCATTCAATTATTGTCATGAACATCACTGTTTAGTTTCAAAAAGCAAATCAGTGACCCAAGGCACCCTCTGTTTCACCATCAGCCAAAAGCAACAAGGCTCAAGTCAAGAAGGAGTTTTATCCAGTCAACAGTACCTCTTACTACCACACCTGAACAATGAAGGTTGAATCTATGGCAGGAGAAACTGCAAAATCCGCTCTTGGAACTGAAAGAAAGCGTAAGCTGTGGTAGTGTACTCCCCTTCACAACTTGGAAGTCTTTAAATCGACTACGCACAGGAGTCACAAGATGTAAATCAAACCTGCTACGCTGGGGCTACATTCAGGACAATGCTGCCTGTGACTGCGGCTTAGAACAAAATTACACTCACTTATTGCAGTGCGAGTTGCTTGACACAGGCTGCTCTCATGACGAC
This sequence comes from Conomelus anceps, assembly GCA_948455865.1. NCBI lineage: Eukaryota > Metazoa > Arthropoda > Insecta > Hemiptera > Delphacidae > Conomelus > Conomelus anceps. The sequence goes on along the minus strand of OX418222.1, from coordinate 1,533,471 downwards.
CTCCTCAAATGCAATGACAAAGCCCTTCAGGTGGCAAAATTTTGGGAGGGAAATATTTAGAATATAGCATAATGGTGATCATGGACACGGAAAGTAAGTAAGTAAGTTTCTAGAATTAATCAGAAAACTTATTTGTCTGCAGAAGCAACAGTTGGTTGGCTTAATGCATAAAGGAACCAAGAGCCAATTTGGGCTAAATGGAGTTGGTGCAGCCATCTTGTGGAAAAAACAGGAACTAATTCATGATAAAGCGAGTTTGGTTGTAGGATGCATGTCTGAATCACAAAAAAATTGAACAAAAAGTTTTAAATGCAGAATTGAGCGCCCACCATGAACTTTGAGATCGATTTCATCAGTTCAGACTTCCTGTTGCTTGGTTCTTTTATGCACAAAGTTTTTTAATTATGATAGCTCACTACAGTTTCCATTATAATAGTAATTATTATTGCAGATGGCTGCAGTCAAGCAGGAATGTGGTATCCAAGACTCAGCGCCACTGTGCAATTCATGGTCAAAGAGTGGCGTTTGTCAAGAAGAATCTCCAGGCTTAGGTTCCACCTCGGGCTGCATCAAAGAAGAATTGCTTGGTAAGACATTCACATCCTATTAGTCATTTCTATGAATTATCAGTTTGATAATCCAACAGAAAAGAAATATAATCTCATAAAGCCTTTTTCCTGCAACTGCTTGTAAAGTAGCTCTTTATGTACTGAAAACTAATTGTAAAATACCTATTTACTGCTCCAAAAGTGGTAATAGTATATTATGTTACAAGTGCAGGAAATGATGTTTACCGTATGAGTATGATGAGTATTATGTATGATATTTTTCATCATGCAAGTCTAAAATAGCAGATAGGTTGAAATAAGAATCTATAAGTCATTGTTATTCAAACATAACTTCAACACACCAAATCCCAGCAACTCAAGGTGAAATGGGCAATGAAGGTTCTAGATCAGCTGATCAAGCTTTCAACCAAATGGTTTTTCAGTGAAATGGTAGCCAGTAGCCACCCATAAGCATGCGGTAATAATCATTTGATGATTTTTACCACACAGTAATAATAATAATAATAATAATAATAATAATCATCATCATAATAATAATAATAATCATTACCACACAGTGTACGGTAATAATCATCAAATGACATCAGCTGTTTTTGATTTCTGTAAACAGCTGTTTACCACATTGATTACTACAGCAAGCATCATCAAACATAACCTCAAAAACAATCACAGCAGTAGAATACTAAAAATACTTCTGAGATCAGCTGTTTTCCAAATTCTCTAACAGCTAGAATGCGGTAAAATCCATTACCACACTGAAAAAGGATGTGGTAATGAGAATCAGCTGTTCTTTCTGTAAACAGATATTTACCGGCTCAATTCAATGCACCGTAAACTGGTGAATATGTACAAGTATGACAAAAAGTACTTTATGCTCGCCAGCTGTTTTCTTTACACTTCTGTTTTGATTTTGATGTCTTCTCATTAGTGGATCATGGAATCCATGAAATTCTCATAACCTCAAAAATGGCACATGCTAACCAAATCCGCGCATGGTCTTTGATGTTACAAACTACAAGCTTTATTTATTGTGTTAGAATCCAGAACTTCAGTTATAGGAAAAATATTGTATGTTATTTTGCATGTGAAGCTTCTTTATCGCTCTCGCAAAATTACTGCACTCCGCTATGAATCGCACAGTAAATGTTTTGGCTCGAGCGATAAAGTCGCGCTTCACACTCTTAATTCATAAATAACTATTATAGTATAATATTGGTATTTTCAGATGTCCATCCGACTGGAGGGTGTTTGGAAGAGGCAGAATTGCAATCAGCGGACAGCAGAGAGTGTTCAACCCCTATTTGCATAGACGGAGATGCCATTGCAGGAACTTTTGGACAGGTGGATTCTGGAAATGATTTGCTGACTCATCAAAATCTACAATCTTATAGCTGTGCTCATTGTAGTTATAAAACTCCTAGATTGAGTAATTTAATGCGACATATAAGAAAAATACATTCACAGGAAATACAGTATGCCTGTAAATTATGTGACTATGTGTGCATGGATAAGAAAGGTTTACAAATCCACTCAAACAAGCATAAAGCTAGCAATCTATTCAGCTGTGAATTTTGTGATTATAAAAGCACTCAACTTAGCCATTTAAAATCTCATCTCATAATTCACACAGGTGATAAACCATTCAGCTGTGAGTTTTGTGATTATAAAAGCACTCAACTTAGCCATTTAAAATCTCATCTCAGAATTCACACTGGTGATAAACCTTTCAGCTGTGAATTTTGTGATTATAAATGCAGTCAATCATCTAGTTTGAAAATACATCTGAGGACTCACACAGGTGATAAACCTTTCAGCTGTGAATTTTGTGATTATAAAAGCTCTTCTTCATCTGCTTTAAAATCTCATCTTAGAATTCACACAGGTGATAAACCATTTAGCTGTGAATTTTGTGATTTTAGAAGCTCTTCTTCATCTGCTTTAAAATCTCATCTCAGAATTCACACAGGTGATAAACCATTCAGCTGTGAATTATGTGATTATAAATGCTGTGATTCATCTAGTTTGAAAAGACATGTTAGAACTCACACAGGTGATAAACCATTCAGCTGTGAGTTTTGTGATTATAAAAGCACTCAACTTAGAAATTTAAAATTTCATCTAAGAACTCACACTGGTGATAAACCTTTCAGCTGTGAATTATGTGATTATAAAAGCACTCAACTTAGCAATTTAAAATCTCATCTAAGAACTCACACAGGTGATAAGCCTTTCAGCTGTGAATTTTGTGATTATAAAAGCTCTCGACTTAGCCATTTAAAATCTCATCTCAGAATTCACACAGGTGATAAACCATTCAGCTGTGAGTTTTGTGATTATAAAAGCACTCAACTTAGCCATTTAAAATCTCATCTCAGAATCCACACTGGTGATAAACCTTTCAGCTGTGAATTTTGTGATTATAAATGCAGTCAATCATCTAGTTTGAAAATACATCTGAGGACTCACACAGGTGATAAACCTTTCAGCTGTGAATTATGTGATTTTAAAAGCTCTTCTTCATCTGCTTTAAAATCTCATCTCAGAATTCACACAGGTGATAAACCATTCAGCTGTGAGTTTTGTGATTATAAAAGCTCTTCTTCATCTGCTTTAAAATGTCATCTCAGAATTCACACAGGTGATAAACCATTCAGCTGTGAATTTTGTGATTATGAATGCTGTGATTCATCTAATTTGAAAAAACATGTTAGATCTCACACAGGTGATAAACCTTTCAGCTGTGAATTATGTGATTTGAAAAGCTCTCGACTTAGCAGTTTAAAAATACATCTGAGGACTCACACAGGCGATAAACCATTCAGCTGTGAATTTTGTGATTTTAAATGCTGTCAATCATCAAATTTGAAAAGACATGTTAGATCTCACACAGGTGAAAAACCATTCAGCTGTGAATTTCGTGACTATAATAGCTGCTCTCTATCCTACTTATAAAAAACCATCTTAAGCCGCATCTCCACCAACCAAACATGTTGACTAATACAAAAAACAGGCAAACATTAAACATATGGATCACCAAACATGTTCGTTAGTTCAATTGAAATGTTTGGTCTGTGTGCAAACAGAGTCGACCGATCATAATGTTTGAGAAGGCGTCCATGTAACTTGAATGGTATTCTCCTAGCTGGTTCAATAACAGGTTGCACATTGTCTTTAAGAGTCAAATGACAAGTTGTTTTCAAACAACCTAACCCATCAAACACAGAGTCATACTTGTCTATAAACTTTATATGTTCGTTAACAGTAACATTGTTCACCCTTTTTATAAGATTCAATTCTAGACATGTAGTGAGACCTAGCAATGTATTACAATTATCAATATTAAGCACTAGAAATGTGACATTATAGGTACCTGATTTTCCTGGCACTACTACTGGCAAAGTAATTCCTCCACAGACATCTAGTTTTTCATTGCTTACAGATCTCACAGTTACAAACGATTGTCTTATAGTATTTTTTTTGACTCCAATATTGCAAAGTGTGTTCAAACCTACACAATTGGCCTGTGCCCCAGTATCAATTTGACAAATTAGATCATTACCATAGACATTCAAAGTGATTTTCCATGCATTGAAATTATTATTAGTGACATGCGAATTGGCAGTCAGTATATTTTGTTCAACATATCCCATACAGCACAGTTATGTCCCAGATATGTATCAGATACATAATTTTGAAACTTCTGATATGTATCGGAAACTTACAGAGACCTACCTGAAACATACCAGGTACATCTAAATCAGTTACATAACTCTGATAGTTACAGAAACCAATCTGATACCTATTAGATTCATCTGTGGTATGTACCTGATACATCTAAATGTCTGCTTTGGTGATATGTTTCTAACAAGTATCATTGGTACATATTTGATATGTATCACTGATATGTACCAGAAATGAATCAATGGAATCTATCAGATATGTATCAAAATTATGTATCCAATATGTATCAATGATATCTGTTTGAAACATATCAACAAAGCGGACATTTAGATGTATCAGGTACATACCACAGATGTATCTAATAGGTATCAGATTGGTTTCTGTAACTATCAGAGTTATGTAACTGATACATATCTGAGATGTATCTGCACAATATTCTATATTAATGAGGGTGAAAATAACAATTATCAAAATGTATCCCTGATTCTTGTCAAGAATACAATTTGTAGAGGTGCTAGGATCAAAGAGGATAATATTGATCAATTACATGGAAGTGTGAAAGAAAACGCAAGAGTGGAATATAAATATATAAAATATATTTCATAAATATAGAATACACTTTGGGAAATAACAAAATATTCTATAATGAGACACTGTTTTATAGAAAAAGTAATGAGCTCATTCTCTATTCTGTGATTCACGTTCACTTTTTTCTATCTCAAAAATCATATTTAAAAAATATATATATATATTTCAATACATATATTTTTAAATAAACATGATAAATTATTAAAAGATGATTGCTCAACAAATTCATTCATCAAAACTTCCTGGTAGCTTACAGAAATCAGGCAACTACATAAATCTATCCATGGTATCTTATCCATTCGAGCAGGTCCATATCATCATCTGCTGTTTTCTCTGGTACATTACTGGTAAAAAACAATTTAGATCATTAACAGTAAATAACAGAAGTCACAAAGTTAATTCTCAAGCATGTGTAATATGAATATGTTTTTATTAAATCTAATTAGAAGAGAGGAGCCTGCAAACACTGGAGTTAGTTGGAAATAGTTGGTTAATTTTTCACCAGCCTAAATTTTTACATAGAAATTGAGATTGAAATAAGAAATTTTGTAGATGAAATGGAGAAAACTAAAACTCTATAGCTGGAGGAGTTGCTATTCCTGACTGACTTGTAGCAAGCATTTTATAAGGTGCATAAGGCCACTTACTGAATAAAATTTGTATTTTTCTTGAATTATGGTTGCCTCAAGCTTTATTGGCTGCTCAAGTGAGAAGAATTGCACATGATGTGGTACTGCTATTCAAGCCATTACATAGAAATCACGTTTCTGTGGGCAAATACCACAGCATGCAGCATTAGGTGTGCATTTGGCTTTAGGCTTAAATATTCAAACAGAAACTGTTATTAATCAAAATGTCAATGTTTACATAAATTTTATTATCATATTTGTCAAATTATTATTATTATTATTAGTAGTAGTAGTAGTAGTAGTAGTAGTAGTAGTAGTATTAGTAGTAGTAGTAGTAGTAGTAGAATAATATAATCTTATTTCTATTTTACAAGTTTTTTACTCTGAAAATTATGACTCCTCCCAGCACACAGACAAATCATCATACAATATTCATATCCTGTAATACTGTTTTACAATAAATGTATGTACTAATTATGAATAGATGAAATTTGAATTTGAATGCTTGTACTGATGAGCGATGGAAAGAATACAATGTTGAGAAAATACAAGTGTTTTGATTTAAAACTTTCATTTTCAAAAATAACTAGACAATGATTTTTTGGAGAGAATAGCATAAATATACAATACAATACCGGTAGCCCATAAGTCAGCATTCATCAGAGCATATATGACCCATAAGTAATGACCCATTTTTTATTCAAGCAATGCAAGTCCAAGACTGGATACATATATGGAAGGCGACTTGCTACCGGGCCGCTTGTGTGTCCTCGCTCTAAATAATGTTTAAGGGTCAGTTGCACGAAAATAGATCAAGGTTTCATTAAGCATGAAAAATAACATTGTTAACTAGAGATTAAGCTTAGCTCAACAGACATTTGTGCTGCTACAATTGAAAAATGACTCATAGGCTACCAGTTGGAATCAAATAATCAGCTTACTTTTTACTCCTGTCAATCCTCATTTTTGCTTTTACAAGCAAACGTGTTATGATAGCATCCAAGTCTTTTTTGGTTGCCTCTTTTTGGTGCACCCTTACAGCTGAAACACGAGTATCAAAGAAAAGATTGTTTCAAATCAATGTATGAATTTTAAAAATGTATACAGTACAACAAACATAATTGGAAAAGATTAATAATGGCAACAATTTCAGGAATTACAATTATACTGAGGTAACCATTTGATAACTGATAAAACCACCCCTTCAAAGTTAAAAGTTTTAAACTTTTTAGCTTCTATTCAAGGGAAGTTTCAACACATATATTGAAGCTGCAACACATTATTGCTTTATTTAGCAATAATAAAAGCTGAGCAATGCAGAATTCAGCTTTCATAGATGTTTGGAAAATTTAAATTTTGTTACATTAATAAGCCATTCCATAGAAATGAAGAGAATTGTTTTGCTCTAGTAAGGTGAACGTGAATTATTGGGCAAGTAATAATTCTTTTTTCAATTCAGCGATGCTTGAGTAAAGAGGCAGAAGTCAAATTAGTGTTTCAGATGCTACTTTTCAACCAATAAACATGAAATTAGAATTTTAAAAAATTGTCATACCTACAAATATTTATTTTTAACTAATGAAAACAGTAAAAGTATTGACGTTAATGAAGGTTCAAAGAGATGGAAAACTCTTTTATTTCTTGAGAAATAATGAATAATATAATGGAAAACTCACTTCTTTCTTGAGAAATAAGCAATCATTAAGAAAAAAATAGAATTAGATCTCACCAACTACTTTATACAGACAGTCGGTTTTGAAGGATTCTTCTTCCTCCCCAACATGCTGAATTTATTTGTCATTTCTGCTGTATATGCTATATTCTACAACCTAACGTAAAAGAAGGAAGTTGAAAACGCTTTTTGTGCACTAAACTAAAGCTGTACCTAATGATGTACTCGGAATGTGGACCACTCTGTCGTCAGCGTAAAATAAAAATCGTCCCCCTCTGTGGACAGCATAAGTTAGAAAAAGACCGCCTCTGTCGTCGACTTCTTTTGGCGTCGTCCCGCCTCTCCACACAAAAATTATATTTTTATTCTCAAACTGAACGATAAATCTCTTGGATTATTTGAGGAATTTACTACATAAATAGCTAAGGGGACAGATTCATATGAATTAGCGCTTCAGACAAGAGTACACGCTTCACACAGAATTATATCAAATCGATTAGTTGAGTTCATGGGAGTCTTACCGATGACCGGTCAATGTTACCGGTGGCATCTGATTGAACCAAATCATAGTTGCAGCTGATTGAATTTTTCACTGTTGTTTTCGTTAGCAGGTCTTACTTTGTCAATTTAATTCGAAAATATAAATTAACTATTCAAAGCTCTCAGTTGATGAACTGCAGTTTATTTTGAAGAATTTCAAGTACATTTGAAGTGTTTGCAATTAATTTATTTGAACTAGAAACTGCAATGTAGGAATCGAATCCTAGCCTACGTGATCGACCTTTACAGATATGAGGTTTGTGTTTAGTAACTAGTTTCTTTACAAATGTCTTGTAATATTTATCAAATACCTCGAATATGAATAAACTTGTGTCCTTTTCAATGCATTATTAACATTTATGTTTCGAAATTAGGGGTTGCATTTGTGAAGTTTCATTATTTGTGATAGGGATAAATATCATGGTAAACAATAATTTTCAGGATTCAGTATTACGAGATAGATCAAGTATATATAACATTGCATGAATACTTCCGCCCTATTTAAATACTTAATGCTTTGCACGCCTAACCAAACCTTATCTGTGTGTCTTAACAAGGCTAGATATGACGGAACCAACTAATATCTTTAGTTCTTTCATGCATGAAACAACAACAAATAAGCTAACTACCTTTCAATACTTCAATGTTTGTCAGGGTACTATTACTTACTAGTGTGTGTTGAGTGTGCAGGCAAAAAATTGATGAAAAATTTGATAAAAGTACTGAAGGTATGGATCCGTCATATCTAGCCTTGTTGAGTCTTCTTAACGAACAGGAAGAATATGTCAATCCCATTTGTTGACAAGATGGCGGCTCTCGAAAAACATAATTATTTTTATCTTGGGATATTATTTATTGCTAATTCAATTGCTATAATATCAATTTAAGCCACCCAGGGAAGGTTAGGTTAGGCGCGCGGAGCGGGCACTGTGTTTGGGGGCAGTTGTGTTTTGGAAATATTCTATTCTCTTGATTTATATCGTTTTATGTAGCTGCTTATATGTTTGTAAGCTATGATTTTTTATTAAAAAAATTTTCAAAATTTAAATTTTCTTGTGAAAAAATTGCGACCCCCAAAAAATTTACTTCCTGGGGTGTGTGAATGTCACAGAATCAAAAATTGTCGGAAAATTTGAAACGTTTAATTACCATTCATACATAAGCTTATTAATTTTATTATAACTATCAAATGAATTGAAATTATTTTTCTGAACTCATTCTAACTCTAAATTCATTCTTTTTGTAAGTTAGCAGCTGGAGGAGTCAATGACCACACTTTCTATACAGGGTGTTTCGGAACTCTCTACCAATACTTCTAGGCAGTGTTTCTGGACCACTAACAACAGTAAATATCCTAATAAAATTTTTCTAAAATCCCCAGTTACACAGCCGCCATTTTGTTTTTTTTCACTCATTATTTTTCTATTTGAACACCTCTGAATGTATAATTTTGAAATTATGCGAACAGCTTTATAACAATTAAAACAATCTTAGAAAAATCAATCAAAATTTTCCAACATAAAAAAATTAAATGACGGCCATTCAAAATCTTTGAACAGGATAAAAGTCTCAATGGCTGATGATATAAAAATTTGACTGAAGTAACGTTTTTTAGATATTTTTATTGCAAATCTAACGATACCTCATTTTTCAAGATTGGCCAACAATTAACAGAGATATGCTACTTTTTAGGGTGTGCAGTGGTTGGAAGCAGAAAACTGCAACCTGTTCTCAACCACCGCACACCCTAAAAAATAGCATATCTCTGTTAATTGTTGGCCAATTTTGGAAAATGAGGTATTGTTGGATTTGCAATAAAAATATTTTAAAAACGTTATTCCAGTCAAATTTTGATATCATTAGCTATTATTAATTTAATCCTGTTCAAATATTTTGAATGGCTGTCATTTTGTTTTTCATGTCAGAAAATTTTGATTTATTTTCTAAAAATTGTTTCAATTGTTATAAAGCTGTATGCAAAATTTCAAAATTATACATTCAGAGGAGTTTAAATAAAAAAATAATGAGTTGAAAAAACAAAATGGCAGCTGTGTGAGTAACTGGGGATTTTAGAAAAATTTTATTACAATATTTACTTTTGTTAGTGGTCCAGAAACACTGCCTAGAGAGTTCCGAAACACTCTGTATAATGGTATAAGAAAATGATTTTAATAAGAGTGCCAATCACTTTATTAGTTACCATACTGAAGTTGCAATGCATGTAGTATGTGTATAGTCTGTATAATTGAGCTTGATATGAGCATTATATTTTTTGCATTTTCCATTACTTTGCAGGTCCTGATTGACAACTCATAGATATCCAGAAGGTATTTGGCTTCCATATAAATATAGTGCATAAAAATCATCAACCATGGACTCAGAGGTAAGTTACTATTAATAACTATTTTCTACAACTGCTTGTAAAGTCGTTCTTTATGTACTGAAAACTAATTGTAAAATACCTCTTTACTGCTCCGCAAGCGGTAAAGTACTTTTTGTCATACTTGTAGGTTATGGACAGTTTACCAGTCAAGGAATCAATGTGGTAAACAGCTGATTACAGAAATCAAAAACAGCTGATGTCATTTGATGATTATTACCATACACTGTGGTAAAAATCATCAAATGTTTATTTCCGCATGCTTATTGGTGGTTACTGGCTACCATTTCACTGAAAAACCATTTGGTCGAAAGCTAGATCAGCTGATCTAGAACCATTATTGCCCATATTTCACCTTGAGTTCCTGTGATTTGGTGTGTTGAGGTTATGTTGTTTGTATAACAATGATTTATAGTTTCTTATTTCAACTTATCTGCTATTTTAGACTTGTATGACAAAAAATATCATACATAACTCATCCTGGAAGATTTTTACCATACTCGTATGTTAAACATCATTTCCCACACTTGTAATGTAATATACTATTATGCTCACCAGCTTTTTTCTTTACACATCTGTTTTGATTTTGAGATCTTGAGATTCGATTTATCAAGGTTCCACTGTATTTATTAATTAATGCAAACTTCAAATAAATAACTTATACTAAAGGTGGCAACACTGGTGGTTTCGCAGATCTGCTGCGTCAAAGCTGCCCATATAAAAGCAATGGCATCATTTCTGTCATGTTTTTGCTGCCTGTTTCACCATTCTGGATGCATTGTCGATGCAGATGCTGAGTTTACAGGGACCAACACAACAGATATAACGCTTGTATATCTTACACACAGGGAAGTCCATTGCCTGGTAGGCTTGGTGTGTACATGACGTAAATTCTGTTGCGTCATTGCTGCTTGTATAACGTGGGCCTAATGCAGTAGGGATGTATAGAGAGGCAGCCAAGCTTCCAAGTCCTAACTTTGCCAATGGAGAAAGATCCAACTGACTTGCAGAGCTTTGAATTTTCACCTTTATTTTATTACATATTGCATTCATGATTGATTCAATTTGTATTCTATTTTTCAACAGGAGACAAGTGAATATGCTATCAAGCAGGAGATTGACGCCTTTTTGAATGCTCCAATGGATATAGATAACAGCCAGTTTGAAATGGCTGTGAAGGCAGAGTTGTTCAATGGAGGAGATTCAAAGGTAATGTATGGGTTGTACAAATCAATAGAAAATTTAGGTGAATGTCCATTGAGACACTAACTATATTTGTTTTGTGTTTTCCCATTCATGGGAAGTGATAGCCATGAGCCGTAGCAGGTATCTGTTCAATCAGATCGAGATAAGCTGCGTTCTTGTAGGTCCTGTTTGTAACGGTGACCGATTAGATTGGCCAGCAAAAACAAAACTGTTCTCTGCTGTAAAATCACTTGCAGGTGATTCGGAACCCACCTAAAACTGTAGGTCCAACTCATCAATCACTAACTCATTACCCATGCGACCTATGTGGGCTTCATCCTCAAAAGAAAAATGAGTATTTTAATCCAATTCTGCGTTTCAGCAAAGCTGCATGGTCTGTTTTCTTTCTGCTAGGTCCAATGGTTTCGAGTAAGATAGTATAATGCATAATCATGGAATATTCTACCATCCATACTTAGGTCTAGATGAAGCCCACATGGGTCTGAGACCTGTGCATGGGTAATGAGTTGGATGATGGTGATTGATGATGAGTTGGACCTACAGTTTTAGGTAGGTTCTGAACTACCCGCAAGTGATTTTTCAGCAGAGAACAGTCTCTTTTTTGCTGGCCAATCTAATCGGTCACCGTTACAAACAGGACCTACGAGAATGGCAGCTTATCTCTATCTGATTGAACAGATACCTGCTACAGCTCGCAGCTATCACATCCCTATTTTTATTGTTAATTAAACCTCTAGCTCTATGCAATGGTTTAAGTAGTATTTAAAGGTATTATTACTAGTGAGCCCAACCAGCTGGAGAACTCACTTGCAAACAACTAATTTTGGAAAGGGAAACTCATTTGGTGAGCTTATCATAGGGGAAGGTGGTAACGAAAAACGGCTGTTTTGAAAATAATGATTTAGATTAAATTCACAAGAGATCTATCACTTTAAGTTCAATTTCATTGTTGCTCTGATACACACATTTATTTTCCAATCATATATCTATATATCAGGGCAATGGGATTAGTGTATCTATAGAGTATATATATTTACCACATGGAAAACAGCTGTTTATATATCCATATATCAGGGCAATGAAATTAGTATATCAGCTTATAGAGATCCTATAAAAAGCCTGATCGCACTTATTCACCTGCAGCTGATGACAGCTGAAAATATATTTTGAAATCTATTGTGAATTCCATACAGTGAAAACAACTATTTTCTTAAATATAGTGATATATAGATATATTAATGAAGGGCTGAGAACCTGATTTGCCTCAAAAAGGATGAAGGAGTCGGTTAATTTCATTGGCCAACAAACTTGACCTGTCTAAAGATACCAAGGATCTGTGTTTCAAATGTGAAGTTGATTGATAAAGGTGTTTGAAAGTTATTGTGGAACATACAAACAAACACACAATGCCTCAAGTCAAAAGGAAGAACTCACTTTGCTCATTCAATTATTGTCATGAACAACACAGTTTAGTTTCTAGAATTAATCAGAAAACTTATTTGTCTTCAGAAGCAACAGTTGGCTGGCTTAATGCATAAAGGAACGAAGAGACAATTTGGGCTAAATGGAGTTGGTGCAGCCATCTTGTGGAAAAAACAGAAACTAATTCATGATAAAGCGAGTTTGGTTGTAGGATGCATGTCTGAATCACAAAAAAATTGAACAAAAAGTTTTAAATGCAGAATTGAGCGCCCACCATGAACTTTGAGATCGATTTCATCAGTTCAGACTTCCTGTTGCTTGGTTCTTTTATGCACAAAGTTTTTTAATTATGATAGCTCACTACAGTTTCCATTATAATAGTAATTATTATTGCAGATGGCTGCAGTCAAGCAGGAATGTGGTATCCAAGAATCAGCGCCACTGTGCAATTCATGGTCAAAGAGTGGTGTTTGTCAAGAAGAATCTCCAGGCTTAGGTTCCACCTCGGGCTGCATCAAAGAAGAATTGCTTGGTAAGACATTCACATCCTATTAGTCATTTCTATGAATTATCAGTTTGATAATCCAACAGAAAAGAAATATAATCTCATAAAGCCTTTTTCCTGCAACTGCTTGTAAAGTAGTTCTTTATGTACTGAAAACTAATTGTAAAATACCTATTTACTGCTCCAAAAGTGGTAATAGTATATTATGTTACAAGTGCAGGAAATGATGTTTACCGTATGAGTATGATGAGTATTATGTATGATATTTTTCATCATGCAAGTCTAAAATAGCAGATAGGTTGAAATAAGAATCTATAAGTCATTGTTATTCAAACATAATTTCAACACACCAAATCCCAGCAACTCAAGGTGAAATGGGCAATGAAGGTTCTAGATCAGCTGATCAAGCTTTCAACCAAATGGTTTTTCAGTGAAATGGTAGCCAGTAGCCACCCATAAGCATGTGGTAATAATCATTTGATGATTTTTACCACACAGTAATAATAATAATAATCATAATAATAATAATAATAATCATTACCACACAGTGTACTGTAATAATCATCAAATGACATCAGCTGTTTTTGATTTCTGTAAACAGCTGTTCACCACATTGATTACTACAGCGAGCATCATCAAACATAACCTCAAAAACAATCACAGCAGTAGAATACTAAAAATACTTCTGAGATCAGCTGTTTTCCAAATTCTCTAACAGCTAGAATGCGGTAAAATCCATTACCACACTGAAAAAGGATGTGGTAATGAGAATCAGCTGTTCTTTCTGTAAACAGATATTTACCGGCTCAATTCAATGCACCGTAAACTGGTGAATATGTACAAGTATGACAAAAAGTACTTTATGCTCGCCAGCTGTTTTCTTTACACTTCTGTTTTGATTTTGATGTCTTCTCATTAGTGGATCAAGGAATCCATGAAATTCTCATAACCTCAAAAATGGCACATGCTAACCAAATCCGCGCATGGTCTTTGATGTTACAAACTACAAGCTTTATTTATTGTGTTAGAATCCAGAACTTCAGTTATAGGAAAAATATTGTATGTAATTTGCACATGAAGCTTCTTTATCACTCTCACAAAATTACTGCACTCCGCTATGCATCACACAGTGAATGTTTAGGCTTGAGCGATAAAGTCGCGCTTCACACTCTTAATTCATAAATAACTATTATAGTATAATATTGGTATTTTCAGATGTCCATCCGACTGGAGGGTGTTTGGAAGAGGCAGAATTGCAATCAGCGGACAGCAGAGAGTGTTCAACCCCTATTTGCATAGACGGAGATGTCATTGCAGGAACTTTTGGACAGGTGGATTCTGGAAATGATTTGCTGACTCATCAAAATCTACAATCTTATAGCTGTGCTCATTGTAGTTATAAAACTCCTAGATTGAGTAATTTAATGCGACATATAAGAAAAATACATTCACAGGAAATACAGTATGCCTGTAAATTATGTGACTATGTGTGCATGGATAAGAAAGGTTTACAAATCCACTCAAAGAAGCATAAAGCTAGCAATCTATTCAGCTGTGAATTTTGTGATTATAAAAGCACTCAACTTAGCTATTTAAAATCTCATCTCATAATTCACACAGGTGATAAACCATTCAGCTGTGAGTTTTGTGATTATAAAAGCACTCAACTTAGCCATTTAAAATCTCATCTCAGAATTCACACTGGTGATAAACCTTTCAGCTGTGAATTTTGTGATTATAAATGCAGTCAATCATCTAGTTTGAAAATACATCTGAGGACTCACACAGGTGATAAACCTTTCAGCTGTGAATTTTGTGATTATAAAAGCTCTTCTTCATCTGCTTTAAAATCTCATCTCAGAATTCACACAGGTGATAAACCATTCAGCTGTGAATTATGTGATTATAAATGCTGTGATTCATCTAGTTTGAAAAGACATGTTAGAACTCACACAGGTGATAAACCATTCAGCTGTGAGTTTTGTGATTATAAAAGCACTCAACTTAGCCATTTAAAATCTCATCTCATAATTCACACAGGTGATAAACCATTCAGCTGTGAGTTTTGTGATTATAAAAGCACTCAACTTAGCCATTTAAAATCTCATCTCAGAATTCACACTGGTGATAAACCTTTCAGCTGTGAATTTTGTGATTATAAATGCAGTCAATCATCTAGTTTGAAAATACATCTGAGGACTCACACAGGTGATAAACCTTTCAGCTGTGAATTTTGTGATTATAAAAGCTCTTCTTCATCTGCTTTAAAATCTCATCTCAGAATTCACACAGGTGATAAACAATTCAGCTGTGAGTTTTGTGATTTTAAAAGCTCTTCTTCATCTGCTTTAAAATCTCATCTCAGAATTCACACTGGTGATAAACCTTTCAGCTGTGAATTATGTGATTATAAAAGCACTCAACTTAGCAATTTAAAATCTCATCTAAGAACTCACACAGGCGATAAGCCTTTCAGCTGTGAATTTTGTGATTATAAAAGCTCTCGACTTAGCCATTTAAAATCTCATCTCAGAATTCACACAGGTGATAAACCATTCAGCTGTGAGTTTTGTGATTATAAAAGCACTCAACTTAGCCATTTAAAATCTCATCTCAGAATTCACACTGGTGATAAACCTTTCAGCTGTGAATTATGTGATTTTAAAAGCTCTTCTTCATCTGCTTTAAAATCTCATCTCAGAATTCACACAGGTGATAAACCATTCAGCTGTGAGTTTTGTGATTATAAAAGCTCTTCTTCATCTGCTTTAAAATGTCATCTCAGAATTCACACAGGTGATAAACCATTCAGCTGTGAATTTTGTGATTATGAATGCTGTGATTCATCTAATTTGAAAAAAACATGTTAGATCCCACACAGGTGATAAACCTTTCAGCTGTGAATTATGTGATTTGAAAAGCTCTTGACTTAGCAGTTTAAAAATACATCTGAGGACTCACACAGGCGATAAACCATTCAGCTGTGAATTTTGTGATTTTAAATGCTGTCAATCATCGAATTTGAAAAGACATGTTAGAACTCACACAGGTGAAAAACCATTCAGCTGTGAATTTCGTGACTATAATAGCTGCTCTTTATCCTACTTATAAAAAACCATCTTAAGCCGCATCTCCACCAACCAAACATGTTGACTAATACAAAAAACAGGCAAACATTAAACATATGGATCACCAAACATGTTCATTAGTTCAATTGAAATGTTTGGTCTGTGTGCAAACAGAGTCGACCGATCATAATGTTTGAGAAGGCGTCCATGTAACTTGAATGGTATTCTCCTAGCTGGTTCAATAACAGGTTGCACATTGTCTTTAAGAGTCAAATGACAAGTTGTTTTCAAACAACCTAACCCATCAAACACAGAGTCATACTTGTCTATAAACTTTATATGTTCGTTAACAGTAACATTGTTCACCCTTTTTATAAGATTCAATTCTAGACATGTAGTGAGAGCTAGCAATGTATTACAATTATCAATATTAAGCACTAGAAATGTGACATTATAGGTACCTGATTTTCCTGGCACTACTACTGGCAAAGTAATTCCTCCACAGACATCTAGTTTTTCATTGCTTACAGATCTCACAGTTACAAACGATTGTCTTATAGTATTTTTTTTGACTCCAATATTGCAAAGTGTGTTCAAACCTACACAATTGGCCTGTGCCCCAGTATCAATTTGACAAATTAGATCATTACCATAGACATTCAAAGTGATTTTCCATGCATTGAAATTATTATTAGTGACATGCGAATTGGCAGTCAGTATATTTTGTTCAACATATCCCATACAGCACAGTTATGTCCCAGATATGTATCAGATACATAATTTTGAAACTTCTGATATGTATCGGAAACTTACAGAGACCTACCTGAAACATACCAGGTACATCTAAATCAGTTACATAACTCTGATAGTTACAGAAACCAATCTGATACCTATTAGATTCATCTGTGGTATGTACCTGATACATCTAAATGTCCGCTTTGGTGATATGTTTCTAACAAGTATCATTGGTACATATTTGATATGTACCAGAAATGAATCAATGGAATCTATCAGATATGTATCAAAATTATGTATCCAATATGTATCAATGATATCTGTTTGAAACATATCAACAAAGCGGACATTTAGATGTATCAGGTACATACCACAGATGTATCTAATAGGTATCAGATTGGTTTCTGTAACTATCAGAGTTATGTAACTGATACATATCTGAGATGTATCTGCACAATATTCTATATTAATGAGGGTGAAAATAACAATTATCAAAATGTATCCCTGATTCTTGTCAAGAATACAATTTGTAGAGGTGCTAGGATCAAAGAGGATAATATTGATCAATTACATGGAAGTGTGAAAGAAAACGCAAGAGTGGAGTATAAATATATAAAATATATTTCATAAATATAGAATACACTTTGGGAAATAACAAAATATTCTATAATGAGACACTGTTTTATAGAAAACGTAATGAGCTCATTCTCTATTCTGTGATTCACTTTCACTTTTTTCTATTTTAAAAATCATATTTAAAAAATATATATATATTTCAATACATATATTTTTAAATAAACATGATAAATTATTAAAAGATGATTGCTCAACAAATTCATTCATCAAAACTTCCTGGTAGCTTACAGAAATCAGGCAACTACATAAATCTATCCATGGTATCTTATCCATTCGAGCAGGTCCATATCATCATCTGCTGTTTTCTCTGGTACATTACTGGAATAAAACAATTTAGATCATTAACAGTAAATAACAGAAGTCACAAAGTTAATTCTCAAGCATGTGTAATATGAATATGTTTTTATTAAATCTAATTAGAAGAGAGGAGCCTGCAAACACTGGAGTTAGTTGGAAATAGTTGGTTAATTTTTCACCAGCCTAAATTTTTACATAGAAATTGAGATTAAAATAAGAAATTTTGTAGATGAAATGGAGAAAACTAAAACTCTATAGCTGGAGGAGTTGCTATTCCTGACTGACTTGTAGCAAGCATTTTATAAGGTGTATAAGGCCACTTACTGAATAAAATTTGTATTTTTCTTGAATTATGGTTGCCTCAAGCTTTATTGGCTGCTCAAGTGAGAAGAATTGCACACGATGTGGTACTGCTATTCAAGCCACTACATAGAAATCACTTTTCTGTGGGAAAATCCATGCAGCATTAGGTGTGCATTTGGCTTTAGGCTTAAATATTCAAACAGAAACCGTTATTAATCGAAATGTCAACGTTTACATAAATTTTATTATCATATTTATTTAAGACTGATAAATTATTATTAGTAGTAGTAGTAGTAGTAGTAGTAGTAGTAGTAGTAGTAGTAGTAGTAGTAGAATAATATAATCTTATTTCTATTTTACAAGTTTTTTACTCTGAAAATTATGACTCCTCCCAGCACACAGACAAATCATCATACAATATTCATATCCTGTAATACTGTTTTACAATAAATGTATGTACTAATTATGAATAGATGAAATTTGAATTTGAATGCTTGTACTGATGAGCGATGGAAAGAATACAATGTTGAGAAAATACAAGTGTTTTGATTTAAAACTTTCATTTTCAAAAATAACTAGACAATGATTTTTTGGAGAGAATAGCATAAATATACAATACAATACCGGTAGCCCATAAGTCAGCATTCATCAGAGCATATATGACCCATAAGTAATGACCCATTTTCTATTCAAGCAATGCAAGTCCAAGACTGAATACATATATGGAAGGCGACTTGCTACCGGGCCGCTTGTGTGTCCTCGCTCTAAATAATGTTTAAGGGTCGGTTGCACGAAAATAGATCAAGGTTTCATTAAGCATGAAAAATAACAGTTAATTAGAGATTAAGCTTAGCTCAACAGACATTTGTGCTGCTACAATTGAAAAATGACTCATAGGCTACCAGTTGGAATCAAATAATCAGCTTACTTTTTACTCCTGTCAATCCTCATTTTTGCTTGTACAAGCCAACGTGCTATGATAGCATCCAAGTCTTTTTCGGCTGCCTCTTTTTGGTGCACCCTTACAGCTGAAACATGAGTATCAAAGAAAAGATTGTTTCAAATCAATGTATGAATTTTAAAAATGTATACAGTACAACAAACATAATTGGAAAAGATTAATAATGGCAACAATTTCAGGAATTACAATTATACTGAGGTAACCATTTGATAACTGATAAAACCACCCCTTCAAAGTTGAAAGTTTTAAACTTTTTAGCGGGTGCCACCATCTGTCCGACTATCCATTTCTCCAAATATACCATTTGTCCGACTTTCTTACGACTTGTAATTAAACAAGAAAAGTACGTGTTACCACTTGACCGAAAATCCATTTGTCCGAATATACCACTTGTCCGACTATCATATGACATCTTATAAGTTCAGAAACCACTTCACCGAATATACCACTTGTCCGACTCTACCATTTGTCCGACTCGACTGTAGCGCATTCTAGCGGCGTAGTTTATCACGCCTAACCGAAAATATCGTGTTTTTTTATTTTTCACACACTATCAAATGTTTACTTTTCGTTATAATAATTTGACAACTAGAAACTGCTGTAATAGTGTCAAATAGGATTAATGAGTATATTATGACTTTGGTCATGGTTTGTGACATGAACACTAGATGGCATTGAGTTATTGGCATGATGCCAATTACCAATCAGCATGAGTTTGCCGTTAAATTTGAAATATTGGAATTGTTCAGATTGAAGTTTTCTTCTAAAACCAAAATCTTAATTCAAATAGAGTATTAATTCATCTCCTTTTCACATTGTGAATGATTAAGTGTTATGAAATCTTGTTTAAGATTCAATCAAATTAAGAGATAACTGTTTTGTTATTATTGGAATGTTTTGCTCACAAAAATCAAACCTTTGCTGCTTTGAATTCTGAGTAGAGTATCAGACTATACTTGTATACATCCAAGTTGTGTTTTAGTTATTGCGTGAGTCTCTTATGTATAAAAACCTAGCTCACGAACCACAACACTTACAGTCAACAATTTATTATTGTGAAATTTGTATTGCTCAATAGCCTACTGTGCATAAAACTTACATTACAAAAATCAAGTGTTAGATTCTCAATTCTTGAGGTATGAGTTAAATATGAGACTCAATTTTCCCAAAAGTTCATCTGTTAATCAATATATTATATGGATCTTGAAACCCTATCAGAAGTTCCCTAGGCATATTCCTGATAACAATATTGTTGGTTGTTAATGAGGTCATCAAAATTTTCAATTGGGGTGGTAAGAGAGCATCAGAATCGACCTTCTCCTCCATTTTTGAGCTATTTAAAAAGTGCTTTTCATTTTTAGGATAGTGAGCAGTGAATTCGTTGGATCCTACTTCGAAGTACATAAAAAAACGATAGTTCTGGATGCAGACTCCATAGTTCTATAGTTCCTGACCGGTTAGAGCAATAGTTCCATGAAAGTACCATGAATACCTTCTATTCCTCAAACACAGAGCCTACCTCATAGTCTAGATACCTTGAAGAAAGTATATCATAGAAATCTCTGTTTGCAAGGTTCATTTTCTTTCTATTCCCATACTTAGTAAAAAATAATTTGGTGTAATGTTATTGGGGAAAAGACTACTTGGCATTGAAATTGAAGTTTTTCATTGGTACTGTTCTTTGTTGGCATAATATAATGAATGTGATAGCATTCAGTAGCATAGCATAATACTAGTCTCAAAGAGATTTATATCAATAATTTATTTGCCGAATCTGAGTCGAATTTCACTAACTCTCAATTTATTGGCTAATAGACAAATATCTAATCTAATGGCTGAACAACAGAGCTAACCTCAAAAGATGAAAACTATTTTTATTTAATTTTCTAGCTTAGCATACAGAGATAGGCGATAGATAATGCAGAAGTATCTCTAGAAGGCGTTGATTAAAGGCTAGAGTACCTAGTGCCTGGGACATGATAATTCTGCCGCTAGAATGCGCTACAGTCGAGTCGGACAAGTGGTATATTCGGAAAAGTTGTTCTGGCCTTATAACGCGTCATGTAGAAGTCGGACAAGTGGTATATTCGTGCAAATGGTTATTCGGACAAGTGGAAATACTTAGTTGAATTAATTTTTGACAACAGGTACAAAAGTCGGACAAATGGTATATTCGGAGAGATGGAAAGTCGGACAGAAGGTAGTGACCCCTTTTTAGCTTCTATTCAAGGGAAGTTTCAACACATATGTTGAAACTGCAACACATTATTGCTTTATTCAGCAATAATAAAAGCTGAGCAATGCAGAATTCAGCTTTCATAGATGTTTGGAAAATTTAAATTTTGTTACATTAATAAGCCATTTCATAGAAATGAAGAGAATTGTTTTGCTCTAGTAAGGTGAACGTGAATTATTGGGCAAGTAATAATTCTTTTTTCAATTCAGCGATGCTTGAGTAAAGAGGCAGAAGTCAAATTAGTGTTTCAGATGCTACTTTTCAAACAATAAACATGAAATTAGAATTTTAAAAAATTGTCATATACCTATAAATATTTATTTTTAACTAATGAAAACAGTAAAAGTATTGACGTTAATGAAGGTTCAAAGAGATGGAAAACTCTTTTATTTCTTGAGAAATAATGAATAATATAATGAAATAATGGAAAACTCACTTATTTCTTGAGAAAGAAGCAATCATTAAGAAAAAAATAGAATTAGATCTCACCAACTACTTTATAGACAGTCGGTTTTGAAGGATTCTTCTTCCTCCCCAACATGCTGAATTTATTTGTCATTTCTGCTGTATATGCTATATTCTACAACCTAACGTAAAAGAAGGAAGTTGAAAACGCTTTTTGTGCACTAAACTAAAGCTGTACCTAATGATGTACTCGGAATGTGGACCACTCTGTCGTCAGCGTAAAATAAAAATCGTCCCCCTCTGTGGACAGCATAAGTTAGAAAAAGACCACCTCTGTCGTCGACTTCTTTTAGCGTCGTCCCGCTTGTTACACACAAAAATTATATTTTTATTCTCAAACTGAACGATAAATCTCTTGGATTATTTGAGGAATTTACTGAATAAATAGTTCAGGGGACAGATTCAAATGAATTAGCGCTTCAGACAAGAGTTCACGCTTTACACAGAATTATATGAAATCAAATCGATTAGTTGAGTTCATGGGAGTCTTACCGATGACCGGTCAATGTTACCGGTGGCATCTGATTGATCCAAAAACTTAGTTGGAGCTGATTGAATTTTTCACTGTTGTTTTCGTTAGCAGGTCTTACTTTGTCAATTTAATTCGATAATATAAATTAACAATTAACTCTATTCAAAGCTCTCAGTTGATGAACTGCAGTCTATTTTGAAGAATTTCATGCTCATTTGAAGTGTTGGCAATTAAGTTATTTGAACTAGAAACTGCAATGTAGGAATCGAATCCTAGCCTATGTGGTCGACCTTTACAGGTGTGATGTTTGTGTTTAGAAACTAGCTTTATACAAATGTCTTGTAGGCTAATATTTAACAAATACTTTGAATATGAATCAACTTGTGTCCTTTTCATTGCATTATTTCCATTTTTGTTTCGAAATTAGGGGTTGCATTTGTGAATTTTCATTATTTGTGATAGGGATAAATATCGTGGTAAACAATAATTTTCAGGATTCAGTATTACAACATAGATCAAGTGAATACAGCATTGCCTAAATACTTCCGCCCTCAAACACAGTGCGTGCTTTGCAAGCCTAACCAAACCTTCCCCGGGTGGCTTAACAAGACTAGATATGACGGAACCAACTAATACCTTTAGTTATTTCATGCATAAAACAACAACAAATAAGCTAACCACCTTTCAATACTTCAATGTTTGTCGGGGTACTAACTATTACTTACTAGTGTGTGTTGAGTGTGCAGGCAAAAAATTGATGAAAAATTTGATAAAAGTACTGAAGGTATGGATCCGTCATATCTAGCTTAGGTTAGCCACCCAGGGAAGGTTAGGTTAGGCGCGCGGAGCGGGCACTGTGTTTGGGGGTGGTTGTGTTTTGGAAATATTCTGTTTTCTTGATTTATATCGTTTTATGTAGCTGCTTATATGTTTGTAAGCTATGATTTTTTTATTAAAAAAATTTTCAAAATTTAAATTTTCTTGTGAAAAAATTGCGACCCCCAAAGAATTTACTTCCTGGGTGTGTGAATGTCACAGAATCAAAAATTGTCGGAAAATTTGAAACGTTTAATTACCATTCATTCATAAGCTCATTAATTTTATTATAACTATCAAATGAATTAAAATTATTTTTCTGAACTTGTTCTAACTCTAAATTCATTCTTTTTGTAAGTTAGCAGCTGGAGGAGTCAATGACCACACTTTCTATACAGAGTGTTTCGGAACTCTCTACCAATACTTCTAGGCAGTGTTTCTGGACCACTAACAAAAGTAAATATCGTAATAAAATTTTTCTAAAATCCCCAGTTACACAGCCGCCATTTTGTTTTTTTCACTCATTATTTTTCTATTTGAACACCTCTGAATGTATAATTTTGAAATTATGCGAACAGCTTTATAACAATTAAAACAATCTTAGAAAAATCAATCAAAATTTTCTGACATCAAAAATCTAAATGACGGCCATTTAAAATCTTTGAACAGGATAAAAGTCTCAATGGCTGATGATATAGAAATTTGACTGAAATAACGGTTTTTAGATATTTTTATTGCAAATCTAACGATACCTCATTTCTCAAGATTGGCCAACAATTAACAGAGATATGCTACTTTTTAGGGTGTGCAGTGGTTGGAAGCAGAAAACTGCAACCTGTTCTCAACCACCGCACACCCTAAAAAATAGCATATCTCTGTCAATTGTTGGCCAATTTTGGAAAATGAGGTATTGTTGGATTTGCAATAAAAATATTTTAAAAACGTTATTCCAGTCAAATTTTGATATCATTAGCTATTATTAATTTAATCCTGTTCAAATATTTTGAATGGCTGTCATTTTGTTTTTCATGTCAGAAAATTTTGATTTATTTTCTAAAAATTGTTTTAATTGTTATAAAGCTGTATGCAAAATTTCAAAATTATACATTCAGAGGAGTTTAAATAAAAAAATAATGAGTTGAAAAAACAAAATGGCAGCTGTGTGAGTAACTGGGGATTTTAGAAAAATTTTATTACAATATTTACTTTTGTTAGTGGTCCAGAAACACTGCCTAGAGAGTTCCGAAACACTCTGTATAATGGTATAAGAAAATGATTTTAATAAGAGTGCCAATCACTTTATTAGTTACCATACTGAAGTTGCAATGCATGTAGAATGTGTATAGTCTGTATAATTGAGCTTGATATGAGCATTATATTTTTTGCATTTTCCATTACTTTGCAGGTCCTGATTGACAACTCATAGATATCCAGAAGGTATTTGGCTTCCATATAAAT
This sequence comes from Conomelus anceps, assembly GCA_948455865.1. Classification (NCBI taxonomy): domain Eukaryota; kingdom Metazoa; phylum Arthropoda; class Insecta; order Hemiptera; family Delphacidae; genus Conomelus; species Conomelus anceps. The sequence continues at coordinate 1,508,832 of OX418222.1, read as the reverse complement.
ATAGTGCATAAAAATCATCAACCATGGACTCAGAGGTAAGTTACTATTAATAACTATTTCCTACAACTGCTTGTAAAGTCGTTCTTCATGTACTGAACACTAATTGTAAAATACCTCTTTACTGCTCCGCAAGCGGTGAAGTACTTTTTGTCATACTTGTAGGTTATGGACAGTTTACCAGTCAAGGAATCAATGTGGTAAACAGATGATTACAGAAATCAAAAACAGCTCATGTCATTTGATGATTATTACCATACACTGTGTGGTAAAAATCATCAAATGGTTATTACCGCATGCTTATTGGTGGTTACTGGCTACCATTTCACTGAAAAACCATTTGGTCGAAAGCTAGATCAGCTGATCTAGAACCATTATTGCCCATATTTCACCTTGAGTTGCTGTGATTTGGTGTGTTGAGGTTATGTTGTTTGTATAACGATGATTTATAGTTTCTTATTTCAACTTATCTGCTATTTTAGACTTGTATGACAAAAAATATCATACATAACTCATCCAGGAAGATGTTTACCATACTCGTATGTAAAACATCATTTCCCACACTTGTAATGTAATATACTATTATGCTCACCAGCTGTTTTCTTTACACTTCTGTTTTGATTTTGAGATCTTGAGATTCGATTTATCAAGGTTCCACTGTATTTATTAATTAATGCAAACTTCAAATAAATAACTTATACTAAAGGTGGCAACACTGGTGGTTTTGCAGATGTGCTGCGTCAAAGCTGCCCATATAATAGCGATGGCATCATTTCTGCCATATTTTTGCTGCCTGTTTTACCATTCTGGATGCATTGTCGATGCTGATGCTGAGTTTACAGGGTCCAACATGACAGATCTAACGCTTGTATAACTTGCACACAGGGAAGTCCATTGCCCAGTAGGCTTGGCATGTATGCGATGTAAAATCTGTTGCCTCAAAGCTGCTTGTATAACGTGGGCCTAATGCAGTAGGGATGTATAGAGGCAGCCAAGCTTCCAAGTCCTAACTTTGCCAATGGAGAAAGATCCACCTGACTTGCAGAGCGTTGAATTTTCACCTTTATTTTATTACATATTGCATTCATGATTGATTTAATTTGTATTCTATTTTTCAACAGGAGACAAGTGAATATGCTATCAAGCAGGAGATTGACGCCTTTTTGAATGCTCCAATGGATATAGATAACAGCCAGTTTGAAATGGCTGTGAAGGCAGAGTTGTTCAATGGAGGAGATTCAAAGGTAATGTATGGGTTGTACAAATCAATAGAAAATTTAGGTGAATGTCCATTGAGACACTAACTATATTTGTTTTGTGTTTTCCCATTCATGGGAAGTGATAGCCATGAGCCGTAGCAGGTATCTGTTCAATCAGATAGAGATAAGCTGTGTTCTTGTAGGTCCTGTTTGTAATGGTGACCGATTAGATTGGCCAGCAAAAAAGACACTGTTCTCTGCTGTGAAATCACTTGCAGGTGATTCGGAACCCACCTAAAATTGTAGGTCCAACTCATCAATCACTAACTCGTTACCCACACACAGGTTGCAGACCTATGTGGGCTTAATCCTCAGAAAAAAATGAGTATTTTAATCCAATTCTGTGTTTCAGCAAAGCTAGCATGATAGCTGCATGGTCTGTTTTCTTTCTGCTAGGTCCAATGGTTTCGAGTAAGATAGTATAATGCATAATCATGGAATATTCTACCATCCATACTTAGTTCTGGATGAAGCCCACATGGGTCTGAGACCTGTGCATGGGTAATGAGTTGGATGATGGTGATTGATGATGAGTTGGACCTACAGTTTTAGGTGGGTTCTGAACCATCTGCAAGTGATTTTACAGCAGAGAACAGTGTCTTTTTTGCTGGCCAATCTAATCGGTCACCGTTACAAACAGGACCTACGAGAATGGCAGCTTATCTCTATCTGATTGAACAGATACCTGCTACGGCTTGCAGCTATCACATCCCTATTTTTATTGTTAATTAAACCTCTAGCTCTACGCAATGGTTGGAGAACTCACTTGCAAACAACTAATTTTGGAGAGGGAAACTCATTTGGTAAGCTTATCATATGGGAAGGTGGTAATGAAAAACGGCTGTTTTGAAAATAATGATTTAGATAAAATTCACAAGAGATCTATCACTTGAAGTTCAATTTCATTGTTGCTCTGATACACACATTTATTTTCCACAAAAAAGACCTGCCGTACTCATATACCTATATAACAGGGCAATGGAATTAGTGTATCAATCAATAGAGTAGATATATTTACCACATGAAAAACAGCTGTTTATATATCCATATATCAGGGCAATGAAATTAGTATATCAGCTTATAGAGATCCCATAAAAAGCCTGATCGCACTTATTCACCTACAGCTGATGACAGCTGAAAATATATTTTGAAATCTATTGCGAATTCCATATGGTGAAAACAACTATTTTCTTAAATATAGTAATGTATAGATATATTAATAAAGGGCTGAGAACCTGATTTGCCTCAAAAAGGATGAAGGAGTCGGTTAATTTCATTGGCCAACAAACTTGACCTGTCTAAAGATACCAAGGATCTGTGTTTCAAATGTGAAGTTGATTGATAAAGGTGTTTGAAAGTTATTGTGGAACATACAAACAAACACAACGCCTCAAGTCAAAAGGAAGAACTCACTTCGCTCATTCAATTATTGTCATGAACATCACAGTTTAGTTTCTAGAATTAATCCGAAAACTTATTAGTCCTCAGAAGCAACAGTTGGCTGGCTTATTGCATAAAGGAACCAAGAGACAATTTGGGCTAAATGGAGTTGGTGCAGACATCTTGTGGAAAAAACAGAAACTAATTGATGATAAAGTGAGTTTGGTTGTAGGATGCATGTCTAAATCACAAAAAAAATTGAACGAAAAATTTTAAATGCAGAATTGAGCGCCCACCATGAACTTTGAGGTCGATTTCATCAGTTCAGACTTCCTGTTGCTTGGTTCTTTTATGCACAAAGTTTTTTAATTATGATAGCCCACTACAGTTTCCATTATAATAATAATTATTATTGCAGATGGCTGCAGTCAAGCAGGAATGTGGTATCCAAGAATCAGCACCACTGTGCAATTCATGGTCAAAGAGTGGTGTTTGTCAAGAAGAATCTCCAGGCTTAGGTTCCACCTCAGGCTGCATCAAAGAAGAAGTGCTTGGTAAGACATTCACATTCTATTAGTCATTTCTATGAATTATCAGTTTGATAATCCAACAGAAAAGAAATATAATCTGATAAAGCCTTTTTCCTACAACTGCTTGTAAAGTAGTTCTTTATGTACTGAAAACTAATTGTAAAATACCTATTTACTGCTCCAAAAGTGGTAATAGTATATTACGTTAGAAGTGCAGAAAATGATGTTTACCGTATGAGTATGATGAGTATTATGTATGATATTTTTCATCATGCAAGTCTAAAATAGCAGATAGGTTGAAATAAGAAACGATAAGTCATTGTTATTCAAACATAACTTCAACACACCAAATCCCAGCAACTCAAGGTGAAATGGGCAATGAAGGTTCTAGATCAGCTGATCAAGCTTTCAACCAAATGGTTTTTCAGTGAAATGGTAGCCAGTAGCCACCCATAAGCATGCGGTAATAATCATTTGATGATTTTTACCACACAGTAATAATAATAATAATAATAATCATCATAATAATAATAATAATCATTACCACACAGTGTACGGTAATAATCATCAAATGACATCAGCTGTTTTTGATTTCTGTAAACAGCTGTTTACCACATTGATTACTACAGCAAGCATCATCAAACATAACCTCAAAAACAATCACAGCAGTAGAATACTAAAAATACTTCTGAGATCAGCTGTTTTCCAAATTCTCTAACAGCTAGAATGCCGTAAAATCCATTACCACACTGAAAAAGTATGTGGTAATGAGAATCAGCTGTTCTTTCTGTAAACAGATATTTACCGGCTCGATTCAATGCACCATAAACTGGTGAATATGTACAAGTATGTCAAAAAGTACTTGATGCTCGCCATCTGCTGTTTTCTTTACACTTCTGTTTTGATTTTGATGTCTTCTCATTAGTGGATCACGGAATCCATGAAATTCTCATAACCTCAAAAATGGCACTTGCTAACCAAATCCGCGCATGGTCTTTGATGTTACAAACTACAAGCTTTATTTATTGTGTTAGAATCCAGAACTTCAGTTATAGGAAAAATATTGTATGTAATTTGCACATGAAGCTTCTTTATCGCTCTCGCAAAATTACTGCACTTCGCTATGCATCGCACAGTGAATGTTTTGGCTCGAGCGATAAAGTCACGCTTCACACTCTTAATCCATAAATAACTATTATAGTATAATATTGGTATTTTCAGATGTCCATCCGACTGGAGGGTGTTTGGAAGAGGCAGAATTGCAATCAGCGGACAGCAGAGAGTGTTCAACCCCTATTTGCTTGGACGGAGATGCCATTGCAGGAACTTTTGGACAGGTGGATTCTGGAAATGATTTGCTGACTCATCAAAATCTACAATCTTATAGCTGTGCTCATTGTAGTTATAAAACTCCTAGATTGAGTAATTTAATGCGACATATAAGAAAAATACATTCAGAGGAAATACAGTATGCCTGTAAATTATGTGACTATGTGTGCTTGGATAAGAAAGGTTTACAAATCCACTCAAAGAAGCATAAAGCTAGCAATCAATTCAGCTGTGAATTTTGTGATTATAAAAGCACTCAACTTAGCCATTTAAAATCTCATCTCAGAATTCACACAGGTGATAAACCATTCAGCTGTGAGTTTTGTGATTATAAAAGCACTCAACTTAGCCATTTAAAATCTCATCTCAGAATTCACACTGGTGATAAACCATTCAGCTGTGAATTTTGTGATTATGAATGCTGTGATTCATCTAATTTGAAAAAACATGTTAGATCTCACACAGGTGATAAACCTTTCAGCTGTGAATTATGTGATTTTAAAAGCTCTCGACTTAGCAATTTAAAATATCATCTGAGTACTCACACAGGTGATAAACCATTCAGCTGTGAATTTTGTGATTTTAAATGCTGTCAATCATCGAATTTGAAAAGACATGTTAGATCTCACACAGGTGAAAAACCTTTCAGCTGTGAATTATGTGATTTTAAAAGCTCTCGACTTAGCAGTTTAAAATTTCATCTAAGAACTCACATAGGTGATAAACCTTTCAGCTGTGAATTATGTGATTATAAAAGCACTCAACTTAGCAATTTAAAATTTCATCTAAGAACTCACACAGGTGATAAGCCATTCAGCTGTGAATTTTGTGATTATAAAAGCTCTCGACTTAGTGATTTAAAAATACATCTGAAGACTCACACAGGTGATAAACCTTTCAGCTGTGAATTTTGTGATTATAAAAGCTCTCGACTTTGTGTTTTAAAAATACATCTGAGGACTCACACAGGTGATAAACCTTTCAGCTGTGAATCTTGTGATTATAAAAGCTCTCGACTTAGCAGTTTAAAAATTCATCTAAGAACTCACATAGGTGATAAACTTTTCAACTGTGAATTTTGTGATTATAAAAGTGCTCAACTTATCCATTTAAAAACTCATCTGAAAACTCACATATGTGATTAACCTTTCAGCTGTGAATTTTGTGACTATAATAGCTGCTCTTTATCCTACTTATATATATATATATTGTATGGTTATGTCAGCATATCATCCAAACAAAGATATAGAGTACTATTTACTCACGTCAATAAATACAAATGTAAAAAGGTAGATAAAATACCTAAGATAAAAGGGCTTTGTGCTACTTATAAAAATACTTATAAATCCTACTTATAAAAAACCATCTTAAGCCATGTCTCCACCAACAAAACATGTCTGTTGAACATGTTGGCTAATACAAAAAACGGGCAAACATTAAACATATGGGTCACCAATCATGTTTGTGAGTTCAATTGAAATGTTCGGTCTGTGAGCAAACAGTGTCGATTGATCATAATGTTTGAGAAGGCGTCCACACCAAACCAACTCCAAAAAATGTTTGGCAACATCAGCTGATTCCAGCAAACACTGTTCACCGAGCATGTTTGGTTGGTGGAGACACGGCTTTGGAAATCATACAAATGTGTAACCTTCATATTGTGAATTCTGTGATTATAGGATATATTAGTACATCAGTCAACAGTTCCTGTATATTGATAATCTTTGAATCTTGATTCATTTATACAATTCGGAATGAACTCTTTGGATGCTATAAATTATATATTGACCACAGTATCAAAAGTTGCAAAAATTGATCAATGCTATTGTATGAAGAATAAGTTGAGTTTCAGTTGTTTGTTGTCTATCACTGAGTCATGGTTCTTGCTGAGAAGAATTGGTGAACTGAATGGCACGAGTTTAGATTGCTGTGCTGGCATGCTTTCTAGTACAATAACCGTCATTGAATTTTTGTATCTATGGTCCATTATGTCTGAGTTCTAGAAAATAATTGAACCATTAATAGTAAAGTTATAGAAATGCAGCATTATAACATTTCAAAGAATAGTAATTATCAATATAGTAATGAAGAGAAATAATTTGAATAATACTCTAGTCAATATACACCTGTTATAATATAAGCACAATGATATATTTACATTGCACACTTGATAAAATAAGTACACAGTATAGTGATAACTTGCATAAAACCAACTAATCTAAACTCAAAATGAAATGACCATGCAACCAAAAATGTTGAAAATATTTGTCATTAGACAATTATTGATTTTGGTTAATGCAATTATTTGATTTATTGAATGTTGTAGTCAAATAAGCTCAATAAACTGGAACAGTATTGCGCCATTTAGTGTCAATATTAGCAACCACACTAAGCTTTTCTCTACTAAAAATTTCATTTTCCTACAGTAACCCAAAAAGTGCCTATTTTTGCACTAACTGTAGCATGCAAAATAGTCTATTCCTGCACCAGTGTGGGAAAGTAAATTCCAGTGCAGGAATAGTAGTTTATGCAACAATTTTATTTTGACCCTTATTAAGGCAAGAGTTAGATGTAAGTTATAACACGAGCGAACACGAGTGTTATAAATAGAGATGGGTTGTACTAGGTTTTTCTGATACTAAGTATTCTGAGTACGAGTACGTTTTAATACCTATTCCAAATACCTGTTCCAAAATACTAGGTAGTATTTTATATTAGCCAGTTTGCCAGAGTAGATGTACAAGAGTACACGTACAAGAGAGTATTGTACTGCGGTACTGATACTGTTTATCTTGTTAAATACAGCACGAATCTTTATTACTCATGTTGAATACAGCACGAATCTAATTATTGAGTTGCTCTCAAATGTGCTGTAGCGAAATGAGACGCGGATGGCAAGACCTTGAGATGCTTGAGTAACAAAATACTTTCTAGTACCCATATACTCAAGTACTGAAGAAGTATTTATACTGGAAAAGTACGTGTGTATGCCATACGCAACCAAAGACAATGTAGACACATGCGCCTACAATCGAGCATAGTGAATAGAGAGAGAGCGTTAGAGTGAGCGAGAAACAGTGAGTGAGTAGTTGAATAGTTCTATAATGAGAAATGAGCTATTAATAGCTACTGTACAACTGCAAATTACAAAGCTCCACTCCCACTCCATAAATTGGAGTGGGGACTTGAAGTCGCGTAGTTTACTAGTGTCTAGAAATACTCACAGATATCTGAGTATTTTGTTCTTCAAATACTAGGTGCTAGTCTGTACGTTCAAATACTCAGTAAAAATACCTGTTCCAGTAAATACGCCTCATCTCTAGTTATAAATATCTCACAAGTGCTTTAATGGCCAAATAAAATTGTTGCATACACTATTTTATCTATGACCACTAGTATACATTTAATTAAAACAATTTCATTTCACCTGTGACTGTCAGAGACATCTAACCTCCCATCTCAAATACAAGAAGTTATAGTAGATTGTTAGGTTAAAGCAGTTTGATCAAATCAGCTGATAGTTTCACAATATTGAATTATGATATTGATTCCTCAAAAATGCTTCTGATTGGTCCAGAACCCATGTTATAATGTAGAACCTGTACTATAATGAGCTCATTATGCAACAGGTTTCAAAAAGCATTTCAAAAAGACAGCTGTTTTGGCATCAATTGTGAAACTGTAATGTATACATTATGACATGGTCGTAGATAATAGTATATTATGTTACTAGTGTGGGAATGGTGTTTACCATAGGAGTATGATATGTTAATGCATGAGACAAAGTCGAGTGTGGTATTATCATATGAGTATGGTAAACATCTTCCTGGATGAGATGTACAATATGTTTAGTCTTACAAGTCTAAAATAGCAGATAAGTTGAAATAAGAAACTATAAGTCATTGTTATTCAAACATAACTTCAACACACCAAATCCCAGCAACTCAAGGTGAAATGGGCAATAAAGGTTCTAGATCAGCTGATCAAGCTTTCAACCAAATGGTTTTTCAGTGAAATGGTAGCCAGTAGCCACCCATAAGTGTGCAGTAATAATCATTTGATGATGTTTACCTCACAGTGTACAGTAATAATCATCAAATGACATCAGCTGTTTTTGATTTTTGTAAACAGCTGTTTACCACATGCTGTTTTAATTCCTTGACTGGTAAACTGCATTGATATAACATATTACTAGATGCGTAACTCCAGGATCCGCTGTGAAGTCACAGCGCTAGCATCGCCCGCTTCTAAATTGGGCAAAACCACAAAAATTTGTATAGTGGTAATGGAAAAACCCCATACTTGCCAGTGCTAAAATGACTAGTTTTGTGATGTAAATGATTTTTTAACGTGTTTGTTTCATGTAGTGATTATGGATGTACCAATCACTGCAAGTCTGGTGGAAATATTTATTTTCAAACAAGTAATTTTGTCTTTTTATTGTCTATGTGCAAATGTAGCTTTACAAGATTGTTTTCTGCTTCTTTACATTCATGTTTTTTTTTCTTAATTAAAAATAATGTACTACCATATTCACCACTTCAATCTTGTTCTTATAAGCATCAATTACTCATGATATACCATACAGTAATTTATTAAATAACTCTTTTAATCAAGCGATTTTGCTTGAACTGCAATGGCATTGGTGAGCATTCTTGGGATTCTCAATATGAATTTTTATAGGAGCCTACTGAATTCTGAAGCATGCGGTACCTAAATATATATATATATATTTATTTATTCATACAGTAAATTTATATTTCCTTTGGTGTTGAAGTTCCATAATATTACTTTTTCACTTGATATTTAAACGTTAATAATATTTAGAAAAATCTTCACTAAAGAGTTTAACATTTACATATACCTGTGACGGCAATTTCGCATTGTTGTAATGCTACCTCACACACAACTGGAGGTCTACTGATGAATCAAGTTATGATGTTTTTATAATTCAGTATGTCTGCTCCACAAGATAGCCTATTATTGTTATTTTAGTCAAAATTTGAAAAAGGTGGACTTTTAATTTTGCTTTATTAAAATATCTTCTATTCCCGAATTTCCTCAGAATAAAATCATATATTCGAAATCAGGGAATCACAGACCACAAATAATATTACACTAGAATTGTTCTTCATAAAGATTGAGAAAGTTTGCTTATTAAATTTTGGCCGCCATCTTGGAAATATTTTGTGAAGCGAGTGTTTTTTGAGGTGTGAGAGTTCAGATTCGGATTCAGTGCATCAAAGTACATAGGAATACGCTGAGAAAAAAATTACTGTATGTTTTTCCTGAAATCACATACTTACAATACTGCTTATGCACTGCTCTGAGTTTGAAATTGGCTTGAGCCAGAAAAAATCTGGAATGTCAAATTATTACTACTATATGTAAGACAAAATCATGGGCTATTTTTCAAAAAAAGAATTATTGATATCCATCAAGGGAGTTGCGAGAAATCTTCAAATGAAAATTGACATCTTCCCATAAAAGCCTGTGTTAAATTTGAACTTTTGTCCGATTTGGCCTTTTCCCGCCAGAAAAAAGTGGCTTCACTATGCCATAGCCTTCAACGTTAGAGTTACGCATCTAGTAGTATATATCAATGGTAAACTGTCCATAAAGCAGCCCATAGATGACCAACCTAGTCGCCAACTCAAGTTGTCAACTTGGTGTCCTTGGTTATGTTGGAGTTCATGTTGAGTGTCTGTGGCTAGGTTGGTGGTTGGAGTGAAGGTTGGTGTTGAAGTTGTAGGTTTTTGACGTATTACGTATGTAGATTAATAATAAGATTGAATGGTATCCAGTCAGAAACAGTTGTTAGCAGTCAAGAGGAGAGTAATTTCAATTCATGCACAACTTAACAAATATACTTTACTTTATACTTTACGGGCTTGATGCACATTCTCTTAAAAATTCTCCTTGATATTATTATTATTGGCCACCTCCCACTGAGGTTACATTTCAAATTAGGAAAGAAGTTAGTCCTAGGGCTCTTCCAGCTGATCATAGAGGCTTTGTTGTTTTCTTAATCACCACCTCTGAGTAAAGAAACATTCAAAAACATGTAAAATGGCCTGATTCAATAACAAAGAGTAAGATGAATCTCCATGAGATAGAAAAACTGCCTGAATTGTTTTTCAGGTTCAACTTCATATCACCTGTTATCTAGAACACATTTATTTTGTTAGGAGGTATTGCCAATACTCAATAATTTTTATTAAACTGGAATAATTCGGGAAGATGTTACAATTTTCAAACTGTCTAAAGTTGATGAACAATTTGAATATTCGAATTAATTTTCTTATTTCGAATATTCAATTTTTATTTGATTACAAAAAAACATGTGTTAAACATTTGTTATTGGTTAAAGTCAGTATAATCCCGTATGCCCAAAAAATTACCTGAGCACTGAAAAAGCATGACCATTACAGATGATTGGCAAACATACATTTACCGGTTTGATAGACAGACGTTGTTTTTAGAATGATTATTTGCAAAACACAAAAACAGCTTGTCCATCGAAACAGTGTGTACAGCAGATCGAAAAATTTCATATTATTTTCCATATGATTAAAAGATCCCAGTAAGCTAGCTAGCCATGTACCCCTGCTCTTAATAGGCAAAACTTTAACCCCCTAAAAACACCCCTAAAATTGCGAATTTTGAAAAATCCTTTCTTATTGCACGGTGAAATCCTATAAGGATTGTTCATACGAAATTTCAAGTTCATAGGCCTAGTAGTTTTAGCTCTGCGTTGATGAGTGAGTCAGGGTATCATCCTTTTATAGATAGAGATTCGCCACTTCCCGCTGAGGCTGCATTTCAAATTTCTAGCTAGCATTTCATTGGCTAACAGATGTCATCAACCTGGCATAATTACATTTCATCATACCCAGTTGTATGTTTCCTACATATTGCAAGACTCCGACTGCATGGTAGCCTACATGCAAAGTGCAAAGTCTTTTGCTGTTCAAAGATTGTGTAAATAACGCTGCTATAAGGGGCCTGCCATATGATTAAAAACTGTTGACTTCTATCAGCTGTTCCTTTAAGCTGTTTGGCCGGCAAGTTCAGTAGGTTAGGTCTAAAAAATGGATTAATTAATAGTAATTATTAGCTCTTCTATTAAAATTTATGGTCAGAAACCATCCTCAATATTCACACAACATATACCCAAAATTTCATGCTAATCTGTCAAGTGGTTTTGAAGTCTATAGGGAACATACATAAATACATGCATACATACATACATACATTCATTTTTATATATATAGATTACAATTATCATAAAAATATTATTTACATCATTTTATTAAAAGTCATTTAAACATCAGTTCTTTTTTCACAACCATGCACACAGACAAACGACTCTTGTCTAGCTATTTTCAAATTAAACATAAATGTGTTATTTTTTATAGTAGCCATAGCAATTTCTGTAATTGGTTGTGTTATTTATAATTGTTATTACAGAAAACTTATTACAATATTATTTCTGACATATTTTTAAACTATCAATTGTCCAAAATGAAACTGCCATCAAAAGATTTACACCTCACAATGTATTGTAAGCCAATAGAGAATTACTGAGCTACTTAACAAACTCTGGCTTAAAATGTAAAAATGATAGACATGAACAGTTGCTAAACTATTGCATGATCACACCAAATTGATAACAAAATTAGAAGCATCACAAAAAAATCTGAGGAGGAACAGATAGGGTTTGTGAATTTCATAAAATCTTTGGAGGTTATTGTAAAAATGCAGCAGTAAGACCATATATAATTGAAATTCTAATTCTCACACGTCAATGTAGGCCAGAGGAAATTGAAATATTAAACTAAAAAATAAACGAAGCTAATGTATATAAGATCTGAAAATTATTTAATAGTATTTAGGAATCACAACAATAAAAATAATATATTTAGTTGAAACGTTTTATAGTGTACAAGAGCTCCTTTCACATAAAAATTGAGCCTCACCACTACTAATTGATACAGTAATTTATGGTAACTATTGTAGAAGATTGTATAATTGTTGATGTGACTTGTCTTGTTCACCTTAATAATGGCACAAACTTGAGGCTCCAAGAAGACTTCATCAAATTATACTTTATTCCAGTATTTATTATAGAGCTTCAAACCTACTCACAGAGAAGAAGACAGAGCTGCCAATCTCATAATCAAGTTTTTGATGTTGTTGACGTCGATTAACTGAAGTTTAACTGTCGATATTTTGTATGTATCAATATTGCGAATCCTGAAGGTCCACTCTGTCGCAGGCCAGCTCATCTAGCCTTGAGAGGAGATACGAGAGGAGAAATTTAAGAATAGACCCGGTCTGTCGCTGCATGCACCCGTCAGACTGGGGTAGCTCGGAATGTGAACGTAAAATAAAAATTGTTCCACTCTGTCGTCGACTTCTTTTGGCGTCGTCCCACATGTTCCACACCAAAATTATTATATTTTTATTCTCAAACTGAACGATAAATCTCTTGGATTATTTGAGTAATTTACTAAATAAATAGTCCAGGAACAGATTCATAAGAATTTGCGCTTCAGACAAGATTACACGCTTTACACAGAATTATATAAAATCAAATCGAATAGCTGAGTTCATGGGAGTCTTACCGATGACCGGAGAATGTTACCTGATCCATCTGATTGATCCAAAAGCATAGTTGGAGCTGATTGAATATTTCACTGTTGTTTACGTTAGCAGGTCTTACTTTGTCAATTTAATTCGATAATATAAATTAACAATTAACTCTATTCAAAGCTCTCAGTTGATGAACTGCAGTTTATTTTGAAGAATTTCATGCTCATTTGAAGTGTTGGCAATTAAGTTATTTGAACTAGAAACTGCAATGTAGGAATCGAATCCTAGCCTACGTGATCGACCTTTACAGGTATGATGTTTGTGTTTAGTAACTAGTTTCTTTACAAATGTCTTGTAATATTTATCAAATACCTCGAATATGAATCAACTTGTGTCCTTTTCAATGCATTATTAACATTTATGTTTCGAAATTAGGGGTTGCATTTGTGAAGTTTCATTATTTGTGATAGGGATAAATATCATGGTAAACAATAATTTTCAGGATTCAGTATTACGAGATAGATCAAGTGAATATAACATTGCATAAATATTACCGCCCTCAAACAGTGCGTGATTTGCACGCCTAACCAAACCTTACCTGTGTGTCTTAACAAGGCTAGATATGACGGAACCAACTAATATCTTTAGTTCTTTCATGCATGAAACAACAACAAATAAGCTGTTGAGTCTTCTTAACGGACAGGAAAAATATGTCAATCCCATTTGTTGACAAGATGGCGGCTCTCGAAAAACATAATTATTTTTATCTTGGATATTATTTATTGCTAATTCAATTGCTATAATATCATTTTAAGCCACCCAGGGAAGGTTAGGTTAGGCGCGCGGAGCGGGCACTGTGTTTGGGGGTGGTTGTGTTTTGGAAATATTCTATTCTCTTGATTTATATCGTTTTATGTAGCTGCTTATATGTTTGTAAGCTATGATTTTTTATTAAAAAAATGTTCAAAATTTAAATTTTCTTGTGAAAAAATTGCGACCCCCAAAAAATTTACTTCCTGGGGTGTGTGAATGTCACAGAATCAAAAATTGTCGGAAAATTTGAAACGTTTAATTACCATTCATTCATAAGCTCATTAATTTTATTATAACTATCAAATGAATTAAAATTATTTTTCTGAACTCGTTCTAACTCTAAATTCATTCTTTTTGTAAGTTAGCAGCTGGACGAGTCAATGACCACACTTTCTATACAGGGTGTTTTGGAACTCCCTACCAATACTTCTAGGCAGTGTTTCTGGACCACTAACAAAAGTAAATATCGTAATAAAATTTTTCTAAAATCCCCAGTTACACAGCCGCCATTTTGTTTTTTTCACTCATTATTTTTCTATTTGAACACCTCTGAATGTATAATTTTGAAATTATGCGAACAGCTTTATAACAATTAAAACAATCTTAGAAAAATCAATCAAAATTTTCCTACATCAAAAAATTAAATGACGGCCATTTAAAATCTTTGAACAGGATAAAAGTCTCAATGGCTGATGATATAAAAATTTGACTGAAATAACGTTTTTTAGATATTTTTATTGCAAATCTAACGATACCTCATTTTTCAAGATTGGCCAACAATTAACAGAGATATGCTACTTTTTAGGGTGTGCAGTGGTTGGAAGCAAAAAACTGCAACCTGTTCTCAACCACCGCACACCCTAAAAAGTAGCATATCTCTGTTAATTGTTGGCTAATTTTGGAAAATGAGGTATTGTTGGATTTGCAATAAAAATATTTTAAAAACGTTATTCCAGTCAAATTTTGATATCATTAGCTATTATTGATTTAATCCTGTTCAAATATTTTGAATAGCTGTCATTTTGTTTTTCATGTCAGAAAATTTTGATTTATTTTCTAAAAATTGTTTTAATTGTTATAAAGCTGTATGCAAAATTTCAAAATTATACATTCAGAGGAGTTTAAATAAAAAAATAATGAGTTAAAAAAACAAAATGGCAGCTGTGTGAGTAACTGAGGATTTTAGAAAAATTTTATTACAATATTTACTTTTGTTAGTGGTCCAGAAACACTGCCTAGAGAGTTCCGAAACACTCTGTATAATGGTATAAGAAATTGATTTTAATAAGAGTGCCAATCACTTTATTAGTTACCATACTGAAGTTGCAATGCATGTAGAATGTGTATAGTCTGTATAATTGAGCTTGATATGAGCATTATATTTTTTGCATTCTCCATTACTTTGCAGGTCCTGATTGACAACTCATAGATATCCAGAAGGTATTTTGCTTCCATATATAGAGTATAAAAATCATCAACCATGGACTCAGAGGTAAGTTACTATTAATAACTATTTTCTACAACTGCTTGTAAAGTCGTTCTTTATGTACTGAAAACTAATTGTAAAATACCTCTTTACTGCTCCGCAAGCGGTGAAGTACTTTTTGTCATACTTGTAGGTTTTTGACAGTTTACCAGTCAAGGAATCAATGTGGTAAACAGATGATTACAGAAATCAAAAACAGCTCATGTCATTTGATGATTATTACCATACACTGTGTGGTAAAAATCATCAAATGGTTATTACCGCATGCTTATTGGTGGTTACTGGCTACCATTTCACTGAAAAACCATTTGGTCGAAAGCTAGATCAGCTGATCTAGAACCATTATTGCCCATATTTCACCTTGAGTTGCTGTGATTTGGTGTGTTGAGGTTATGTTGTTTGTATAACGATGATTTATAGTTTCTTATTTCAACTTATCTGCTATTTTAGACTTGTATGACAAAAAATATCATACATAACTCATCCAGGAAGATGTTTACCATACTCGTATGTAAAACATCATTTCCCACACTTGTAATGTAATATACTATTATGCTCACCAGCTGTTTTCTTTACACTTCTGTTTTGATTTTGAGATCTTGAGATTCGATTTATCAAGGTTCCACTGTATTTATTAATTAATGCAAACTTCAAATAAATAACTTATACTAAAGGTGGCAACACTGGTGGTTTTGCAGATGTGCTGCGTCAAAGCTGCCCATATAATAGCGATGGCATCATTTCTGCCATATTTTTGCTGCCTGTTTTACCATTCTGGATGCGTTGTCGATGCTGATGCTGAGTTTACAGGGTCCAACATGACAGATCTAACGCTTGTATAACTTGCACACAGGGAAGTCCATTGCCCAGTAGGCTTGGCATGTATGCGATGTAAAATCTGTTGCCTCAAAGCTGCTTGTATAACGTGGGCCTAATGCAGTAGGGATGTATAGAGGCAGCCAAGCTTCCAAGTCCTAACTTTGCCAATGGAGAAAGATCCACCTGACTTGCAGAGCGTTGAATTTTCACCTTTATTTTATTACATATTGCATTCATGATTGATTTAATTTGTATTCTATTTTTCAACAGGAGACAAGTGAATATGCTATCAAGCAGGAGATTGACGCCTTTTTGAATGCTCCAATGGATATAGATAACAGCCAGTTTGAAATGGCTGTGAAGGCAGTGTTGTTCAATGGAGGAGATTCAAAGGTAATGTATGGGTTGTACAAATCAATAGAAAATTTAGGTGAATGTCCATTGAGACACTAACTATATTTGTTTTGTGTTTTCCCATTCATGGGAAGTGATAGCCATGAGCCGTAGCAGGTATCTGTTCAATCAGATAGAGATAAGCTGTGTTCTTGTAGGTCCTGTTTGTAATGGTGACCGATTAGATTGGCCAGCAAAAAAGACACTGTTCTCTGCTGTGAAATCACTTGCAGGTGATTCGGAACCCACCTAAAATTGTAGGTCCAACTCATCAATCACTAACTCGTTACCCACACACAGGTTGCAGACCTATGTGGGCTTAATCCTCAGAAAAAAATGAGTATTTTAATCCAATTCTGTGTTTCAGCAAAGCTAGCATGATAGCTGCATGGTCTGTTTTCTTTCTGCTAGGAGTAGTGTGGTATTGCAGGAACGGCCTAACCAATCACAGGCCTGCATTTCAAGGTCACCCCCCTTAGGCCACGCCCCCCCCCCTGGCCAATGGGAGAAGACCGCGCCCCTTTAGGGGGGAGTCGGCCATTTTGTAAATTTTTGAGGCACGCCATTGGCTGCACATGTTGGAGTGGGGGACCCGTTTACCCCCCCTCAAGCCCCCTGGACCTATCCCCCTTCAAGCCCCCCTGCCCCTGTCCAAAGGAAAATGGCGCGCGCGCCCACGGTCTTTTTCCTTTTTTGTAGGTTTTGCCCAAACCTGTACTACATGAAAACAGCCATTTTGAATTGTTTCCACTTTTTTTTTTGGGTGGGGGGATAAGTTTAGGAGAGAAAAAATAAATAACCTTGTTTAAAACAGCCATTTTCTTTTTGTAGGCATCTCCCAAACCTGTACTACATGAAAACAGCCATTTTGAATTGTTTCCACTTTTTTTTTGGGTGGGGGGATAAGTTTAGGAGAGAAAAAATAAATAACCTTGTTTAAAACAGCCATTTTCTTTTTGTAGGCATCTCCCAAACCTGTACTACATGAAAACAGCCATTTTGAATTGTTTCCACTTTTTCTCTTTTTTTAGGCTTTGCCCAAACCTGTACTGCATGAATTTTTCTTTTTTTTTTAGACATCATTCAAGCCCGCACTGTGTGGGGGTAAGGTTAGGAAAGAAAAAAATAAATAACTATGTTAACAGCCATTTTGAATTGCCTCCTCCACCTCCATCACCTATAAAATGGAAGTCCTATCTCTCTCATTGCTAGAACTTTCTTTGTCTAAAAAATCTTTTTATGAGTAGTTTTTATAACGATTTATTAACCGTTGTTGCTCTGGTGTTGGAAACTGGTTAGCATCATATTTAACCTCTGGCTCTGACATATTAATCCTACGAAAAAACTCATCAACACAATGTTCTAGTGTAAGCCCACGACTTTCCAATTCCTCCCAGTTGAAAGTTCTCATAGCTATTAGACACTTTCCTATCAAATGATAAGCATATCGATACATTATAGTATTTAAATAATTCTTGTAATCCTGACTATTATGTACATAATCGATTAAAAGGCTTTCTAATACTTTTATACTTGTGTTAAGATTTTCAAAGGAGACAAATCCGGCTTTCTCATTTTTAAACTCTGTTCTACTCAGCAAATTATCTTTTTTCTCTTTATTAAAGTCATCTTTACTGAGTAGTTTTTCTCTCTCATTTTTGAATTCTGTTCTAGTCAGTAAAATATCTTTCTTAGCTTTATTAAAGTCATCTTTACTAAACAGTTTCTCTTTCTCATTTTTGAACTCTGTTCTACTCAGTAAATTATCTTTTTTCTCTTTTTTGAAGTCTTCCTTACTAAGCAGCTTTTCTCTCTCATTTTTGAATTCTGTTCTAGTCAGTAAATTATCTTTTTTCTCTTTATTGAATTCATCTTTACTGAGCAGTTTTTCTCTTTGCCCCTTTGCTTCTTCGATAATTATTTTCAAACTCGAATGAAGATAGTCAGTTGAGACTAAAGCTGTTTTTTCTTTATCAAAATTTGATCTAGTCAAAATTGTTTTCTTAAGTTCATCTATTTGTTTTTCACTATCAATAATATGTTTACCACGTGAAACACGTCCGAACCTGTCTACAGACATGATGTAACTAAAAATCTGAAATTACTTGAGCCTAACTGTTGTGAAAAACATACTCTACCATCAATCTAACAATGTTAGCCCTTTCTGATACATTTCAGCTCTGCCAGATCGAAAATAACTTCCCACAACTGATTAGAATCTGTAATTGTAGTAATGGGATGATCATTGCTACATCCATAGTGAAAATGTCCACGTTCCTCAATTACAATATCTAAGAGCTCATAAATTTCAGAGAGGATAGAATATTTTGAACTAGAATTTTTCCATGAGTCATCGCTATCAGATGACACCTTATCATCATAATCATCCTTATCTTTCTTAACATTTTCAACACAATATTGTGAGAATTTTACACTATTAGCTAGCTCTTTAAACTCATCCAAACTTATACCCATTAACAATCTGGATAATTTCTTGAACTTTGCAAAACTAAAACATTGAGACATTTTTAAGGTTATGTTTTAAAGAAGCTCTCACTGCGTGCTGCTACTACTACCTAACTGTAGCTCTAACAAACTTATACTAAATCAAATGCAATACTTACCTAATATTATATATTCTTCTCTTTCCACCCGACGGGAGGATGAATTCAATTAAACTTGATAGTTTGCTATCAGGTTTAACTAGCTCCATCTTTTTGCCGTAAGAATTTGCGGGCGTTAGCACTCTTAAAGCGCTTCCCCATCTCAAAACTGAAACATTGATTTTGCTTCTACACTAGACTACTGTGAAAAATATTTTTCATAATAGTCTAATATGGAAAATCTCAATTTATATTCAGCTAAGAAACAGGCCTATACTGCAGTCTACTTATCCTATATACTCACTTTTATTGCTTCGCTTTCCACCTGACAGGAGGATGAATTTAATTAAACTTGACAGTTTGCTATCAGGTTTAACTAGCTCCATCTTTGTGCTGTACGAAGCTGCAGGCGTTAGCTTAAAGCGCTTCCCCATCTCAAAACTGAAACATTGATTTCGCTTCTACACTAGACTACTGTGAAAAATATTCATAATAGTCTAATATAGAAATCTCATTTTATATTCAGCTAAGAAACAGGCCTATACCACTATCTTCCACATTGCTCTAACATGCTGCATTATCCAGAAGAATCAGCGATGGTTTGTCCTCCTGATGAATACATCTCATAACATATCTCCCGCTATTGAAACTTTCCAAAGTTTGAGCATTCAACTCGGATAGAAACTTTTCCGGCAAATATACATCAAAGTACGAATGTCCACCATGATTATTAATTTCATATAATCGCAGTATAATTCTTGTTCCAAATTGTGTGCGAGCTAACCTTGCTTTTTGAATAGGATAACTAAAGTCAGATTTCAATCCATGTATTTGTACAATAGGAATATTCTCCCGCGATGTCTCATTGAATCTAGTCAAACTGAATGGACGCGATTCCTGCTGCTGCTGCTGCTGCTGCTGTTGTCGCTGCTGATACATGGCGGTTGAGAAAAGCACAACTGTACTCGACCGGCGAAAAACTGGTAATGATGAAAAATATGCTGCCGCCTGCAATCACCCGCCGCCGGTTTCCTTATCCCCACCACCAGATTTCTTCTCCGCTCAAGGACAGACATGTTAAAACATGTCTGTGAGCAGTCAATAACCTTTTGTTTCACATATTGCGCAACACTTGATCTTCAATTTGTAATAGTTTATAAACGCTTAATTTCAACGGTCTGTAATAACGTAGATAATCACTTATTTCATTAATATCGACAGTATCTAGAAAAATCGCCTTTAATTGTTTTGCAAATTCAACATCACCTCCTTTACTTTTAGTTTTTGCGATAGCCTCTTCACACACTTCAAACCAATCAATATAGTTTTGTAATTTTGATTCCAATTCACTATCAGCACTTAACCATTTGCTTGGATCCATAGCAACACTGTTGGCTTACTACACAATACTAAGCAATTTCTGTTTGCATTCAAGTATTTATATGAGTGGTAAAAGAACAGAAAAATTCACCGGATTAGCAACATCACTTGTTAGATTGCAGATTCTCGCCCTGTGCAAGTACAATTGATATCCACACCATACACAAACCACTTCCTCTCCGTTATAATAGAATCCTTGGCGTGCATACTCCTTGGTGTAAAATGGACATGTCTTCATACTTTTCATCCTATCCCCCTCGCACAAATAATCTATTTTCCGATCAATTCCTCTCTCCTCCGCTTTACACAACATTGATGATAAATAGTGTTTAGCACTGAATAATGCGCACCTACCATCGGCAATCTTATTATGAATTTGGCAAGCATCAAAAGTCCAACAACTAGAGAACTTTCTATAATCAGGTCTTTCAAAATTATCCGGTATTGTTTCAACTTTATTGTGAAATTTCTTCAAAAACTCTGCTTTTTCTCCACCCTTTGTGTATATTCTATCATAGTTTCTAAGATAAGCTCTTATTGTATCATCAGAATAATCGATTTCACCCAATTCCCATTTTATTTTATGATGATAAAATTCCAACCAACACACTTCGCGATATGTCTTCCATGATAGCTCTGATTTTGGAAATGGCGGTTTAAAATGTAGAATAATGTAAGTATTTTTTGGATCAATCATCGCAAATTCCTTTAAAATGAACTGATTATTTTCATCCTTGAAACCATGAAACTCAACAACAGCGAACGAATCATCACTTCCACGTTTGTTCTTCCTCGAATATCCATCACTCACTTCCCCCTCCTCCTCCTCTTCTTCCACCCGCGCACATTCAACCTCCTTGTCTAGATCACACTGCGCTGCCGCTTCCGAATACAGTTTCCTCGACGGTTTCGAAGAACAAATTTCACCCATGTCTTCTAATCCTGACAATAAATCACCGGTATAGCAAGATGGTAATCGCTCGTAGATATCCTCTTCTTTCCCAACTAGATAATCTTGAAGTAAGGTTGAAGAAGTTGATTGCGATAGAGAGTCACACGATGATGAACTTCCACTCGATAGCATGGCCTTTCACCTACTGACATAAAACCTACCCACTCCAACTTATATAGCCTACCTGCTGCACTCTATCGGAAAAACTACTGCACCTCTCTCACCATAGATGTTAATGGTGTATACTCTACAACATTATCGCTTATTAAAATACAATAAGCAGCAGTTGCAGCCGGCACATCTTTTCCAAATTCAAACTCAAGTCTGACGTCTACTGAACTCTTTAAAGTTGTTGTCTGGTGTGAGCAGTCAATCACCATAATCGGTGTATCTTTAGTGAATGTACTAAAATCAATTTCATTCCCATGTTCAGAATTTACCGGCGAATTAGAATAGCTTCCTGCAAAATCTAAAAACATTCTATACATTAACTGTTTGTTACCGAGAAGGTTATCATAGGGAAAGTAAACAGAATTTAAATACAATTTTACATTATACAACTCGCACAGGTCAAATTTAGCCATTGTAGAATTATATTTCAATTTTCTATCTGTTTGAAAGGCTAAAATTACAAATCTTGGCGCATCTGAATACGAAGCGGTTTTAATTGTCCAACTGTGTACTTTTGTTGCCGGTAAAACAGGATATTCGTGAATTTCCCATTTTCTAAAAGCAAGTTTTAACGGACGATCGCTATCAAGTAGGCGTAAAAACCTAAGGCGTACATGATCTTCAAGTTGTAAGTATGGCACTTTCCACTGTAATTTTGTAATGTCTATCTGAACACTTGAACCAGTTGCCGATTCGATGCAATTAATATCCGACGGCGATCTTAACAGTACGAGTTCTTGTTTCAGATTTAATATAATTTGTTGAAAATCTTCAAAAAAAGCTAAAAGTAATTTTAATGGAATACAAAAACTGAACTTGTTTTCAGTTAGACTATACCCCTCCCTGTCGAAACCGGCCAAATGGTAAGTATTTTTATCAAACACGCTTTTCAACAGTAAACCTTTAATAGTACTTGTGAGACCTACAAGACGCGACTTTGCTACAGGGTGACCGGCCAACTCATATCTTATTTCATCAAACATAAACCCGATTGCATTACTTACTAGTTTATACTGTGCATCTATAATGTTACTCACACCGTCTACACCTATTGCAGTCTTTTTACACTTAACTTCACCTTCGATAAGTAGGAACGATCTGCATGGTAGGCTATAGTTATCTTGCGAATTAATTGGGATTCTTATCTCATCAGAATTTGATAATCTTTGGTTTGCATAGGGACCGTGGGAATGGTACTCTAGACTTTTTATCTCGTTAAAAAAATGTATTTGCCTTTCAACATCTAAGATCTCACTTATTGCCGCTGTTGACGACATTATTCCAATTCACTTGGAATCCTAATTTCTCTAAAATCTTTGCGTTTTTAGATGTTAACACGGCGGAATGTGAAACTCTACTAACACTCTTTTGAACCTTTCTCTTCCCTTTCCTTTTCATCCTTGTTCTCTTTCCATTAAGATCACTTTTTTCATATTCGCTATAGCTACAGCGAGCCGAATACGGGTTGAATACAATGAAACCCATTTTACTTCTTCTTCTTCTCTCGAATATGTAATCTAACCGTTAATCTGTCTCCTCTGAAATCGACTAATGAACCGTTCTGGTCCGTCACTTTCACATTAATGCTCTGAAACTTGTGCGTATTTAAACGTACATAAACAATTGGATTTGGTGATTCATTAATTAAATATCCTGGAGGAACTCTTGGAAGAAACTCGTAAATGGTGTGTTTTTCTTTTCCATCACTATAACTCCCACACGCCAAATTACATGAAACTTCGATTGTTGTAATGTTGGATATTGAAACAAGTCTTCTGGAATAATGCCAAATAAGCGGTGCTAAGACTTCTTGATTAAAACCCATTATTTTGCCAATTGAATCATTATGAGTTAAATCAATCGGTTTATCAGAATAGATTTCGATTTTCATAGTATTATTATTCCCGCGTATAATGAGACCGTCACCAGCTACATTCAATTTTTCCTTGATCAATTTTACAATATTATCAATTTCATAAGAACCTGTTTCGAGTTTGACTAATTGATCGCCGTATTTAAAACTAGAATTTTTATCTTTAATCACATTTGGAATAGAATTGAAAGTCCACAAATTGACTAATCCAATTTCATATTCACAATTTCTATCTAATTCTATAACCTGCGGTAAATGTTCGTATAGATCGCTGCTTGTACCGGTCAGCGATATTACAGCCATAGCAGTACTTACCTCTGCTACTAAAAAGTTACAACTGAGCAGACAAGAATAACAAACACAGATGTCCGCAAATATTTGTATTAGGTTTTTGTATTTCATCAGCATTATAGAAAACGTTTACCCTTTTCTGTTTCTTCCAATAATTTACCAATTGTAATGGAGGTTGTAGGTTACCGATTGGATCAAAATAGAATACAATTATACCTTGTTTGTCATAGCACACCCAGTGTGTACCTTTTCCTGAATAATTATCCAAATTCACAATTGCCATCTCATTGAGACGAATTCTTTCTGGTAGTGTATCCTGCATATACACACCGCGCAATGGAATTTTCAATAAGTATGCCCACTTTTGTAGATCATGATCAGACAAAGCTTTATTGAGTTTTAAGTTCTCAATATTAACCGCATTCATGTTTTCCTATTCTTTTTCCGCCTACTTCTAGCTTCGCGTTTAACCGGTTTTGAATGAGTCTTCTTCCTTCTTCTCTTGCTTTTCAGCGACGACAATAGACCGTGTGCGTTATGCGGAACCGTCGAAGTCGAGGAGTTTAATATTCTCCCACCAAAATATTCTGGGTATGGTCGGAGATAATATCCCCTTCCCTTTACATGATTTGTCAATCGCTTAATAGCTTCCCGTCGCATAGAATCACTATTCCTTTTTTTACCCACTCCTTCTCTTTTCTTTCTAGATGTTTTTCTCACTCCTTTCCTTCTTCTACCGCTACTACTAGAAACATGTGGAATTTTCATTCCAGATCCAATTACCGACTTGGCTTTCATTGCCAAAGTAACTAAATACGCTAATACCTTCTGCTTGTAGTCTGTCTGAGGATTCTTGAATATCGACCAAGCGCTGTCAGCTAAAATTTTATCTGCTCGCGAACGTGTCAAATTATCAGACGAGCGCGAATAACTTATGTCATGAATTTTGCAAGCTTTATCGAGTGAATTAACTCCCGGATCACCTCTCTTAAGCCTTTTTTCTAGCTTTGTACCAGGCCCGCAGTACTGGTAAGAATCAAATTTACCCCAATTAAAATTATGTGGGTAAATGCAATTCTCCAGGTAATGAATCTATTGTTTTATTAAGTAGGGTGGACGCCGCGCTACCCGCTCTATTCACAACACCTTTCGCAATGTTACCTAAGACAGATAATAAGCCGCTTCCTATTATTCCTTTCCTCGTTGTTGCTGTTTTTCTTCTTCCTCTATGCTTGCCAGATCTTGTTTGACTGTTTTGACAAACCATCTTTTCGTCTAGACAATCTCTAGAACACTAAGCTCATGTTGATCGCGCCGCCCACCTACCTAGATAATTCTGCAAACATGTTTTGTTCTATCTATAAGCTTCTTCACATCTTCTTCTGTTTGACTTGCACAATTGTTAAGAATTTGATAAGAATTGTAAAAATTACATACGTGCGAGTAAGGTGAGAGTAAAGTCGAATACCAACTTTCAAGTTGATAATCAAACGATTTTGGTATATTATTATTTAAACCTGATCGAACACAGGCATTAATAAAGAAAAGTGTTTTATTTTTAGTTCTCTCCAAATCTAATAAGTGTTTAGAAAACCAATCTGATTTGGTATTATCTTTGTCGAGTAGTTGATAACTTGTATCTTCCTTTTTGGAAGATGGTGTATCATGATTGAAGCTAGAATTCATAGTTTCCTTTTCAAATAGTACAGCACTTTGATTGAAATTTAAGACGTTTTGCAAATTTGGTGTAAAACATTTTTGATTAACTAATTCGGAATAATTCAGATAAAGAAGAATTAGAATTGAAAGCCAATATGCTATGCACGTAAAGATGCAAACTATCTTAATCACATTGGCTGTTGATCTTACACAAACCAATTGCGGTCTATATTGATTCTCATTATCCTCCTCTGTGAGACTCATTGCTGCACACGTCTGCTTTGTTCGAATGTATACAACAGACTATGATCATAACCGGTTTCAGTACTCGCAAACATGTTCAAACATGCACATGAAAATCAAATGTTTTATTTTTTTGTAACCCGGTTTGGAAATTTTCTCTATAAATAGCCGGGTAAGCACACGATTTTCACCAATTACTTCAGTCAGTGTTTGCAAATACCACCACGCTGCCGCCATCATCATCATCATAGCTGCCATTCTAGGTAAGTGTACATTCAAAGAAGGGAAAAAACTCGAAAGAAGAAGATATCATTTTACTAATGACGTATGTTTTAAAGTTTAGTGTTGAGATTTTTTAAATAATATTTCACAAGAAAAAATATTGCAAAACATACCTGAGGTTGAGTTGTCACGACAGCAGTTGGGTGCAGCAGAAGTTGGGTTGCTTGAAACCGTGTTGCGCGCGCGCGCGCGGTTCACAGGATGAAAACTGGTAATTTGACAATTGAAATTTAACGCTTTATATACGTAAAATTCGTCCTTCTTCAAAGCCGGTACTAAACACCGGCCATCATTATGTGTGTGTGACTTTCACAAAGGACAATTACGGCGGCGGGCCAACACCCAAATCGGGAAACGGGAAGAAATTCTAGTTGTCCTTAAAATCGCGTCGGGCCAACGCCTACACCAGAAAGATATTTTCATTGTCTCATCACACTCTGACGTACATCATAAAGAGAATACATCCTTCTGCGGTGTGACGTAAATTAGAAGGGAAATAACTTTGCAAACATACAAAGAAACCGTTTATACTCGCACCGCTGTTATAAATAGCTTAGTTCTTCTATTGACAGTTTCATTGTTGAATTTTGTGCTGTGAAAGACGTCTAAGCTGACGTTATTGTTTCAGAATCAACTTCTACCACAACGTGAGATATCCTTCTCTACATTTGTATTAGCATTTTGAGAGGCTGACTGTCCATCCCACCGTGCTGACAACGTATTTTCTCTACAATCACACACGCAGATATCCTTCTCTACAAACAGCAGTCTGAGAGGATACGGGTCATCCTTCACACCTTCTTCATCCATCGTTCGACAGAATTGAGGAGAATTCAACATCGTCTTGAACGACATTCAGATTAGACGGCTCAAAGCACAATTTCGGTGAGATTACATCTGATAATTTGTTTCGGAACTTTTGTTATACAATTATTCAAATGGAATACAAACTTGAATGTTCATCAGCTGTGAATAGGAATGTGTTAAAGTATAGATTTAGATTCATTAATAACGAAATAGATTTAGAGTTACTATTATCAACGTTAAAAGATAAAATATTTGAAATTTTAATTAATGAATCGAGACATTTTGACGGAAACCTTCGTTGGTTCATCGCTGCTACCGTTAATCTTGTAAAGTTATCTGCGTTAGCTGACGTTAGCGGTGATGGACAAGAATTGAAGGTTGAAACTAACGCAACATTTCACAGTACGTCTCATAATATCGTTAATATAAGTTTAAATAAGGATGAATTACTCAGTCAGTATGAAGCGGGGTCTAATAAGTTACAAAATGCTCTTGACAGATTTTTGTGTTTTGGCTCGGGATGGGTTGTTAATCGTATACAATATTTAGACCTTAATTTTGCGAGATACAATCCCATTTATGCTGGGTATAACAATTCATCATTTATTAGCACACCTAAGGCAATAGTATCAAAAAACGTTGTAATTAATATAAAAAACTTACACGATAAGAAGTGCTTTCTATGGAGTGTTCTTGCATATCTGCATTACAGACGTAGAAATTTGAATGTAGAGTATTTAAAACAATACGAGAAAGAGTTAAATATTAAAGGAATAAACTTTCCGGTGGAATTACGTGATATAAAGAGGTTTGAAATTCTTAATCCGTCTATAAGTATCACTGTTTTAGCCTATGATGGAACACGGAAAAAATTTTTCCCATACAGAGTTTCTTTATTTAGGGAAAGACAACATAAAATAATGCTCCTTCTCTTATTCAATGATAATCACCCGAATAAATCACATTACACCTTGATTAACACAACTAAGAATAGGAACGGTTTGTCGAGATTATTATCCGAACTAACCAAAGGAAGAAAAGCTGTACATATCTGTCCTTTCTGCTTTCACAGATTCACATCAAATAAAAGCGCTAATATTGATGGGGAGCGAAATTTAAAACAACATATAGAGTTGTGTAGTAAGTTTGGCGAACAGAGAACGCGTCTCCCCGAGCCGGGGAAAAATATTTTGAAGTTTACAAATTATTCTTTTACTCTTAAAACAAAGTACGTAATCTACAGTGACTTTGAATCTTTTATTATTCCAATAAACAATGAATTTGAAGGCGGCGATGATGATGATGATGATGATGATAATGATGGTAGACAATCAAGAAAATCCTATACAGATAAAACGGCTAGACATGTGCCCTGTAGTTACGGTTATATCGTTTTAAATGAAAATGGGGAGATATGTGTGGGTCCACGTTTATACAGAGCAAAGTTTTTAGGGGAGAATATTATTGCACGGTTTCTGCAGGAGATAACCGAACTCGGCGACAGGCTTTACGATGATTTAATGTTAGAAGTACCAATGTATTGCTTAAGTGAAAAAGAACAGTACGAGTTTGATACGGCTGTGAATTGTTCCTTGTGTAACAAACCGTTTGCTGCTGGAGATTTTAAATGTAGACATCATGATCACCACAGCGGCAGATATCTTTCTGCAACACACATGAGCTGCAATTTAAACTGTAAGGTGCCCGCCTATGTTCCGTGTGTTATGCATAATTTTCGCGGGTATGATTCCCATTTCGTTGTACAGTCTTTGGCTTACAATAAACGCAAACTGCGCTGTATCGCTAACTCATCAGAGAAGTTTCTCACAATAACTGTAGGACACGTTAAATTTATTGACAGTTTACAATTTCTAAACACGTCTCTTGAGAATTTAGTAAAAAATCTGGCGGATTGTGATGATTATAGAACAAAATTCAAACGCTTATGTACACATTTTAAAAATGAAGTACATCAAAAACTGTTCTTAAGGAAAGGTGTGTATTGTTATCAGTACATAGATAGTCCCGAAAAGTTTAATGAAACCGCTCTTCCGCCTATAAATGAGTTTTATAATAGTCTATCGGAAAAGGATTTGGATGAAAATGATTACAAACATGCCTTGGAAGTGTGGAATGTATGTTCAATGAAAAATCTAGGAGATTTTCATGACAACTATTTGATAAGAGACATCCTCTGCCTGTCGGATGTCTTCGAAGACTTACGATTAATTTTTTTCAAACATTATGGATTGGACGTATCTCAGTTTCTCTCTTTAGCACACTATAGTTTTCAAGCAATGCTTTTTAAAACTAAAGTTGAACTACAATTGATTACAGACCCGTGTATGCATCTTCTAATCGAATCCGCAATCCGCGGGGGTGTTAGTGTAATACCTAATAGATACAGTCTAGCAAATAACCCATACATGAGTACAGCATATGATAGCAATAAACCTACTTCTTTTATTGTTTACCTTGACGCGAATGCCTTATACGCATTTACAATGTGTAATTACCTACCTTACGGCGATTTTAGATGGTTAACACCGTCAGAAGTTTCCTCACTTGACATTTCAACCGTTGCAGATGACGCGCCTGTTGGTTTTATTTTGGAGGTTGATTTGGATTATCCAGATCATCTCCACGATAAACACAATGATTTCCCGTTAGCGCCATTAAAGCAAAAACCTCCGATGGAATTATTTTCCGACTATCAGCGTGCAGATGATGGGAGGAAACAGATTGTAACAACTAAATTGTTAACAACGTTAGCCGGTAGAAAGAAATACGTCTTACATTACCGTAATTTAAAGCTATATCTAAGTCTAGGTATGAAATTAACAAAAATTCATCGTGTTATAAGTTTTAGCCAATCTGCTTGGTTGAAACCATACATTGATTTCAACAATCAATTACGTCAAAACTCAAAAAATAGCTTTGAATCCTTGCAGTACAAGAATCTTTCGAACAGCACGTATGGTAAATTAATCGAACGTGTGCGTAACAGGTTTAATATGAGGCTGGTGACAGATGAAAAAACTTTGGATCGGTTAATTTCTCGCCCACAAGTCAAACGTTGGAAAATTTTTAATCCTAATGTCGTAGGTGTTGAAATGAAGAAAATTGATATCCTTTTAGATCGACCGATTTATTGCGGTTTCACAGTGCTCGATTTATCCAAGGTTGTCATGTATAACTTTCATTATAATATATTTCTAAATATGTATGACTTTAGGAAAGTTAAAATTCTTATGTCAGATACGGACAGTTTTCTTTATTATGTAGAAACAGAGGATTTTTATGAGGATATGAGGAGGCAAGCACATCTGTTTGATACAAGTGAATATCCTCGAAACCATAAGTGTTTCAGCTTACTTAATCATAAAAAACTAGGTTGCTTCAAAGATGAACTCAAGTCAAGAATCATAACAAAATTCGTCGGATTACGACCAAAATTATATTCGTTTGAGTTTCTCAATGAAAATAATGAAATTCAAAATAAAAATGTAGCTAAAGGCGTAACAAGATACATTATTGATTCAAAACTGAGATTTTCAATGTATGAAAAATGCTTATTTGAACGATGTGTTCATTACGAATCATCAAATTTGATACGTTCCTATTTACACCATATATTTCAGGTTCGAGTGGGTAGAATTTGTATTAGTCCGCTGGATGATAAGCGTTTTTTACTTCCATGTCGAATTAAAACTTTAGCGTGGTTTCATAAAGACATACCTAATTTCAATGGAGAGGAGGAGGAGGAGGAGGGGGAAGTGAGTGATGGTAGAACTTGAGGCCGATATCGTCATCAGGAAGTATTGGATAGGTCAGGTTTTGTTAGACGAGTGAAAGCACAGTTGAGTTACAGGCGTGTTGTGGAAGGTCAGTTTTTGCATTTCGCGTTAGCCAGCTTGTTGCAGCAAAGGTGAAGGACTCGAACGTGTTTTGCGTTATAGCGTGCATAAAAATCCGGCTGCATATATTATTTATTACAGCATAACGGTGGATGCGAGTCAACATTGAACTAAATTTTACACTCTTCCTTATTCCGAGTGCATGGTTATTACAAAATGAATACTGTTCGTCAACGTTTAGCTAAGGAATTACACTCGAGTGCACGTAAAAACTTTAAAAGACGGAGTTATGTTTTAAAGGGAATTTTGGACATGTTGCAGGCAGATTTAATTGAAATGACTCAGTTTACTAAAATAAACTCTAACTACAGATTTATTCTATCGGTTATTAACGCGTTTTCGAAATACGCGTACGCCGTTCCTCTCAAATCGAAATCTGGTCACGAGGTGAGCATAGCCTTAAAACCAATTTTTGAGAAAAATCGCGGTGTACGTTTGCTGTGCACAGACCAAGGGTCGGAATTCTTCAATTCGCATGTGAGGGCGTTATTAAAGAAATATAACATACACCATTACCATGTCTACTCAGACAAAAAGGCTGCTATTATTGAACGATTTAATCGAACATTAAAGTCAAAAATCTACAGACATTTCACCGAAACCGGGAATTATAGGTGGATAGATATGTTAGACAAGATTGTAAGCCAGTATAATGACACCGTTCATTCGACGATTAAGTTAAAACCTGCTGAAGTTACACTAAAACATGAACAAAAAATTATTGCCGAGTTAAATAGACAGAAATTACGTAACCTGAAAAAGAACAAAATTAGACCTAAATTTCGTCTAGGCGAAGTAGTGCGCATTTCGAAGCATAGAAATATTTTCGATAAATCTTATCACATCAACTGGAGCGTAGAATTGTTTAAAATTGTTTCCGTATACCCGTCAGATCCGCCAACATATCAATTGAAGGATTTTAACAATGAACTTATATTGGGGAGGTTTTATGAACAAGAATTAAAGAGAACTGAGTTGGACGAGAATGATATGAATGTTTATTTAGTTGAGAAGGTACTGAAACGTAGAGGACGAAAGGTGTTAGTACAATGGGTCGGATTCAAACATCCTAGTTGGATTAATAAGACGGATCTTCTTGTTGATTAATAATACGTATGTATTTTTTCAGATTATGCCATCATCATCGCTGTCGTTCAAATTTGAACCTCACAATTGTAAATTGACAAGGCTTTTAGAAAAACTTGTAGATGAGTTAAAATGTTGTTGTACCGATTCAAATTTTACTTTGAATGATTATTTATTATTTTTAAGTGGGAAATGTGAGACAATACAACAATTTGGACATTTAAGCTTTTGTTATCTATCAAAAATAGATTTTGATAGGTTGAAACGTGAGGGAAAAAGATTACCAGACGTTGTTGATAGATGTCCTTGTACTAGATTGGGTATGATGGAGAGTGAAATACGTAGGTATGTTAGTGAACATGAAACTTTAAACTCTTTTGGAAAGGATATTATTGACACTATGTTAGAGAGGTGTGGATTAGAAGCCGAGTTAAAACGTGATCAAGTTTAAGTTGCTAGATAAGAACATTTTCTTTCAATTGTTGAATTATTGTTTAAGAAAATAAATAAGTGTAATAATTTTTAAGTTAGTATATATAGCTTTTGGACATGTTGTATTATTGTTGTTTGAGAGAATATAGTGCGACATCTTGTTGGTTGTTTTATTGTGTGAAAAAACCCATGTTTTATCTTTTAGTTGTAGTTATGACGTGTGTAGGAACGCACACACACACACACACACACTGTTAACAATGATTGAAAATAAGGTATCAAAGAAAGATGATGTTAAACCTGAAATACCTATTTTAAATTTCGACGAATTGATTATCAGCAGTACAAAGAAGACATCAGGTGAAAACAATAAGCATGGCGATCTTTTTCCGCATAATGTACGCGGCTTGATTATTGGGTCTTCAAATTGTGGAAAAACGAATATTTTGTTGAATCTAATTTTTAATAAAAAAACATTACGCTTTCGCAGTTTGCATGTATTTAGTAAGTCGTTATATCAACCAAAGTATGTATTCTTGGAAAAGATTTTCTCCACGCTAAAGTTTATAAAGTTTTTTATGTCAGATGATATTTCTAGCATCCCGAACCCGAATGATTTAGAAAGACATTCTTTAGTAATCTTTGACGATTTACAACTGCAAAGAGTTCCACAGATCAAAGATTATTACAGTATGGGACGACATAAAGAAATTGATGTGCTGTTTCTGAACCAATCGTATGCAAGTATTCAGAAGCACATAATTAGAGAGAACAGTAATATAATTTTGGTCTTTAGAGTAGATATATTATCTTTGAAACTCATATATAGGGATTTCGCTGAGAGCGATATGATATTTAATACTTTTAAAAATATGTGTTCCGAGGTTTGGACTAAAGGTGAAGGTCATAACTTTGTAACAATCTGCACGGAATGTAAATTAACCGATGGTAGGTACAGATTGAATTTAGACGTATTTTTAGACCCGAACCAGTTCAAATAGACTAGTATATAACAAACGCGATTTGGCGGTTAGTTGTTGAACAGCATTCTTATTGAGTGTTTGCAATTTTGAAAGGTGGTAAGAAAACGGTAGGACAGAGGAGAGGGAAGGAAAAGGTGAGAATAAAACGGCGTGGAAGGGAAATAAAATCGAGAACAAGTGTGAACGCTAGTAGAGATCTTTCAACGAATAAAATTCACGATTTGAGGAAATCCATTGTTGAAAAATTTAATACTTTACGCGGAGTACAGTCTGAAACAGAGACAAATTTGAAAAATAGGTTGGCACCAATTATAAACCCGCTCCAGGAATTGAAGGAATCTTCACTTAAAATTGAAAAACAAATCAAAGCTGAGAAAGGTAGTGAAAAGGATTTCTATATAAAAAAAGGGGAATCGACAGCTGAAGAGGAGGAGGAGGAGGAGGAGGAGGAGGAGGAGGAGGAGGAGGAGGAATTGACAGATAATGAGTCTGTTTATTTCGACGAAGGTGAAGAAAAAGTTGACAAAAAGTCGGATTCATCTACTGTTTTAAGTAAATCATTTTCGCTTAAGAAAAACCCGGTACAAGTTTTGCTTGATTCTTATTTAGACAGTTTTCACACATTAAAGAAAAAAGGTGTATCATATGGAATTCAATATAATTTGGAAAATGGTACATACTTTATGGGAAATAAGGTACCGATTGAGTTTGTAGATAAATACATTATTGTTAGAGGTAAAAAATTTAAAATAACAACTGGTTTGTTAGAATTACTTTTTGAATCACAACCGAATGACGACGAATGTAGCACACTCGACTTTCGAAATTATAGAAAAATTTTAATTGAAACAGGGGCGCATTTGAATAAAGATGGATATGTAAAGAGAACTAGTGGAATTAAATCACGGTTAATTCAAAGAATGTTTCCATCAAGAACTACTTTGGCTGCAAGACAGCGTGTAGGTAAAGGTTTGCATTTTTTGAGAAATACAAGTCAACACAGATCTTATATTTTCTATGATAATCCAAATGAGTTAGTTAGCCGGTTAGTATTACTTTTATCTTCCAGAAAAGCTGGTAACCAATCACATTCGATCGAAATAAATTCAATTTTGGAAGAACTGAGGGAATCCAACATTATAACCTAGACTAGGCGTAGGCGTGAAGCAGGTGCGCCGATAGCACAGTAGGTTGAAGGAGTAGGAACGGGCGACCTACGAATAACGTGGAAAGGAGACACCCGATTACATGATGTGGGTTGCGAGCGAGCCTTGAGAGCTGCGACGTGAAGCGTTCTGTCGGGTGAGCAGAATGCGAATTAGCGCACAAAGGAGACAGGCCGACAACATGCTGTGGGTTGCGGCGTGGGGGGTTACGGGCAGGTGGAAGGAAACTGGGCGATAGGCGCCCAATATAGTGCTAGCATTTGACGTTGGGTGGGGTAGCCTATTCAGGAGACCGAATAACATTCTGACCGGCAAGTCAGTTCTACGGCAGCTGCCGCTTGACACGGAGCAGGTTCTGTGTTCTTTTTTCTTCTCAACATAAATCGCGTTGATACGCCGGTCGGGCTCTTTGTTCTGCAAACAAAATATGACTCAAGGCTTCGCTCTTACTATCTTTGTTTTGTTTTTTTAAACTTGATTCTTGTCTCCTGCTGGAGATGGAAACAATTCAAAATGGCTGTTTTAAACAAGGTTATTCATTTTTTTCTCTCCTAACCTTATCCCCCCACCTAAAAAAAAAAAGAAAAATTCATGCAGTACAGGTTTGGGCAAAGCCTAAAAAAGAGAAAAAGTGGAAACAATTCAAAATGGCTGTTTTCATGTAGTACAGGTTTGGGAGATGCCTACAAAAAGAAAATGGCTGTTTTAAACAAGGTTATTTATTTTTTTATCTCATAAACTTATCCCCCCACCTAAAAAAAAAAGTGGAAACAATTCAAAATGGCTGTTTTCATGTAGTACAGGTTTGGGAGATGCCTACAAAAAGAAAATGGCTGTTTTAAACAAGGTTATTTATTTTTTCTCTCCTAAACTTATCCCCCCCACCCAAAAAAAAAGTGGAAACAATTCAAAATGGCTGTTTTCATGTAGTACAGGTTTGGGCAAAACCTACAAAAAAGGAAAAAGACCGTGGGCGCGCGCGCCATTTTCCTTTGGACAGGGGCAGGGGGGCTTGAAGGGGGATAGGTCCAGGGGGCTTGAGGGGGGGTAAACGGGTCCCCCACTCCAACATGTGCAGCCAATGGCGTGCCTCAAAAATTTACAAAATGGCCGACTCCCCCCTAAAGGGGCGTGGTCTTCTCCCATTGGCCAGGGGGGGCGTGGCCTAAGGGGGGTGACCTTGAAATGCAGGCCTGTGATTGGTTAGGCCGTTCCTGCAATACCACACTACTGCTACGTCCAATGGTTTCGAGTAAGATAGTATAATGCATAATCATGGAATATTCTACCATCCATACTTAGTTCTGGATGAAGCCCACATGGGTCTGAGACCTGTGCATGGGTAATGAGTTGGATGATGGTGATTGATGATGAGTTGGACCTACAGTTTTAGGTGGGTTCTGAACCATCTGCAAGTGATTTTACAGCAGAGAACAGTGTCTTTTTTGCTGGCCAATCTAATCGGTCACCGTTACAAACAGGACCTACGAGAATGGCAGCTTATCTCTATCTGATTGAACAGATACCTGCTACGGCTTGCAGCTATCACATCCCTATTTTTATTGTTAATTAAACCTCTAGCTCTACGCAATGGTTGGAGAACTCACTTGCAAACAACTAATTTTGGAGAGGGAAACTCATTTGGTAAGCTTATCATAGGGGAAGGTGGTAATGAAAAACGGCTGTTTTGAAAATAATGATTTAGATAAAATTCACAAGAGATCTATCACTTGAAGTTCAATTTCATTGTTGCTCTGATACACACATTTATTTTCCACAAAAAAGACCTGCCGTACTCATATACCTATATAACAGGGCAATGGAATTAGTGTATCAATCAATAGAGTAGATATATTTACCACATGAAAAACAGCTGTTTATATATCCATATATCAGGGCAATGAAATTAGTATATCAGCTTATAGAGATCCCATAAAAAGCCTGATCGCACTTATTCACCTACAGCTGATGACAGCTGAAAATATATTTTGAAATCTATTGCGAATTCCATATGGTGAAAACAACTATTTTCTTAAATATAGTAATGTATAGATATATTAATAAAGGGCTGAGAACCTGATTTGCCTCAAAAAGGATGAAGGAGTCGGTTAATTTCATTGGCCAACAAACTTGACCTGTCTAAAGATACCAAGGATCTGTGTTTCAAATGTGAAGTTGATTGATAAAGGTGTTTGAAAGTTATTGTGGAACATACAAACAAACACAACGCCTCAAGTCAAAAGGAAGAACTCACTTCGCTCATTCAATTATTGTCATGAACATCACAGTTTAGTTTCTAGAATTAATCCGAAAACTTATTAGTCCTCAGAAGCAACAGTTGGCTGGCTTATTGCATAAAGGAACCAAGAGACAATTTGGGCTAAATGGAGTTGGTGCAGACATCTTGTGGAAAAAACAGAAACTAATTGATGATAAAGCGAGTTTGGTTGTAGGATGCATGTCTAAATCACAAAAAAAATTGAACGAAAAATTTTAAATGCAGAATTGAGCGCCCACCATGAACTTTGAGGTCGATTTCATCAGTTCAGACTTCCTGTTGCTTGGTTCTTTTATGCACAAAGTTTTTTAATCATGATAGCCCACTACAGTTTCCATTATAATAATAATTATTATTGCAGATGGCTGCAGTCAAGCAGGAATGTGGTATCCAAGAATCAGCACCACTGTGCAATTCATGGTCAAAGAGTGGTGTTTGTCAAGAAGAATCTCCAGGCTTAGGTTCCACCTCAGGCTGCATCAAAGAAGAAGTGCTTGGTAAGACATTCACATTCTATTAGTCATTTCTATGAATTATCAGTTTGATAATCCAACAGAAAAGA
This sequence comes from Conomelus anceps, assembly GCA_948455865.1. Taxonomy (NCBI): domain Eukaryota; kingdom Metazoa; phylum Arthropoda; class Insecta; order Hemiptera; family Delphacidae; genus Conomelus; species Conomelus anceps. The sequence goes on along the minus strand of OX418222.1, from coordinate 1,471,546 downwards.
AATATAATCTGATAAAGCCTTTTTCCTACAACTGCTTGTAAAGTAGTTCTTTATGTACTGAAAACTAATTGTAAAATACCTATTTACTGCTCCAAAAGTGGTAATAGTATATTACGTTAGAAGTGCAGAAAATGATGTTTACCGTATGAGTATGATGAGTATTATGTATGATATTTTTCATCATGCAAGTCTAAAATAGCAGATAGGTTGAAATAAGAAACGATAAGTCATTGTTATTCAAACATAACTTCAACACACCAAATCCCAGCAACTCAAGGTGAAATGGGCAATGAAGGTTCTAGATCAGCTGATCAAGCTTTCAACCAAATGGTTTTTCAGTGAAATGGTAGCCAGTAGCCACCCATAAGCATGCGGTAATAATCATTTGATGATTTTTACCACACAGTAATAATAATAATCATCATAATAATAATAATAATCATTACCACACAGTGTACGGTAATAATCATCAAATGACATCAGCTGTTTTTGATTTCTGTAAACAGCTGTTTACCACATTGATTACTACAGCAAGCATCATCAAACATAACCTCAAAAACAATCACAGCAGTAGAATACTAAAAATACTTCTGAGATCAGCTGTTTTCCAAATTCTCTAACAGCTAGAATGCCGTAAAATCCATTACCACACTGAAAAAGGATGTGGTAATGAGAATCAGCTGTTCTTTCTGTAAACAGATATTTACCGGCTCGATTCAATGCACCGTAAACTGGTGAATATGTACAAGTATGTCAAAAAGTACTTGATGCTCGCCATCTGCTGTTTTCTTTACACTTCTGTTTTGATTTTGATGTCTTCTCATTAGTGGATCACGGAATCCATGAAATTCTCATAACCTCAAAAATGGCACTTGCTAACCAAATCCGTGCATGGTCTTTGATGTTACAAACTACAAGCTTTATTTATTGTGTTAGAATCCAGAACTTCAGTTATAGGAAAAATATTGTATGTAATTTGCACATGAAGCTTCTTTATCGCTCTCGCAAAATTACTGCACTTCGCTATGCATCGCACAGTGAATGTTTTGGCTCGAGCGATAAAGTCGCGCTTCACACTCTTAATCCATAAATAACTATTATAGTATAATATTGGTATTTTCAGATGTTCATCCGACTGGAGGGTGTTTGGAAGAGGCAGAATTGCAATCAGCGGACAGCAGAGAGTGTTCAACCCCTATTTGCATAGACGGAGATGCCATTGCAGGAACTTTTGGACAGGTGGATTCTGGAAATGATTTGCTGACTCATCAAAATCTACAATCTTATAGCTGTGCTCATTGTAGTTATAAAACTCCTAGATTGAGTAATTTAATGCGAAATATAAGAAAAATACATTCAGAGGAAATACAGTATGCCTGTAAATTATGTGACTATGTGTGCTTGGATAAGAAAGGTTTACAAATCCACTCAAAGAAGCATAAAGCTAGCAATCAATTCAGCTGTGAATTTTGTGATTATAAAAGCACTCAACTTAGCCATTTAAAATCTCATCTCAGAATTCACACAGGTGATAAACCATTCAGCTGTGAGTTTTGTGATTATAAAAGCACTCAACTTAGCCATTTAAAATCTCATCTCAGAATTCACACTGGTGATAAACCATTCAGCTGTGAATTTTGTGATTATGAATGCTGTGATTCATCTAATTTGAAAAAACATGTTAGATCTCACACAGGTGATAAACCTTTCAGCTGTAAATAATGTGATTTTAAAAGCTCTCGACTTAGCAGTTTAAAAATACATCTGAGGACTCACACAGGTGATAAACCATTCAGCTGTGAATTTTGTGATTTTAAATGCTGTCAATCATCGAATTTGAAAAGACATGTTAGATCTCACACAGGTGAAAAACCATTCAGCTGTGAGTTTTGTGATTATAAAAGCACTCAACTTAGAAATTTAAAATTTCATCTAAGAACTCACACAGGTGATAAACCTTTCAGCTGTGAATTATGTGATTATAAAAGCACTCAACTTAGCAATTTAAAATTTCATCTAAGAACTCACACAGGTGATAAGCCTTTCAGCTGTGAATTATGTGATTTTAAAAGCTCTTCTTCATCTGCTTTAAAATCTCATCTCAGAATTCACACAGGTGATAAACCATTTAGCTGTGAATTTTGTGATTATAAATGCAGTCAATCATCTAGTTTGAAAATACATCTGAGGACTCACACAGGTGATAAACCTTTCAGCTGTGAATTATGTGATTATAAATGCTGTGATTCATCTAGTTTGAAAAGACATGTTAGAACTCACACAGGTGATAAACCATTCAGCTGTGAATTATGTGATTATAAATGCTGTGATTCATCTAGTTTGAAAAGACATGTTAGAACTCACACAGGTGATAAACCATTCAGCTGTGAGTTTTGTGATTATAAAAGCACTCAACTTAGAAATTTAAAATTTCATCTAAGAACTCACACAGGTGATAAACCTTTCAGCAGTGAATTATGTGATTATAAAAGCACTCAACTTAGCAATTTAAAATTTCATCTAAGAACTCACACAGGTGATAAGCCTTTCAGCTGTGAATTATGTGATTTTAAAAGCTCTTCTTCATCTGCTTTAAAATCTCATCTCAGAATTCAAACAGGTGATAAACCATTTAGCTGTGAATTTTGTGATTATAAAAGCTCTTGACTTAGCCATTTAAAAAGACATCTGAGGATTCACACAGGTGATAAACCTTTCAGCTGTGAATTATGTGATTTTAAAAGCTCTTCTTCATCTGCTTTAAAATCTCATCTCAGAATTCACACAGGTGATAAACCATTTAGCTGTGAATTTTGTGATTTTAGAAGCTCTTCTTCATCTGCTTTAAAATCTCATCTCAGAATTCACACAGGTGATAAACCATTCAGCTGTGAATTATATGATTATAAATGCTGTGATTCATCTAGTTTGAAAAGACATCTCAGAATTCACACAGGTGATAAACCATTCAGCTGTGAGTTTTGTGATTATAAAAGCACTGAACTTAGCAATTTAAAATCTCATCTGAGGACTCACACAGGTGATAAACCATTCAGCTGTGAATTTTGTTATTATAAATGCAGTAAATCATCTAGTTTGAAAAGACATGTTAGATCTCACACAGGTGATAAACCATTCAGCTGTGAGTTTTGTGATTATAAAAGCACTCAACTTAGCAATTTAAAATCTCATCTGAGGACTCACACAGGTGAAAAACCATTCAGCTGTGAATTTTGTGATTATAAAAGCACTCAACTTATCCATTTAAAAGCTCATCTGAAAACTCACATAGGTGATTAACCTTTCAGCTGTGAATTTTGTGACTATAATAGCTGCTCTTCATCCTACTTATAAAAAACCATCTTAAGCCGTGTCTCCACCAACCAAACATGTTGGCTAATACAAAAAACAGGCAAACATTAAACATATGGATCACCAAACATGTTCATGAGTACAATTGAAATGTTCAGTCTGTGGGCAAACAGAGTCGACCGATCATAATGTTTGAGAAGGCATCCATGTAACTTGAATGGTATTCTCCTAGCTGGTTCAATAACAGGTTGCACATTGTCTTTAAGAGTCAAATGACAAGTTGTTTTCAAACAACCTAACCCATCAAACATAGTTTCGTACTTGTCTATAAACTTTATATGTTTGTTAACAGTAACATTGTTCACCCTTTTTATAAGATTCAATTCTAGACATGTAGTGAGAGCTAGCAATGTATTACAATTATCAATATTAAGCACTAGAAATGTGACATTATAGGTACCTGATTTTCCTGGCACTACTACTGGCAAAGTAATTCTTCCACAGACATCTAGTTTTTCATTGCTTACAGATCTCACAGTTACAAACGATTGTCTTATAGTATTATTTTTGACTCCAATATTGCAAAGTGTGTTCAAACCTACACAATTGCCCCAGTATCAATTTGACAAATTAGATCATTACCATAGACATTCTAAGTGATTTTCCATGCCTTGAAATTATTATTAGTGACATGCGAATTGACAGTCAGTATATTTTGTTCAACATATCCCATACAGCACAGTTATATCCCAGATATGTATCAGATACATAATTTTGAAACTTCTGATATGTTTCGGAAACTTACAGAGAAACATACCAGGTACATCTAAATCAGTTACATAACTCTGATAGTTACAGAAACCAATCTGATACCTATTAGATACATCTGTGGTATGTACCTGATACATCTAAATGTCCGCTTTGGTGATATGTTTCTAACAAGTATCATTGGTACATATTTGATATGTATCACTGATATGTACCAGAAATGAATCAATGGAATCTATCAGATATGTATCAAAATTATGTATCCAATATGTATCAATGATATCAGTTTGAAACATATCACCAAAGCGGACATTTAGATGTATCAGGTACATACCACAGATGTATCTAATAGGTATCAGATTGGTTTCTGTAACTATCAGAGTTATGTAACTGATACATATCTGAGATGTATCTGCACAATATTCTATATTAATGAGGGTGAAAATAACAATTATCAAAATGTATCCCTGATTCTTGTCAAGAATACAATTTGTAGAGGTGCTAGGATCAAAGAGGATAATATTGATCAATTACATGGAAGTGTGAAAGAAAACGCAAGAGTGGAATATAAATATATAAAATATATTTCATAAATATAGAATACACTCTGGGAAATAACAAAATATTCTATAATGAGACACTGTTTTATAGAAAAAGTAATGAGCTCATTCTCTATTCTGTGATTCACTTTCACTTTTTTCTATTTCAAAAATCATATTTAAAAAATATATATATATTTCAATACATATATTTTTAAATAAACATGATAAATTATTAAAAGATGATTGCTCAACAAATTCATTCATCAAAACTTCCTGGTATCTTACAGAAATCAGGCAACTACATAAATCTATCCATGGTATCTTATCCATTCGAGCAGGTCCATATCATCATCTGCTGTTTTCTCTGGTACATTACTGGAATAAAACAATTTAGATCATTAACAGTAAATAACAGAAGTCACAGAGTTAATTCTCAAGCATGTGTAATATGAATATGTTTTTATTAAATCTAATTAGAAGAGAGGAGCCTGCAAACACTGGAGTTAGTTGGAAATAGTTGGTTAATTTTTCACCAGCCTAAATTTTTACATAGAAATTGAGATTGAAATAAGAAATTTTGTAGATGAAATGGAGAAAACTAAAACTCTATAGCTGGAGGAGTTGCTATTCCTGACTGACTTGTAGCAAGCATTTTATAAGGTGTATAAGGCCACTTACTGAATAAAATTTGTATTTTTCTTGAATTATGGTTGCCTCAAGCTTTATTGGCTGCTCAAGTGAGAAGAATTGCACACGATGTGTACTGCTATTCAAGCCACTACATAGAAATCACGTTTCTGTGGGCAAATCCATGCAGCATTAGGTGGGCATTTGGCTTTAGGCTTAAATATTCAAACAGAAACCGTTATTAATGAAAATGTCAATGTTTACATAAATTTTATTATCATATTTATTTAAGACTGATAAATTATTATTATTATTAGTAGTAGTAGTAGTAGTAGTAGTAGTAGTAGTAGTAGTAGAATAATATAATCTTATTTCTATTTTACAAGTTCTTTACTCTGAAAATTATGACTCCTCCCAGCACACAGACAAATCATCATACAATATTCATATCCTGTAATACTGTTTTACAATAAATGTATGTACTAATTATGAATAGATGAAATTTGAATTTGAATGCTTGTACTGATGAGCGATGGAAAGAATACAATGTTGAGAAAATACAAGTGTTTTGATTTAAAACTTTCATTTTCAAAAATAACTAGACAATGATTTTCTGGAGAGAATAGCATAAATATACAATACAATACCGGTAGCCCATAAGTCAGCATTCATCAGAGAATATATGACCCATAAGTAATGACCCATTTTTTATTCAAGCAATGCAAGTCCAAGACTGGATACATATATGGAAGGCGACTTGCTACCGGGCCGCTTGTGTGTCCTCGCTCTAAATAATGTTTAAGGGTCGGTTGCACGAAAATAGATCAAGGTTTCATTAAGCATGAAAAATAACAGTTAATTAGAGATTAAGCTTAGCTCAACAGACATTTGTGCTGCTACAATTGAAAAATGACTCATAGGCTACCAGTTGGAATCAAATAATCAGCTTACTTTTTACTCCTGTCAATCCTCATTTTTGCTTGTACAAGCCAACGTGCTATGATAGCATCCAAGTCTTTTTCGGCTGCCTCTTTTTGGTGCACCCTTACAGCTGAAACATGAGTATCAAAGAAAAGATTGTTTCAAATCAATGTATGATTTTAAAAAATGTATACAATACAACAAACATAATTGGAAAAGATTAATAATGGCAACAATTTCAGGAATTACAATTAGACTGAGGTAACCATTTGATAACTGATAAAACCACCCCTTCAAAGTTAAAAGTTTTAAACTTTTTAGCTTCTATTCAAGGGAAGTTTCAACACATATGTTGAAGCTGCAACACATTATTGCTTTATTTAGCAATAATAAAAGCTGAGCAATGCAGAATTCAGCTTTCATAGATGTTTGGAAAATTTAAATTTTGTTACATTAATAAGCCATTCCATAGAAATGAAGAGAATTGTTTTGCTCTAGTAAGGTGAACGTGAATTATTGGGCAAGTAATAATTCTTTTTTCAATTCAGCGATGCTTGAGTAAAGAGGCAGAAGTCAAATTAGTGTTTCAGATGCTACTTTTCAACCAATAAACATGAAATTAGAATTTTAAAAAATTGTCATACCTACAAATATCTATTTTTAACTAATGAAAACAGTAATGTTATTGACGTTAATGAAGGGTCAAAGAGATGGAAAACTCTTTTATTTCTTGAGAAATAATGAATAATATAATGAAATAATGGAAAATTCACTTATTTCTTGAGAAATAAGCAATCATTAAGAAAAAAATAGAATTAGATCTCACCAACTACTTTATACAGACAGTCGGTTTTGAAGGATTCTTCTTCCTCCCCAACATGCTGAATTTATTTGTCATTTCTGCTGTATATGCTATATTCTACAACCTAACGTAAAAGAAGGAAGTTGAAAACGCTTTTTGTGCACTAAACTAAAGCTGTACCTAATGATGTACTCGGAATGTGGACCACTCTGTCGTCAGCGTAAAATAAAAATCGTCCCCCTCTGTGGACAGCATAAGTTAGAAAAAGACCGCCTCTGTCGTCGACTTCTTTTGGCGTCGTCCCGCCTCTCCTCACAAAAATTATATTTTTATTCTCAAACTGAACGATAAATCTCTTGGATTATTTGAGGAATTTACTACATAAATAGTTCAGGGGACAGATTCATATGAATTAGCGCTTCAGACAAGAGTACACGCTTTACACAGAATTATATCAAATCGATTAGTTGAGTTCATGGGAGTCTTACCGATGACCGGTCAATGTTACCGGTGGCATCTGATTGAACCAAAAGCATAGTTGCAGCTGATTGAATTTTTCACTGTTGTTTTCGTTAGCCGGTCTTACTTTGTCAATTTAATTCGAAAATATAAATTAACTATTCAAAGCTCTCAGTTGATGAACTGCAGTTTATTTTGAAGAATTTCAAGCACATTTGAAGTGTTTGCAATTAATTTATTTGAACTAGAAACTGCAATGTAGGAATCGAATCCTAGCCTACGTGATCGACCTTTACAGGTATGATGTTTGTGTTTAGTAACTAGTTTCTTTACAAATGTCTTGTAATATTTATCAAATACCTCGAATATGAATCAACTTGTGTCCTTTTCAATGCATTATTAACATTTATGTTTCGAAATTAGGGGTTGCATTTGTGAATTTTCATTATTTGTGATAGGGATAAATATCGTGGTAAACAATAATTTTCAGTATTACGATTACGACATAGATCAAGTGAATATAACATTGCATAAATATTACCGCCCTCAAACACAGTGCGTGCTTTGCAAGCCTAACCAAACCTTCCCCGGGTGGCTTAACAAGGCTAGATATGACGGAACCAACTAATATCCTTAGTTCTTTCATGCATAAACAACAACAAATAAGCTAACTACCTTACAATACTTCAATGTTTGTCGGGGTATTATTACTTTCTAGTGTGTGTAGAGTGTGCAGGCAAAAAATTGATGAAAAATTTGATAAAAGTACTGAAGGTATGGATCCGTCATATCTAGCCTTGTTGAGTCTTCTTAACGGACAGGAAAAATATGTCAATCCCATTTGTTGACAAGATGGCGGCTCTCGAAAAACATAATTATTTTTATCTTGGGATATTATTTATTGCTAATTCAATTGCTATAATATCAATTTAAGCCACCCAGGGAAGGTTAGGTTAGGCGCGCGGAGCGGGCACTGTGTTTGGGGGCAGTTGTGTTTTGGAAATATTCTATTCTCTTGATTTATATCGTTTTATGTAGCTGCTTATATGTTTGTAAGCTATGATTTTTTATTAAAAAAATTTTCAAAATTTAAATTTTCTTGTGAAAAAATTGCGACCCCCAAAAAATTTACTTCCTGGGGTGTGTGAATGTCACAGAATCAAAAATTGTCGGAAAATTTGAAACGTTTAATTACCATTCATACATAAGCTTATTAATTTTATTATAACTATCAAATGAATTGAAATTATTTTTCTGAACTCATTCTAACTCTAAATTCATTCTTTTTGTAAGTTAGCAGCTGAAGGAGTCAATGACCACACTTTCTATACAGGGTGTTTCGGAACTCTCTACCAATACTTCTAGGCAGTGTTTCTGGACCACTAACAACAGTAAATATCCTAATAAAATTTTTCTAAAATCCCCAGTTACACAGCCGCCATTTTGTTTTTTTCACTCATTATTTTTCTATTTGAACACCTCTGAATGTATAATTTTGAAATTATGCGAACAGCTTTATAACAATTAAAACAATCTTAGAAAAATCAATCAAAATTTTCCGACATCAAAAAATTAAATGACGGCCATTTAAAATCTTTGAACAGGATAAAAGTCTCAATGGCTGATGATATAAAAATTTGACTGAAATAACGGTTTTTAGATATTTTTATTGCAAATCTAACGATACCTCATTTTTCAAGATTGGCCAACAATTAACAGAGATATGCTACTTTTTAGGGTGTGCAGTGGTTGGAAGCAAAAAACTGCAACCTGTTCTCAACCACCGCACACCCTAAAAAATAGCATATCTCTGTTAATTGTTGGCCAATTTTGGAAAATGAGGTATTGTTGGATTTGCAATAAAAATATTTTAAAAACGTTATTCCAGTCAAATTTTTATATCATTAGCTATTATTAATTTAATCCTGTTCAAATATTTTGAATGGCTGTCATTTTGTTTTTCATGTCAGAAAATTTTGATTTATTTTCTAAAAATTGTTTTAATTGTTATAAAGCTGTATGCAAAATTTCAAAATTATACATTCAGAGGAGTTTAAATAAAAAATAATGAGTTAAAAAAACAAAATGGCGGCTGTGTAACTGGGGATTTTAGAAAAATTTATATTATAATATAATAGCGATGGCATCATTTCTGCCATGTTTTTGCTGCCTGTTTTACCATTCTGGATGCATTGTCGATGCTGATGCTGAGTTTACAGGGTCCAACATGACAAATCTAATGCTTGTATAACTTGCACACAGGGAAGTCCATTGCCCAGTAGGCTTGGCATGTATGCGATGTAAAATCTGTTGCCTCAAAGCTGCTTGTATAACGTGGGCCTAATGCAGTAGGGATGTATAGAGAGGCAGCCAAGCTTCCAAGTCCTAACTTTGCCAATGGAGAAAGATCCAACTGACTTGCAGAGCTTTGAATTTTCACCTTTATTTTATTACATATTGCATTCATGATTGATTCAATTTGTATTCTATTTTTCAACAGGAGACAAGTGAATATGCTATCAAACAAGAGATTGAAGCCTTTATGAATGCTCCAATGGATATAGATAACAGCCAGTTTGAAATGGCTGTGAAGGCTGAGTTCTTCAATGGCGGAGATTCAAAGGTAATAAATGGGTTGTTCTAATCAATAGAAAATTTAGGTGAATGTCCATTGAGACACTAACTATATTTGTTTTGTGTTTTCCCATTCATGGGAAGTGATAGCCATGAGCCGTAGCAGGTATCTGTTCAATCAGATAGAGATAAGCTGCGTTCTTGTAGGTCCTGTTTGTAACGGTGACTGATCAGATTGGCCAGCAAAAAAGACACTGTTCTCTGCTGTAAAATCACTCGCAGGTGATTCAGAACCCACCTAAAACTGTAGGCCCAACTCATCAATCACTAACTCATTACCCACAGGTCTCAGATCTTTGTGGGCTTCATCCTCAAAAAAAAAACTAAATTGGTTGGCACCCACCTCATCTCAAACATCAAGACAAACTTTTCAATTGATTGAAAATTAACTTCTCTAAAATGTTTCAGTTCATCATGATATTACATGGTGAAAGTTGGGCCCTTGTATTGCAGTCTACAACTATTCATACCATAAAACTGAAATATTGGTGGGTGTGGGGCTGGGTGGAAAAAAGATTGAAAAAGTGGTCCAATGCTTTTATGTTGATTCATTGAGTGAATTAGTCATCAGGTTTGCTTCCCATTGTCAATTGAGTATTTTAATACAATTCTGTGTTTCAGCAAAACTAGCATGATAGCTGCAGGGTCTGTTTTCTTTCTTGCTAGGTCCAATGGTTTTGAGTAAGATAGTATAGTGCATAATCATGGAATATTTTACCATCCATACTTGTATTGTCATACTTGCATAATCTGCATACTTGCATTGTCCATACTTGCATAATCATGGAATATTTTACCATCCATACTTGTATTGTTAATTAAACCTCTAGCTCTATGCAATGGTTTAAGTAGTATTCAATAGTTTTTTATGTATTAAGTGCATGAAGCACAACTTTATCACTTGAGCCAAAACACTTCCTGCGCGATGCATAGCAGAGTACAATAATTTTGCGAGAGCAATAAAGAAGCTTCACACATGAATTACATACAATATTTTTCCTAAAGTTTTAGATTCCAACACGAAAGCTTGTAGTTTGTAACATCACAGACCATGCGCGGATTTGGTTAGCATTCATCATTGTTAAGGTTATGTGAATTTCACAGATTCCGTGATCCACTAATGAGAAGACATCAAAATCAAAGTAGAAGCATAAAGAAAACAGCTGGCAAGTGTAAAGTACTTTACCACTTGCAAAGCAGTAAAGAGGTATTTTAGAATTAGTTTCCAGTATGTAAAAAAACTACTTTACAATCAGTTGCAGGAAAAAGGCTTTATCAGATTATATTTCTTCTCTGTTGGATTATCAAACTGATAATTCATAGAAATGACTAATAGAATGTGAATGTCTCACCGAGCACTTCTTCTTTGATACAGCCTGAGGTGAAACCTAAGCCTCTCATTTGGTAAGCTTATCATAGGGGATGGTGGTAATGAAAAACGGCTGTTTTGAAAATAATGATTTAGATAAAATTCACAAGAGATCTATCACTTGAAGTTCAATTTCATTGTTGCTCTGATACACACATTTATTTTCCACAAAAAAGACCTACCTTACTCATATACCTATATATCAGGGCAATGGAATTAGTGTATCAATCTATAGAGTAGTTATATTTACCACATGAAAAACAGCTGTTTATATATCCGCATATCAGGGCAATGAAATTAGTATATCAGCTTATAGAGATCCTATTAAAAGCCTGATCGCATTTATTCACCTACAGCTGATGACAGCTGAAAATATATTTTGAAATCTATTGCGAATTCCATATGGTGAAAACAACTATTTTCTTAAATATAGTAATATATAGATATATTAATGAAGGGCTGAGAACCTGATTCACCTCAAAAAGGATGAAGGAGTCAGTTAATTTCATTGACCAACAAACTTGACCTGTCTAAAGATACCAAGGTTCTGTGTTTCAAATGTGAAGTTGATTGATAAAGGTGTTTGAATGTTATCGTGGAACATACAAACAAACACACAACGCCTCGAGCCTCAAGTCAAAAGGAAGAACTCGCTTCGCTTGTTCAATTATTGTCATGAACAACACAGTTTAGTTTCTAGAATTAATCAGAAAACTTATTCAGCTTGAGAAGCAACAAATAGCTGGCTTAATGCATAAAGGAACCAAGAGCAAATTTGGGCTAAATGGAGTTAGTGCAGCCATCTTGTGAAAAAAACCAAAACTACTTGATGATAAAGCAAGTTTGGTTGTAGGATGCATGTCTGAATCACAAAAAAATTGAACAAAAAATTTTAAATGCAGAATTGAGTGCCCACCATGAACCTTAAGGTCGATTTTATCAGTTCAGACATGGCCACGATTATTGTCGATAACGGTAAAGAAAATGGGGAATACGTTCCAATACCAGTTACAAGGGGTATTTTGCAGGGGGACTCTGCTAGTCCAATTCTCTTCTCTTTGTATTTGCATGATATTGATACATTCTTCAGAGATAAAGGCTTTAGCGGAGTCAATATGGGCGAGGGCAAGGACATTCTTATTCTGCTTTTTGCAGATGATGTTGTTATTATGGCAGATTGTGAATCTGACTTGAGAAATAAAATCAAATGTTTAGCAGAATTTTGTGAAAATAAAAAGCTGGCTGTCAACATAGACAAGACAAAAATAGTACCTTTTCATAAGCGAGGCTTAAGGAGAAATGTGTCTTTCTGGTATAATGGAAGTAAAATTGAAGTTGTCAATAAATATAAATATTTAGGGGTGATTTTCAGTTCAGATGGGAAATTTCGACAACACAGCCAATCACTCATGTTGAGGAGTAAAATCGTTAGGTGAACCAGTGATGAGTATTCTCAGAAAAGCTAAATCAAACGTGTGGGAAAGCAAAATGAAGCTCTATGACTCTGTAATCCTACCTTCTCTGTTGTATGGTTCTGATATATGGGGGTTTCAGAATTTGGAGATATTAGAGAAAGCTCAATTACATTTTAAAAATTTTTTATTTTTTAAGTCAATGTACACTGGGATGGGCAGTTTGCTTAGAAACAAACAGAACAAAGCTAACCAATAATGTATTAAAAAGAAGTTTAGGCTTTCCAATCAGATTGTTGAATATGCCCAACCATAGATACCCATACATTTGTTTTAAGAGATTAGCCATTTTAGCGACAGCAGATGGTGGTGGTGTTGGAGGGCCGCGTAACTGGTTAGTTCTAGTTCAAGAACAACTTCATTTGTCTGGTTTTCAGGTAGACTTTAATGATGAGAGAATGCTATTGAGAGTGCTTGACGCTTACTTGCCTTACATTTTAGTGAGAAATAGGGATATATTAAATTTTTCTGATGAAAGATCGGCCTTAGAGTTGACAACCTGTCCTTTATACAGAAAAATAAACCTAAACTTCACCCTGGGTGAGCAGCTGAATACTAGAATGCCTTTTGCAGAAACTAGAATATTGACTCAACTACGACTAGCCTCAGATAAGGCACTCTATTTGTTCAAGGACAGAGAGACTAAGTTATGGATGGACCCTTCAACGAATTGCCCCATTTGTAATTTTGGAGAAGAAGAAACATTGGGTCACTTTATGTTGCACTGTCCAATGTATAGAGACTGGCGAATACAATTATTGAATGAATTCTGTTACAACATAATAAACGAAGAGGACATGTTGATGATTCTGTTGTCTAATCTAAATGAGGGCAAAATCAACAGAGTATTCCAATATGTTGTGAAATCCCTTGAAATTAGAAAAATGATAATGGATCTAGGGTAGTATTTTCCAACTATACATATGTATTTATTTATGTGTCACACTTATCTCTTTATAATGTAAATATATCATAACTATTAATAAATGCCATACTATAATATTTTATATTGCAGGATCATGATACAACTATTGTTATTTGTTACATTTGCAGCTCAACTCTATTTGTATGCATTTGCTGAACAAATAAATTTATTTATTTATTTATCAGTTCAGACTTCCTGTTGCTTGGTTCTTTTATGCACAAAGTTTTTTACATATGATAGCTCACTACAGTTTCCATCATAATAATAATTATTATTATTGCAGATGGCTGCAGTCAAGCAGGAATGTAGTATCCAAGAATCAGCGCCACTGTGCAATTCATGGTCAAAGATTGGTGTTTGCCAAGTAGAATCTCCAGGCTTAGGTTCCACCTCAGGCTGCATCAAAGAAGAAGTGCTTGGTAAGACATTCACATTCTATTAGTCATTTCTATGAATTATCAGTTAGATAATCCAACAGAAAAGAAATATAATCTGATAAAGCCTTTTTCCCACAACTGCTTGTAAAGTAGTTCTTTATGTACTGAAAACTAATTGTAAAATACCTCATTACTGCTCTGCAAGACATCAAGTACTTTTCGTCATACTTGTACAAATTCACCACTTTACGGAGCATTGAATCGAGCCGGTAAACGTTTGTTTACAGAAAGAACAGCTGATTTTCATTACCGCATCCTTTTTCAGTGTGGTAATGGATTTTTCATCATACTTGTAGGTTATGGACAGTTTACCAGTCAAGGAATCAATGTGGTAAACAGCTGTTTACAGAAATGAAAAACAGCTGATGTCATTTGATGATTATTACCATACACTGTCTAGTAAAAATCATTAAATGATTATTCCCGCATGCTTATGGGTGGCTACTGGCAACCATTTCACTGAAAAACCGTTTTGTCAAAAGCTAGATCAGCTGATCTAGAACCATTATTGCCCATTTCACCTTGAGTTGCTGTGATTTGGTGTGTTGAGGTTATGTTTGTAAAACATGATTTATAGTTTCTTATTTCAACTTATCTACTATTTTAGACTTTTATGACAAAAAATATCATACGTAACTCATCCGGGAAGACATACTTGTATGTTAAACACCATTTCCCACACTTGTAATGTAATATACTATTATGCTCACCAGCTGTTTTCTTTAAGCTTCTGTTTTGATTTTGATGTCTTCTCATAAGTGGATCACGGAATCCATGAAATTCTCATAACCTCAAAAATGCACATGCTAACCAAATCCGTGCATGGTCTTTGATGTTACAAACTACAAGCTTTATTTATTGTGTTGGAATCCAGAACTTCAGTTGTAGGAAAAATATTGTATGTAATTTGCATGTGAAGCTTCTTTTTCGTTCTTGCAAAATTACTGCGCTCCGCTATGTGTCACACAGTGAATGTTTTGGCTCTAGCGATAAAGTCGCGCTTCATGCTCTTAATACATAAATAACTATTATAGTATAATATTGGTATTTTCAGATGTCCATCCAACTGGAGGGTGTTTGGAAGAGGCAGAATTGCAATTTACGGACAGCAGAGAGTGTTCAACCCCTATTTGCATAGACAGAGATGTCATTTCAGGAGCTTTTGGACAGGTGGATTCTGGAAATGATTTGCTGACTCATCAAAATCTACAATCTTATAGCTGTGCTCATTGTAGTTATAAAACTCCTAGATTGAGTAATTTAATGCGACATATAAGAAAAATACATTCAGAGGAAATACAGTATGCCTGTAAATTATGTGACTATGTGTGCTTGGATAAGAAAGGTTTACAAATCCACTCAAAGAAGCATAAAGGTAGCAATCAATTCAGCTGTGAATTATGTGATTATAAAAGCTCTTCTTCATCTGCTTTAAAACGTCATCTCATAATTCACACTGGTGATAAACCTTTCAGCTGTGAATTATGTGATTATAAATGCTGTCATTCATCTAGTTTGAAAATACATGTTAGATCTCACACAGGTGAAAAACCATTCAGCTGTGAATTATGTGATTATAAAAGCTCTTCTTCATCTGCTTTAAAACGTCATCTCATAATTCACACTGGTGATAAATCTTATAGCTGTGAATTATGTGATTTTAAAAGCTGTTATTCATCTAGTTTGAAAATACATGCTAGGTTTCACACAGGTGATAAACCATTCAGCTGTGAGTTTTGTGATTATAAAAGCACTCATCTTAGCAATTTAAAATTTCATCTAAGAACTCACACTGGTGATAAACCATTCAGCTGTGAATTTTGTGATTATAAAAGCTCTGGACCTAGTTATTTAAAAATACATCTGAGGGCTCACACAGGTGATAAACCTTTCAGCTGTGAATCTTGTGATTATAAAAGCTCTCGACTTAGCAGTTTAAAAATTCATCTCAGAATTCACACAGGTGATAAACCATTCAGCTGTGAATTTTGTGATTATAAATGCTGTGATCCATCTTATTTGAAAAGACATGTTAGATCTCACACAGGTGATAAACCATTCAGCTGTGGATTTTGTGATTATAAAAGCTGTTCTTCATCTGCTTTAAAATCTCATCTCAGAATTCACACAGGTGATAAACCATTCAGCTGTGAATTTTGTGATTATAAAAGTGCTCGACTTATCCATTTAAAAACTCATCTGAAATCTCACATAGGTGATTAATCTTTCAGCTGTGAATTTTGTGACTATAATAGCTGCTCTTTATCCTACTTATAAAAAACCATCTTAAAGCGCATCTCCACCAACCAAACATGTCTGCCGCAAATGTTGGCTAATACAAAAAATGGGCAAACATTAAACATATTGTTATGGGTTCTAAGTCTAAAATAACGCTGGCAACACTTAAAGTTATCACTAGCACTTTATTAACACAAATAATTCACAACTCACACTGTTCAGTAATTTCTTACACAAAAATAATCAATCAGAAACAGATAACATGATATTTTTCAACTGATAATGAGTATTCAATAAACTGTACAAAAATCAATCACTAAATGTCAAAAGGCCGATCTAATATTAAATAATAACTGTACAATAAACTGTCCAATAATATTCGAAAAGAATCGTTGAGGAAGAACCTTTAACTCATGTAGCACAAGTCCGTAATACAATAAACACTATTTAGTAGCTCACTGGTATGAATTAAACAGGAAAAAGAATTATCACAGAGAAAAATTATCATTATATATAGACACAATATAGAACTGACACAACTTGTTTATCACAACGATTTCAAACAAGACTGAACTAATTTACAATAGTCCACCTCTATATAAAATTTCATAATTGAGATATCTCTCGAATTTTCTGTCAACTTCTAAATAAATAAATAAAGGAAACTAGCACCTTCCACAATATTTGATAACATTCCATTAATGTCTAATTGAACAATGAGAACATTCTACAAATTACTAAGTAAACACTATAAAAGTGTCAAAAGCAGTGTAATTAATTGCTTAAAAGTGAATATTTACATAGCAGATAACACCAAGAACCACTGTCCTTCTTTCTCCAATTCAGACTTGCTACAATATGGGTCACCAAACATGTTCAACAGTTCAATTGAAATGTTCAGTCTGTGAGCAAACAGTGTCAACCGATCATAATGTTCGAGAAGGCGTCCATGTAACTTGAATGGTAAGAATACATTACTATAAATACAATACTAGGAGAACCTTGCTGGTTCAATAACAGGTTGCACATTGTCTTTAAGAGTCAAATGACAAGTTGTTTTCAAACAACCTAACCCATCAAACACAGAGTCATACTTGTCTATAAACTTTATATGTTCGTTAACAGTAACATTGTTCACCCTTTTTATAAGATTCAATTCTAGACATGTAGTGAGACCTAGCAATGTATTACAATTATCAATATTAAGCACTAGAAATGTGACATTATAGGTACCTGATTTTCCTGGCACTACTACTGGCAAAGTAATTCCTCCACAGACATCTAGTTTTTCATTGCTTACAGAACTCACAGTTACAAACGATTGTCTTATAGTATTATTTTTGACTCCAATATTGCAAAGTGTGTTCAAACCTACACAATTGCCCCAGTATCAATTTGACAAATTAGATCATTACCATAGACATTCAAAGTGATTTTCCATGCATTGAAATTATTATTAGTGACATGCGAATTGGCAGTCAGTATATTTTGTTCAACATATCCCATACAGCACAGTTATGTCCCAGATATGTATCAGATACATAATTTTGAAACTTCTGATATGTATCGGAAACTTACAGAGACCTACCTGAAACATACCAGGTACATCTAAATCAGTTACATAACTCTGATAGTTACAAAAACCAATCTGATACCTATTAGATTCATCTGTGGTATGTACCTGATACATCTAAATGTCCACTTTGGTGATATGTTTCTAACAAGTATCATTGGTACATATTTGATATGTACCAGAAATGAATCAATGGAATCTATCAGGTATGTATCAAAATTATGTATCCAATATGTATCAATGATATCTGTTTGAAACATATCAACAAAGCGGACATTTAGATGTATCAGGTACATACCACAGATGTATCTAATAGGTATCAGATTGGTTTCTGTAACTATCAGAGTTATGTAACTGATACATATCTGAGATGTATCTGCACAATATTCTATATTAATGAGGGTGAAAATAACAATTATCAAAATGTATCCCTGATTCTTGTCAAGAATACAATTTGTAGAGGTGCTAGGATCAAAGAGGATAATATTGATCAATTACATGGAAGTTTGAAAGAAAACGCAAGAGTGGAGTATAAATATATAAAATATATTTCATAAATATAGAATACACTTTGGGAAATAACAAAATATTCTATAATGAGACACTGTTTTATAGAAAAAGTAATGAGCTCATTCTCTATTCTGTGATTCACTTTCACTTTTTTCTATTTTAAAAATCATATATAAAAAATATATATATTTCAATACATATATTTTTAAATGAACATGATAAATTATTAAAAGATGATTGCTTAACAAATTCATTCATCAAAACTTCCTGGTAGCTTACAGAAATCAGGCAACTACATAAATCTATCCATGGTATCTTATCCATTCGAGCAGGTCCATATCATCATCTGCTGTTTTCTCTGGTACATTACTGGAATAAAACAATTTAGATCATTAACAGTAAATAACAGAAGTCACAAAGTTAATTCTCAAGCATGTGTAATATGAATATGTTTTTATTAAATCTAATTAGAAGAGAGGAGCCTGCAAACACTGGAGTTAGTTGGAAATAGTTGGTTAATTTTTCACCAGCCTAAATTTTTACATAGAAATTGAGATTGAAATAAGAAATTTTGTTGATGAAATGGAGAAAACTAAAACTCTATAGCTGGAGGAGTTGCTATTCCTGACTGACTTGTAGCAAGCATTTTATAAGGTGTATAAGGCCACTTACTGAATAAAATTTGTATTTTTCTTGAATTATGGTTGCCTCAAGCTTTATTGGCTGCTCAAGTGAGAAGAATTGCACACGATGTGGTACTGCTATTCAAGCCACTACATAGAAATCACGTTTCTGTGGGAAAATCCATGCAGCATTAGGTGGGCATTTGGCTTTAGGCTTAAATATTCAAACAGAAACCGTTATTAATCGAAATGTCAATGTTTACATAAATTTTATTATCATATTTATTTAAGACTGATAAATTATTATTATTATTATTATTAGTAGTAGTAGTAGTAGTAGTAGTAGTAGTATTAGTAGTAGTAGTAGTAGTAGTAGTAGTAGTAGAATAATATAATCTTATTTATATTTTACAAGTTTTTTCTCTGAAAATTATGACTCCTCCCGGCACACAGACAAATCATCATACAATATTCATATCCTGTAATACTGTTTTACAATAAATGTATGTACTAATTATGAATAGATGAAATTTGAATTTGAATGCTTGTACTGATGAGCGATGGAAAGAATACAATGTTGAGAAAATACAAGTGTTTTGATTTAAAACTTTCATTTTCAAAAATAACTAGACAATGATTTTCTGGATAGAATAGCATAAATATACAATACAATACCGGTAGCCCATAAGTCAGCATTCATCAGAGCATATATGACCCATAAGTAATGACCCATTTTTTATTCAAGCAATGCAAGTCCAAGACTGAATACATATATGGAAGGCGACTTGCTACTGGGCCGCTTGTGTGTCCTCGCTCTAAATAATGTTTGAGGGTCGGTTGCACGAAAATAGATCAAGGTTTCATTAAGCATGAAAAATAACAGTTAATTAGAGATTAAGCTTAGCTCAACAGACATTTGTGCTGCTACAATTGAAAAATGACTCATAGGCTACCAGTTGGAATCAAATAATCAGCTTACTTTTTACTCCTGTCAATCCTCATTTTTGCTTTTACAAGCCAACGTGCTATGATAGCATCCAAGTCTTTTTTGGTTGCCTCTTTTTGGTGCACCCTTACAGCTGAAACATGAGTATCAAAGAAAAGATTGTTTCAAATCAATGTATGAATTTTAAAAATGTATACAGTACAACAAACATAATTGGAAAAGATTAATAATGGCAACAATTTCAGGAATTACAGTGACACTGAGGTAACCATTTGATAACTGATAAAACCACCCCTTCAAAGTTAAAAGTTTTAAACTTTTTAGCTTCTATTCAAGGGAAGTTTCAACACATATGTTGAAGCTGCAACACATTATTGCTTTATTTAGCAATAATAAAAGCTGAGCAATGCAGAATTCAGCTTTCATAGATGTTTGGAAATTAAAATTCTGTTACATTAATAAGCCATTTCATAGAAATGAAGACAATTGTTTCGCTCTAGTAAGGTGAACGTGAATTACTGGGCAAGTAATAATTCTTTTTTCAATTTAGCCATGCTTGAGTGAAGAGGCAGAAGTAAAATTAGTGTTTCAGATGCTACTTTTCAACCAATAAACATGAAATTAGAATTTGAAAAAATTGTCATACCTACAAATATCTATTTTTAACATTAAAGGTATTGACGTTAATGAAGGTTCAAAGAGATGGAAAACTCTTTTATTTCTTGAGAAATAATGAATAATATAATGAAATAATGGAAAACTCACTTATTTCTTGAGAAATAAGCAATCATTAAGAAAAAAATAGAATTAGATCTCACCAACTACTTTATACAGACAGTCGGTTTTGAAGGATTCTTCTTCCTCCCCAACATGCTGAATTTATTTGTCATTTCTGCTGTATATGCTATATTCTACAACCTAACGTAAAAGAAGGAAGTTGAAAACGCTTTTTGTGCACTAAACTAAAGCTGTACCTAATGATGTACTCGGAATGTGGACCACTCTGTCGTCAGCGTAAAATAAAATTCGTTCCCCTCTGTGGACAGCATAAGTTAGAAAAAGACCGCCTCTTTCGTCGACTTCTTTTGGCGTCGTCCCGCCTCTCCTCACAAAAATTATATTTTTATTCTCAAACTGAACGATAAATCTCTTGGATTATTTGAGGAATTTACTACATAAATAGCTAAGGGGACAGATTCATATGAATTAGCGCTTCAGACAAGAGTACACGCTTTACACAGAATTATATCAAATCGATTAGTTGAGTTCATGGGAGTCTTACCGATGACCGGTCAATGTTACCGGTGGCATCTGATTGAACCAAAAGCATAGTTGCAGCTGATTGAATTTTTCACTGTTGTTTTCGTTAGCCGGTCTTACTTTGTCAATTTAATTCGAAAATATAAATTAACTATTCAAAGCTCTCAGTTGATGAACTGCAGTTTATTTTGAAGAATTTCAAGCACATTTGAAGTGTTTGTAATTAATTTATTTGAACTAGAAACTGCAATGTAGGAATCTAATCCTAGCCTACGTGATC
Organism: Conomelus anceps; assembly: GCA_948455865.1. NCBI lineage: Eukaryota > Metazoa > Arthropoda > Insecta > Hemiptera > Delphacidae > Conomelus > Conomelus anceps. The sequence goes on along the minus strand of OX418222.1, from coordinate 1,449,848 downwards.
GACCTTTACAGGTATGATGTTTGTGTTTAGTAACTAGTTTCTTTACAAATGTCTTGTAATATTTATCAAATACCTCGAATATGAATCAACTTGTGTCCTTTTCAATGCATTACTAACATTTATGTTTCGAAATTAGGGGTTGCATTTGTGAAGTTTCATTATTTGTGATAGGGATAAATATCATGGTAAACAATAATTTTCAGGATTCAGTATTACGACATAGATCAAGTGAATATAACATTGCATGAATACTTCCGCCCTATTTAAATACTTAATGCTTTGCACGCCTAACCAAACCTTACCTGTGTGTCTTAACAAGGCTAGATATGACGGAACCAACTAATATCTTTAGTTCTTTCATGCATGAAACAACAACAAATAAGCTAACTACCTTTCAATACTTCAATGTTTGTCAGGGTACTATTACTTACTAGTGTGTGTTGAGTGTGCAGGCGAAAAATTGATGAAAAATTTGATAAAAGTACTGAAGGTATGGATCCGTCATATCTAGCCTTGTTGAGTCTTCTTAACGGACAGGAAAAATATCGTCGCTGATGTTAGGATACTTCCTATGTGTTGGGAAAGTAATTTTTCAGGAGAGCAAAATACAACAAAATATTGTTTGTATTTACACAAAAACTGTTTTTATAAATGATTACTTTGATATAACTCGTTTTATTCAGTATTAGCAATCAAATATCTGCTCTAAATACTTGATTTTAATTAAATAATTAAAAATAGAATAAATTGTCACATAGGTGGTATTCCACTGGTGATAGAAAACACATAGGAGATTTTCCACATTACAGTTTCAATGATTGGGCCATAGAGACAATCAAACAATGAATTAATTAAAGAATTACAATAATTTTAATCAATTCAGGGTATTAGAATTTAGTCCGTAATAATAATGATATAATACGTTTTTAAAATGTGCACTATATTCATTTACATATTCACAATGTGCATAGTACAATAATTTTAAGAACAATGAATCATCAATAATTTGTAAATTTCCACTAGAAGCTATGAAGAAGAAGAAGAAGAAGATAGTTTATTCTCAAATAAATAAATTACAACAAAAGAACATTTCAATGTCTTACAGCTATTAGTAGTTGGAAGAAACAAATTGAATATAAGCTATATAGAAACTAAATAAAGAATTCAAAATTATATTATTTACTGAAAGAATTTTTGAGAACATACATTCCAGCACACAAGGCACACTTGAAATAAGAATAACGTATTTTGCTGATTTAGTTCAAAATAATAATCATCATATTAGGAATGGAACTATTACTAATTCATTATCAATCTAGAATAGAAATTGAAAAAATAATTGAAATTAAATTATTCTAACATATGAATAAGAGCGTTTCTGATTTACAATAGTGTTCTACCAAAAGCACTACTTACATTTAAAACTAATGAAAGACAAGCATCATAGTAATACCTAATAGAATAAAACTGATTATATATAGATACAGAACTGTACTTGAGATAAATACAATTTTTCAACAATTTAATATGTTCAATTGCTCTAAATTCAAGGTGTTCTACTCAAAGATATTACTATTTAAAACTATTAAAATACGAACATAATGTTAATGACCAATAAAAATATAAAGATGCAGAACTATTCTTACTAAAAATTGAAACAATTCATTGTAAAACAAGTAAATTTAATTATAATACTTCATTTCAATTGGAAAATTTTTCACAGAAACTCAACTACATTAACAATATGTGAATGAACAGTTAATAAATCACTTCACAAAAACATGCTCAAAGTACAGCTGTAACACAAGGAATGACAGGAATGGCTTTTTGGAATGTGTTTACCAATCCTGTGTTTGTTTTGGGGTGCAGGCAAAAATCACCTGAACACAGTCTATCTTATGCAGAAAAAAGCAGTAAGGGTTTTGGAAGTTGTCAACTCATCTTTTTCGTGCAGGCCTATATTTAGAAAGCATCAACTTCTTCTCACAGTGCCAGCTCTATATTTTCTGGAAGTTGTCAATTTTGTATTCAATAATGGAGAAATTTTCAATGTCAACCATATCACCCACTCTTATCAAACTAGGTGCAAAAAATCAAACATTTTCCAATACCCAGTACACAGACTGACACTATTATTCAGGGCTAAAGTTTTTCAATTGTCTTCCTGAACATATTGAGTTTTGTGGTAGTCATGAGTTATTTGTATCCTTGATGACCAAAACACTAGTGGACGTATGTTCTTATACTACAGAAGAATATTGTAATGCTTTTATTTTACTCAAATGACATGTTGCACGCCACCTGAGCTCTGCTCAAACTTTTGGCTCTATGAAACTTAATAAATCTATCTATCTATCTACCTCTAACATATCCATATTCTTTTCTTTCCACATTTCCATTGCCCAAAACGTTTGAAAAATATCTTTCCTCTCTTCCTCTGTAAATAGAGCATTACATATATTTATGTATCGGGTTTTCCACTTCATCTTTATGGTTGCAAAGCTCTTTGACTTTCCTTTCTTTTTTTGGAGTATTTAGAAATTTCTTCTCTCCTTCTATTTTGTAACCAAAATACGCTTTTCCCAATACTCTCCTTCTTCAGTTTCATTGTTTAAAGCTGTGTTTCTATCATCATGTTCTACTTCAGGTGTTACAAAAAATTGAGATTCAGTGTCCAATTGGGAGTTGGTTTCTATGACTGACAGTTCCAGTTCCTGCGACTCCTTCAAGATGTTGGACAATTTTTCCATTGGTAGGACTATAAGAGCAATGTCCTCATTATCATCAGCATTGGCATCAAGATATTCCCATATTATACACCAAACCTATAAAATATTGAAATAAGGAGAAATGTTTGATTACTTTATTTATGTTAATTTAAAAATGCTTACTTGAATGATAAACTACAAAAAAAAAACAATATTACATCTCATAGATTGACACAAACCAACTTTCTCTAGTTAATTTTAATGAATGAGTGTTTATTCCATTGCAGGTAAATGATTTCATTGATTCAGTACATTATATTCTCATAATATAACTTATAGAAATGGATGATTACATTAATTCATGACATAGTAAAGCAAATTATTATATAGAAGACAGTCCAAAAATTATATTATCAAAGGTTAAAGTTAGTGTAAAGTACTTCAATAAAGCTTCATTTTTTTAGTGGCACTGTCATATATCATAATAATATTTTTTCATTGAACTGCCCTCCTTTCATTGGCAATAAAGAAGAATACTTCTATGTGAAGCCATCAAAGGTGTTATGATTATCTCATAACACATTTTGTAGGAGCTCATTTTGTGTTCATATGACCGAATAAATAAGCCTTATTACGATATAATAATAACAACAACAACAACAACAACAACAACAATAATAATAATAATTATTATTATTATTATTATTGAATAAACGGACTAAAAACTTACCATTCATTGTTTTGGTGTCTTCCTTTCTCTGCATTACAAATTCTTAAAACAATAATAGTTATAACCCATATTGAAATTTTATTGATATGGTAATGGTACTTGATTTGCATGACAAGAATTCCTTTCACAAAGAGTAAGCTGAGTGGAATAAGCAATTGAGCTTTAAAAACGACCGAAAGGAAGCTCCAATGTGCAGAATAGCTCCTATGTTTCATTCTCTCGGCTGATGCACTGGATTTACACGTTTTTGAAAAGCTCCTATGTGAATTCAAACACATAGAAGATATTCTGCAACAAGCTAACTGCACTGAACACATAAGATAGATTCTTTTTTCTTCAATAAAAGGCATTTATAATTCTTCTACACATACACATTCGTCATGTTGTAGAGCTTGAAATTCTGAAGAAAATGATACCAAAAACCCAAAATGTGAATTTTGGCACATAGGAGGTCTTCTAACATCAGCGACGATATGTCAATCCCATTTGTTGACAAGATGGCGGCTCTCGAAAAACATAATTATTTTTATCTTGGGATATTATTTGGAAAAATCGCAGCGTGTGCGCCGGGCGTATTACTCAACTATTTGAAAAGCTATCGTCTCAAAACTATATTTAAATGAAAATACAGAAAAAATTGAGCCGCAGAAGCACAATGTCAAATATGAAACTCTTTTCGTAATATTAAATAAAAACGATTAAAAATGACATGGAGAAACTAACCTCTAATAGCAGATTCGTCAAAAAGTGTCAGAAAACAGTATTTAGAGAATCAATAATGAATTATCTGCAGCATGACACAATCATCACATAAATTATGCTTTTTTTCATATTTAATCATGTACATAATTAAAAAAAGACGTTTTTTTAAAACAATGTAAAGATGACATAGACTTCGCAGTTCGCCTTGTACCATACATATTTGCAATCATTAGATCGATTGGATTGACTAATCGATATCGACAGGGTCTCAACTATCGATACGGCTCTGTCGACACTATTGTACAAGGTCGATATGTACCAATAACGAAACTACTACATTTTTTCATGACCTTTTAAATCTACACATGTGGAAACATTTCGTGCATGCACAGAAGCGTAGTCTGCGTGAATGGACCGAAGTGGAATGGAAATTGGAATGGAACTGCATAACCAAACCTTTCCTAACCTGGCTAGATGTGACTGAACCACCTCAAATTTACACCACCGACAAATTTAAAACCACCAACAAATTTACAGAGGTGGTTCAGTCAGATCTAGTCAGGTTAGTTAAGGTTTGGTTATGCAGTTCCATTCCAGTTTCCATTCCACTTTGGAATGACAGTGATGTAGAATGACCAATCTATCAAAAATGTTGGTTGGTAGTAGCATAGATAAGAAAAAGACTATTATTTTTCTTTAACAATGGATTTTAATCAACTAATATATTTATTTATATCTATCATCTAATTTTTAAAAATTATTAAGCTTATTTTTAATGATAATATCAATTATTTTCTTAAATTGCAGAAGCTGAGAGTCAAATAATGACAAGAAATAGTCGATAAGATCGTGATCGATACTCGATCTGACAAACTATCGAGAAGTCGAAATAATCGATCTGCAATATCGTATCGTGCATAGTCCAATTCCAATAGTCGAGAGTGACATTTGTGTTCCGACTTTTACATGTCCAAAAAACTACGTAATCTTACATATTTTAAAATGAAAAATACATTGAATGTCAACTAAATGAATACTAGTTCTATTACCCATTAATCAAGAATATAATACATTGATAGAGTGTTAGAATATTGTTTACTGACACTTTATTGACGGATTCGCAATTAGAGGTTAGTTTCTTCATATCATTTTTAAACGTTTTTATTTAATATTTATAGAAGTGTTTGACGTTTGAAATTGTGCTTCTGCGTCTCAATTTTTTCTGTATTTTCATTTAAATATAGTTTTGAGACTATAGCTTTTCAAATAGTTGAGTAATACGCCCGGCGCGCACGCTGCGATCTTGCCTATTATTTATTGCTAATTCAATTGCTATAATATCAATTTAAGCCACCCAGGGAAGGTTAGGTTAGGCGCGCGGAGCGGGCACTGTGTTTGGGGGCAGTTGTGTTTTGGAAATATTCTATTCTCTTGATTTATATCGTTTTATGTAGCTGCTTATATGTTTGTAAGCTATGATTTTTTATTAAAAAAATTTTCTAAATTTAAATTTTCTTGTGAAAAAATTGCGACCCCCAAAAAATTTACTTCCTGGGGTGTGTGAATGTCAAAGAATCAAAAATTGTCGGAAAATTTGAAACGTTTAATTACCATTCATACATAAGCTTATTAATTTTATTATAACTATCAAATGAATTGAAATTATTTTTCTGAACTCATTCTAACTCTAAATTCATTCTTTTTGTAAGTTAGCAGCTGGAGGAGTCAATGACCACACTTTCTATACAGGGTGTTTCGGAACTCTCTACCAATACTTCTAGGCAGTGTTTCTGGACCACTAACAACAGTAAATATCCTAATAAAATTTTTCTAAAATCCCCAGTTACACAGCCGCCATTTTGTTTTTTTCACTCATTATTTTTCTATTTGAACACCTCTGAATGTATAATTTTGAAATTATGCGAACAGCTTTATAACAATTAAAACAATCTTAGAAAAATCAATCAAAATTTTCCGACATCAAAAAATTAAATGACGGCCATTTAAAATCTTTGAACAGGATAAAAGTCTCAATGGCTGATGATATAAAAATTTGACTGAAATAACGTTTTTTAGATATTTTTATTGCAAATCTAACGATACCTCATTTTTCAAGATTGGCCAACAATTAACAGAGATATGCTACTTTTTAGGGTGTGCAGTGGTTGGAAGCAAAAAACTGCAACCTGTTCTCAACCACCGCACACCCTAAAAAATAGCATATCTCTGTTAATTGTTGGCCAATTTTGGAAAATGAGGTATTGTTGGATTTGCAATAAAAATATTTTAAAAACGTTATTCCAGTCAAATTTTGATATCATTAGCTATTATTAATTTAATCCTGTTCAAATATTTTGAATAGCTGTCATTTTGTTTTTCATGTCAGAAAATTTTGATTTATTTTCTAAAAATTGTTTTAATTGTTATAAAGCTGTATGCAAAATTTCAAAATTATAAATTCAGAGGAGTTTAAATAAAAAAATAATGATTTAAAAAAACAAAATGGCAGCTGTGTGAGTAACTGAGGATTTTAGAAAAATTTTATTACAATATTTACTTTTGTTAGTGGTCCAGAAACACTGCCTAGAGAGTTCCGAAAAACTCTGTATAATGTATAAGAAAATGATTTTAATAAGAGTGCCAATCACTTTATTAGTTACCATACTGAAGTTGCAATGCATGTAGAATGTGTATAGTCTGTATAATTGAGCTTGATATGAGCATTATATTTTTTGCATTTTCCATTACTTTGCAGGTCCTGATTGACAACTCATAGATATCCAGAAGGTATTTAACTTCCATATATAGTGTATAAAAATCATCAACCATGGACTCAGAGGTAAGTTACTATTAATAACTATTTTCTACAACTGCTTGTAAAGTCATTCTTTATGTACTGAAAACTAATTGTAAAATACCTCTTTACTGCTCCGCAAGCGGTAAAGTACTTTTTGTCATACTTGTAGGTTATGGACAGTTTACCAGTCAAGGAATCAATGTGGTAAACAGCTGATTACAGAAATCAAAAACAGCTCATGTCATTTGATGATTATCACCATACACTGTGTGGTAAAAATCATCAAATGGTTATTACCGCATGCTTATTGGTGGTTACTGGCTACCATTTCACTGAAAAACCATTTGGTCGAAAGCTAGATCAGCTGATCTAGAACCATTATTGCCCATATTTCACCTTGAGTTGCTGTGATTTGGTGTGTTGAGGTTATGTTGTTTGTATAACGATGATTTATAGTTTCTTATTTCAACTTATCTGCTATTTTAGACGTGTATGACAAAAAATATCATACATAACTCATCCAGGAAGATGTTTACCATACTCGTATGTTAAACATCATTTCCCACACTTGTAATGTAATATACTATTATGCTCACCAGCTGTTTTCTTTACACTTCTGTTTTGATTTTGAGATCTTGAGATTCGATTTATCAAGGTTCCACTGTATTTATTGATTAATGCAAACTTCAAATAAATAACTTATACTAAAGGTGGCAACACTGGTGGTTTTGCAGATGTGCTGCGTCAAAGCTGCCCATATAATAGCGATGGCATCATTTCTGCCATGTTTTTGCTGCCTGTTTTACCATTCTGGATGCATTGTCGATGCTGATGCTGAGTTTACAGGGTCCAACATGACAGATCTAACGCTTGTATAACTTGCACACAGGGAAGTCCATTGCCCAGTAGGCTTGGCATGTATGCGATGTAAAATCTGTTGCCTCAAAGCTGCTTGTATAACGTGGGCCTAATGCAGTAGGGATGTATAGAGAGGCAGCCAAGCTTCCAAGTCCTAACTTTGCCAATGGAGAAAGATCCAACTGACTTGCAGAGCTTTGAATTTTCACCTTTATTTTATTACATATTGCATTCATGATTGATTCAATTTGTATTCTATTTTTCAACAGGAGACAAGTGAATATGCTATCAAGCAGGAGATTGACGCCTTTTTGAATGCTCCAATGGATATAGATAACAGCCAGTTTGAAATGGCTGTGAAGGCAGAGTTGTTCAATGGAGTAGATTCGAAGGTGATGTATGGGGTGTACAAATCAATAGAAAATTTAGGTGAATGTCCATGGACAAACTAACTATATTTGTTTTGTGTTTTCCCATTCATGGGAAGTGATAGCCATGAGCCGTAGCAGGTATCTGTTCAATCAGATAGAGATAAGCTGTGTTCTCGTAGGTCCTGTTTGTTACGGTGACCAATTAGATTGGCCAGCAAAAAAGACACTGTTCTCTGCTGTAAAATCACTTGTGGGTGGTTTGGAACCCACCTAAAACTGTAGGTCCAACTCATCAATCACTAACTCATTACCCACGCACAGGTTGCAGACCTATGTGGGCTTCATCAGCTTATAGAGATCCTATAAGAAGCCTGATTGCATTTATTCACCTACAGCTGATGACAGCTGAAAATATATTTTGAAATCTATTGTGAATTCCATATAGTGAAAACAACTATTTTCTTAAATATAGTAATATATAGATATATTAATGAAGGGCTGAGAACCTGATTCGCCTCAAAAATGATGAAGGAGTCGGTTAATTTCATTGGCCAACAAACTTGGCCTGGTATCTTTACCAAGGATCTGTGTTTCAAATGTGAAGTTGATTGATAAAGGTGTTTGAAAGTGTGGAACATACAAACAAACACATAACGCCTCAAGCCTCAAGGAAGAACTTGCTTCTCTCATTCAATTATTGTCATGAACAACACAGTTCAGTTTCTAGAAATAATCAGAAAACTTATTCAGCTTGAGAAGCAACAATTAGCTGGCTTAATGCATAAAGGAACCAAGAGCAAATTTGGGCTAAATGGAGTTGGTGCAGCGAAACTACTTGATGATAAAGCGAGTTTGGTTGTAGGATGCATGTCTGAATCACAAAAAAATTGAACAAAAAATTTAAATGCAGAATTGAGCGCCCACCATGAACTTTAAGGTCGATTTCATCAGTTCAGACTTCCTGTTGCTTGGTTCTTTTATGCACAAAGTTTTTCAATTATGATAGCTCACTACAGTTTCAATTATAATAATTATTATTGCAGATGGCTGCCGTCAAGCAGGAATGTGGTATCCAAGAATCAGCGCCACTGTGCAATTCATGGTCAAAGAGTAGTGTTTGTCACAAAGAATCTCCAGGCTTAGGTTCCACCTCGGGCTGCATCAAAGAAGAAGTGCTCGGTAAGACATTCACATCCTATTAGTTACCTCACAATGCATAGCAGAGCGCAGTAATTTTGTGAGAGTGATAAAGAAGCTTCTTCACACACAAATTGCATACCATATTTTTCCTACACCTGCAGTTCTGGATTACAACACAAAAAAAGCTTGTAGTTTGTAAAATCACAGACCATGCACGGATTTGGTTAGCATGTGCCATTTTTGAGGTTATGAGAATTCATGGATTCCAAGATCCACCAATGAGCAGACATCAAAATCAAAACAGAAGCACAAAGAAGTGCAACAGCTGGCGAGCGTAAAGTACTTCACCGCTTGCGGAGCAGTAAAGAGGTATTTTACAATTAGTTTTCGGTACATAAAGAACGACTTTACGAGCAGTTGTAGGAAAAGTACTTTATGCTCAACAGCTGTTTTCTTTATGCTTCTGTTTTGATTTTGATGTCTTCTCATTAGTGGATCACAGAATCCATGAAATTCTCATAACCTCAAAAATGGCACATGCTAACCAAATCCGCGCATGGTCTTTGATGTTACAAACTACAAGCTTTATTTATTGTGTTGGAATCCAGAACTTCAGTTGTAGGAAAAATATTGTTTGTAATTCGCATGTGAAGCTTTTTTATTGCTCTCACAAAATTACTGTGCTCTGCTATGCGTCACACAGTAAATGTTTTGGCTCGAGCAATAAAGTCGCGCTTCATGCTCTTAATACATAAATAGTAGTTTATTCAACAATTTTATTTTGACCCTTATTAAGGCACGAGTTAGATGTAAGTTATAACACAAGCAAATGAGAGTGTTATAAATATCTCACAAGTGCTATAATGGCCAAATAAAATCGTTGCATACACTATTTTCTATGATTACTAGTTTAAATTTAATTAAAACAATTTCGTTTTACCTGCGACTGTCAGAGATACCTAACCTCTCATCTCAAATACGAGAAGTTATAGTAGATTGTTGGGTTAAAGCAGCTGGTGTAGCAGTTTGATCAAATCAACTGATAGTTTCACAATATTGAATTACTATATTGATTCCATCAAAAATGCTTCTGATTGGTCCAGAACCTGTGCTATAATGTAGAACCTGTACTATAATGAGCTCATTATGCAACAGGTTTCGAAAAGCATTTCGAAAAGACAGCTGTTTTGGCATCAATTGTGAAACTGTAATGTATACATTATGACATGGTCGTAGATAATAACTATTTTCACAACAAACCACAATCTTACTGAGGATATTATAAAACACTGGTTCTTCAATTAATGGTCATGTTTTTTAGGTATGAAATGTGACTAATTACTTGTTGTAGTTCCTTTTAAAATTAATTAGTTGATATTTGGAAATTAAATAATATTTTCTATTTAATCACTCCATCATGAAAGGCTAGTAAATACTAGCGATTCATTATTTAGGGGAGTTATGTAGCAGGTATCTGTTCAGTCAGCTAAAGAGTTACAATATCTACAATACCTTGGGGCCCTCTTTGTATGGATTGCTGGCCAGTAAAAACGACTCAGTTCTCTACTGAAAAATCACTTTCTTGTAGATTTGAACCCACCTAAAACTGTAGGATCAGCTCATCAATTGTCTTGATTTGATTTGAATTGAATTGATTTGTCTTATCATATTTATGCTGATGACCTTGTCTGCTACAGTCATTTCCCTTCAGGTCACTTTTCTCATGTCAATAATGCTGTTGCTGCTATGAACGTGAACATATCATCTCTGGTTATATGGGCAAAGGCACATTGCCTGATCCTTAATGCTAACAAATGCAAAAGTATTATAATTGCTTATGGTAGGTTCTACAACCAGCTTGATTTGACTGCTGTGCCCAGGGTCATGCTTGTTGGTCATGCTTTGCAATATGAGGATTGTGTGAAGGTTTTAGGAGTGTATATTGACAGAAATCTCAATTGGACTGCACATATTAATACTTTGTCAAGGCGGATCTTTGCTGCAATGCACCAGCTGAAGAGGTTAAGAAAATTCCTCCCAACCAACGTACGTGTTGCACTTGTGCAGAGCCTGGTTTTGCCCATTATTGACTATGGTAGTAAGGTCTATAATGACATGACTGAGGAGCTGAATTTGAAACTTCAGCATGCCTTAAACTATGCTGTTAGTTTCATCTTTGATGCAAGAAGAGATGATCACATAACACCTTTTTATAGGAGACTTCAATGGCTAAAGTTGAAAGACAGAAGACAATACTTCTTGTTGTGTCTTGCCTATCATCTCATTGTTGAAGGCAGAGGTCCGCAGAACTTGAAGGAAAGGTTTACTCTTCTTAGACAGGTTCATTCCAGGAACACCCAGCAGCACAACTATTTTCTGCAGATTACCCTCCATTGCACGGTCATGTATAATACTTCATTCACTGTTACAGCTGCTCGAATCTGTAACAGTCTTGCACCAGAGCTTATTTTTTTGCCTTCTTTCAAAACTTTCAAATCACGGCTCTTGTTATCCTTGATTAATGATACATTGACATAAAATCTTTCAAAATTGCTTTTATTATCATTTTCTAATCATCACTTAACTTTTCTTTTTTTTTTGTTTCCAACCATCAAATAATTACTTTCTGGAATTAGTTATGATTATTATAATTTCTTCTCATTTTAATATTTATTATTTCACATCAAAATGCATAATTTATCTTATAATTTAGTTTTGTAATGTGTTATTGAATCTAGGTATCTGGATGGTAATTATTTTTCAAATGTTTTGTAATTATTATCTTTATTCTGTAACTATTATTTCCAATACTTTGTATTTATTTATTATTTTGTAAAATCAAATAATTTGTAAACTGTATGTTACAATAGGCGAAAGCCTTGTGACAATTGACAATAAAATCTATCTATCTATCTATCACTGTCATCCACCTCACTACCCTCATACACGTCTCACACCTATGTGGGTTTCATACTTTAAAATTGTACAAAACATCAGCATTATCAAATATTTAGCGAGAACCAGATGTTGAATTCCAATCAATAGAATATTATATTCTTTGCTATACTAACTCCTGTTGTAAGACTTTTACATTTTGTGCGACTTGTGTCCAAGCGCCAAAGATGAGCAAAGGTACCTAACATGTTTATGACTTGAGTTTAGTTCTGCATTAAACGAAATTCAGTTCAAGTGTATTCAACATCATTATTATGTAAAAATTGAAAACTGATCCTGTCTCTGGAATAACTAACTATTTTTTCCTACAGCTGCTTGTAAAGCAGTTCTTTACTTACCAAAAACTAATTGTAAAATACCTCTTTACTGCTCCACAAGCAGTAAAGTACTTTACGCTTGCCAGCTGTTTTCTTTATGCTTCTGTTTTGATTTTGATGTCTTCTCATTGGTGGATCATGGAATCTGTGAAATTCACATAACCTCAAAAATGCTGAATGCTAACCAAATCTTAGTTCAAGTGTATTCAACATAGTGGTGGAGAATAATCAATAGTACTATCAATAGTTATGGCTATTGGTGAAAATCGATAGTTTGCTGTGCACAATCAATAGTTTTCGATAGTGGTTTTTATAACATACAGTCCCTATTGTGCTCAGGATATGTGATGATTATGTAGCTTCTTAGTCGTTTTTTTTTTGCATGAAAAAGAATATAAAATCACAAAAATTCAGCAAATACCATAAAGTAAAATAAATCATAGCTTTATAATGCAATTATTAATATATTATTACATGCGACTCGCACAAAGGACTAAGTGCAAAGCCTGTGTGTGGAAGGGAGTATGCAGTCTGGATTATATTTACAATTTGATAAAGCTTTGTAGATTTATCACACTTAAAAGCTGTGAATATTGGTTTGCTAACAGGAAATTAAAATAAAATACAGTCTTTTTTGCATTTTGTTGTATAAAGTTGAACTATTGATAGTAAAGGTGTTGACTAGCGATAACTATTGATGGGGCTGACTATCGATTATTCTTCACCACTAATTCAACATCATTATTATGTAAAAATTAAAAACAGATTCTATCTCTGGAATAACTAACTATTTTTAAAGAATAATATTGGTATTTTCAGATGTCCATCCAACTGGAGGGTGTTCGGAAGAGGCAGAATTGCAATCAGTGGACAGCAGAGAGTGTTCAACCCCTATTTGCATAGACGGAGATGTCATTGCAGGATCTTTTGGACAGGTGGATTCTGGAAATGATTTGCTGAATCATCAAAATCTGCAATCTTATAGCTGTGCTCATTGTAGTTATAAAACTCCTAGATTGAGTGATATTATGTGACATATAAGAAAAATACATTTAGAGGAAATACAGTATGCCTGTAAATTATGTGACTATGTGTGCTTGGATAAGAAAGGTTTACAAATCCACTCAAAGAAGCATAAAGCAAGCAATCAATTCAGCTGTGGATTTTGTGATTATAAAAGCTCTTCTTCATCTGCTTTAAAATCTCATCTCAGAATTCACACAGATGATAAACCTTTCAGCTGTGAATTTTGTGATTTTAAAAGCTCTCAATTTAGCAATTTAAAAATACATCTGAGGACTCACACAGGTGATAAACCATTCAGCTGTGAGTTTTGTGATTATAAAAGCTCTTCTTCATCTGCTTTAAAATCTCATCTCAGAATTCACACTGGTGATAAACCTTTCAGCTGTGAATTTTGTGATTATAAAAGCTCTCGACTTTGTGATTTAAAAATACATCTGAGGACTCACACAGGTGATAAACCATACAGCTGTGAATTATGTGATTTTAAAACCTCTCGACTTAGCAATTTAAAAATACATCTGAGGACTCACACTGGTGATAAACCATTCAGCTGTGAATCTTGTGATTATAGAAGCTCTGGACTTAGTGATTTAAAAATACATCTGAGGACTCACACAGGTGATAAACCTTTCAGCTGTGAATTTTGTGATTATAAAAGCTCCCGACTTAGCAGTTTAAAAATTCATCTCAGAATTCACACAGGTGATAAACCATTCAGCTGTGAATTTTGTGATTATAAAAGCTCTTCTTCAACTGCTTTAAAATCTCATCTCAGAATTCACACTGGTGATAAACAATTCAGCTGTGAATTTTGTGATTATAAAAGCTCTCGATTTAGCAATTTAAAAATACATCTGAGGACTCACACAGGTGATAAACCATTCAGCTGTGAGTTTTGTGATTATAAAAGCTCTTCTTCATCTGCTTTAAAATCTCATCTCAGAATTCACACTGGTGATAAACCTTTCAGCTGTGAATTTTGTGATTTTAAAAGCTCTCGATTTAGCAATTTAAAAATACATCTGAGGACTCACACAGGTGATAAACCATTCAGCTGTGAGTTTTGTGATTATAAAAGCTCTTCTTCATCTGCTTTAAAATCTCATCTCAGAATTCACACTGGTGATAAACAATTCAGCTGTGAATTTTGTGATTTTAAATGCTGTTATTCATCTAGTTTGAAAAGACATGTTAGATTTCACACAGGTGAAAAACCATTCAGCTGTGAATTATGTGATATTAAAACCTCTTGACTTAGCAATTTAAAAATACATCTGAGGACTCACACAGGTGATAAACCTTTCAGCTGTGAGTTTTGTGACTATAAAAGCTCTCGACTTAGCAATTTAAAAATTCATTCATGAACTCACACTGGTGAAAAACCATTCAGCTGTGAATTATGTGATTTTAAAACCTCTCGACTTGGCAATTTAAAAATACATCTGAGGACTCACACAGGTGATAAAACCTTCAGCTGTGAATCTTGTGATTATAAAAGCTCTTAACTTTGTGATTTAAAAACTCATCTGAGGACTCACACAGGTGATAAACCTTTCAGCTGTGAATTATGTGATTTCAAAAGCTCTAGACTTAGCAGTTTAAAAATCCATCTAAGAACTCACTCAGGGGATAAACCTTTCAACTGTGAATTTTGTGACTATAATAGCTGCTCTTTATCCTACTTATATAAAAACATCTTAAGCCGCATCTCCACCAACTGAACATGTCTGCCGAACATATTGCTAATATAAAAAATGGGCAAACATTAAACATATGGGTCACCGTACGTGTTTGTGAGTACAATTGGAATGTTTGGACTGTGAGCAAACAGTGTCAACCGATCATAATGTTCGAGAATGCGTCCACACGAAACCAACTCCAAAAAATGTTTGGCGACATCAGCTGATTCCAGCAAACACTGCTTGTTGAGCATGTTTGGTTGGTGGAGACACGGCTTTGGAAATCATACAAATGTGTAACCTTCATATTGTGAATTCTGTGATTATAGGAGTGCTCTGTATGTGCTCAGAAATATTGTCTCTGTTTGAATATCTCAATTTGCATCCATGGCTGAATTAGTACATCAGTCAACAGTTGCTGTATATTGATAATCTTTGAATCCTGGTTCATTTCTACAATTTGGAATGAACTCTTTGGATGCTATAAATTATATATTGACCACAGTATTGAAAGTTGCAAAAATTGATCAATGCTATTGTACAAAGAATTAGTTGAATTTCAGTTGTTTGTTCTCTGTCACTCAGTCATGGTTCTTGCTGAGAAGAATTGGTGAACTGAATGGCGCGAGTTTAGATTGCTGTGCTGGCATGATTTCTAGTACAATATCTGTCATTGAATTTTTGTATCTATAGTCCATTATGTCTGAGTTCTAGAAAATAATTGAACCATTAATAGTAAAGTGTATAGAAATGCAGCATTATAATGTTTCAAAGAATAGTAATTATCAATATGGTAATGAAGAGAAATAATTTGAATACTACTCTAGTCATTATGCACCTGTTATTATATAAGCACACTGATATATTTACATTGCACACTTGATAAAAGAAGTACACAGTATAGTGATAACTTGCATAAAACCAACTAATCTAAACTCAAAATGAAATGACCATGCAACCAAAAATGATGAAAATATTCGTCATTATACAATTATTGATTTTGGTTAATGCAATTATTTGATTTATTGAATGTTGTAGTCAAATAAGCTCAATAAACTGGAATGGTATTGTGCCATTTAGTGTCAATATTAGCAACCACACTAAGCTTGTCTCTTCTAAAAATTTCATTTTCCTACAGTAACCCAAAAAGTGCCTATTCTTTCACTAATAGTAGCATGCAAAATAGTCTATTCCTGCACCAGTGCGAGAAAATGAATTACTGTGTGGAAAAGTACTTTTCCGTACTCCAAAATTGCAACCTAACAACACAAAATAGTGAGCATGTAATACACAGGTTCCCTATTCTGCATTCAAAAATAGGTTGGCTACTCCACTTCAGCTTTGAATAGTTGTTGTAGTTGTTGTTGATGAAATTGATTTGATTTGAAGATAGGTTATGTGAGCAACACTGGTGGTATTGCTGAGGTAGCAGATCTGCTGTGTCAAAGCTGCCCATATAATAGCGATGGCATCATTTCTGCCATGTTTTTGCTGCCTGTTTTACCATTCTGGATGCATTGTCGATGCTGATGCTGAGTTTACAGGGTCCAACATGACAAATCTAATGCTTGTATAACTTGCACACAGGGAAGTCCATTGCCCAGTAGGCTTGGCATGTATGCGATGTAATATCTGTTGCCTCAAAGCTGCTTGTATAACGTGGGCCTAATGCAGTAGGGATGTATAGAGAGGCAGCCAAGCTTCCAAGTCCTAACTTTGCCAATGGAGAAAGATCCAACTGACTTGCAGAGCTTTGAATTTTCACCTTTATTTTATTACATATTGCATTCATGATTGATTCAATTTGTATTCTATTTTTCAACAGGAGACAAGTGAATATGCTATCAAGCAGGAGATTGATGCCTTTTTGAATGCTCCAATGGATATAGATAACAGCCAGTTTGAAATGGCTGTGAAGGCAGAGTTGTTCAATGGAGTAGATTCGAAGGTGATGTATGGGGTGTACAAATCAATAGAAAATTTAGGTGAATGGCCATGGACAAACCAACTATATTTGTTTTGTGTTTTCCCATTCATGGGAAGTGATAGCCATGAGCCGTAGCAGGTATCTGTTCAATCAGATAGAGATAAGCTGCGTTCTTGTAGATCCTGTTTGTAATGGTGACCGATTAGATTGGCCAGCAAAAAAGACACTGCTCTCTGCTGTAAAATCACTTGTGGGTGATTCGGAACCCACCTTAAACTGTAGGTCCAACTCATCAATCACTAACTCATTACCCACGCACAGGTTGCAGACCTATGTGGGCTTCATCCTCAAAAAAAAAAAAAAAAAAAAAAAAAAAAACAATTGGTTGGCACCCACCCACACCTTAGTCTACTACGACACAGCTCAAATGACAACATAGAAGTTCCATTAAACTTTTTTTGATTGATGCTAAAAGTTAACTTCTCTAAAATGTTTCAGTTCATCATATTAGATGGTGAAAAGTTGGGCCCTTGTATTACAGTCTACAACTATTCCTCCCATAAAGCTGAAATATTGGTGGGTGTGGGGCCGGGTGGAAAAAAGAGTGAAAAAGTGGTCCAATGCTTTTATGTTGAATCATTGAGTGAATTAGTCATCAGGTTTGCTTCCTATTGCCAATTGAGTATTTTAATACAATTCTGTGTTTCAACAAAACTAGCATCCTAGCTGCAGGGTCTGTTTTCTTTCTTGCTAGGTCCAATGGTTTTGAGTAAGATAGTATAATGCATAATCATGGAATATTCTACCATCCTTACTTGTATTGTTAATTAAACCTCTAGCTCTACGCAATGGTTTAAGTAGTATTTAATAGTTTTTTATGTATTAAGTGCATGAAGCACGACTTTATCACTTGAGCCAAAACACTTCCTGTTGGCACATAGCAGAGCACAGCAATTTTGCAAGAGTGATAAAGAAGCTTCACGCACAATATTTTTCCTACAACTGCAGTTGTGGATTCCAACACAATAAAAACTTTTAGTTTGTAACATCACAGACCACGTGCGGTTTTGTTAGTGTGTGCCATTGTTGAGGTTATGTGAATTTCATGGATTCCATGATCCACCAATGAATGACATCGAATTCAAAATAGAAGCGTAAAGAAAACAGCTGGTGAGCGTAAAGTACTTTACAGCTTTTGGAGCAGTAAAGAGGTATTTTAGACTTAGTTTTCAGTATGTAAAGAACTCCTTTACCAGCAGTTGTAGGAAAAGGTATTATTATTGTTATGAACAACACAGTTTAGTTACTAGAATTAATCAGAAAACTTATTTGTCTTCTGAAGCAACAGTTGGCTGGCTTAATGCATAAAGGAACCAAGAGCCAATTTGGGCTAAATGGAGTTGGTGCAGCCATCTTGTGGAAAAAACAGAAACTACTTGATGATAAAGCAAGTTTGGTTGTAGGATGCATGTCTGAATCACAAAAAAATTGAACAAAAAATTTTTAATGCAGAATTGAGCACCCACCATGAACTTTAAGGTCGATTTCATCAGTTCAGACTTCCTGTTGCTTGGTTCTTTTATGCACATAGTTTTTTAATTAAGATAGCTCACTACAGCTTCCATTATAATAATTATTATTGCAGATGGCTGCAGTCAAGCAGGAATGTGGTATCCAAGAATCAGCACCACTGTGCAATCCATGGTCAAAGAGTGGTGTTTGTCAAGAAGAATCTCCAGGCTTAGGTTTTACCTTGGGCTGCATCAAAGAAGAAGTGCTCGGTAAGGCATTCACATTCTATTAGTCATTTCTATGAATTATCAGTTTGATAATCCAACAGAAAAGAATTATAATCTGATAAAGCCTTTTTCCTACAACTGCTTGTAAAGTAGTTCTTTATGTACTGAAAACTAATTGTAAAATACCTATTTACTGCTCCAAAAGTGGTAATAGTATATTACGTTACAAGTGCAGAAAATGATGTTTACCATATGAGTATGATGAGTTAATGCACGAGACAAAGTCGAGTGCAGTATTATCATACAAATAAGGTAAACATCTTCCTGGACGAGTTATGTATGATATTTTTTGTCATACTAGTCTAAAATATAAAAAAAAGATAAACTTTGAGCTACTACAGCAAGCATCATAAAACATAACCTCAAAATCAATCACAGCAATAGAATACTAAAAATACTTCTGAGATCAGCTGTTTTCCAAATTCTCCAACAGCTAGAATGCAAAAAACCATTACTGCACTGAAAAAGGATGTGGTAATGAAAATCAGCTGTTCTTTCTGTAAACAGACATTTACCGGCTCAATTCAATGCTCAGTAAACTGGTGAATATGTACAAGTATGACAAAAAGTACTTTATGCTCACCAGCTGTTTTCTTTACACTTCAGTTTTGATTTTGATGTCTTCTCATTAGTGGATCACGGAATCCATGAAATTCTCATAATCTCAAAAATGGCACACGCTAACCAAATCTGTGCATGGTCTTTGATGTTACAAACTACAAGCTTTATTTATTGTGTTGGAATCCAGAAGTTCAGTTGTAGGAAAAATATTGTATGTAATTTGCATGTGAAGCTTCTTTATCACTCTCGCAAAATTACTGTGCTCCGCTATGCGTCACACAGTAAATGTTTTGCTCGAGTGATAAAGTCACGCTCCACGCTCTTAATACATAAATAACTATTATAGTATAATTTTGGAATTTTCAGATGTCCATCTGACTGGAGGGTGTTCAGAAGAGGCAGAATTGAAATCAGCAGACAGCAGAGAGTGTTCAACCCCTATTTCCATAGATGGAGATGTCATTGCAGGAGCTTTTGGACAGGTGGATTCTGGAAATGATTTGCTGACTCATCAAAATCTACAATCTTATAGCTGTGCTCATTGTAGTTATAAAACTCCTAGATTGAGTAATTTAATGCAACATATAAGAAAAATACATTCAGGGGAAATACAGTATGCCTGTAAATTATGTGACTATGTGTGCTTGGATAAAAAAGGTTTACAAATCCACTCAAAGAAGCATAAAGCTAGCAATCAATTCAGCTGTGAATTATGTGATTATAAAAGCTCTTCTTCATCTGCTCTAAAATCTCATCTCAGAGTTCACACAGGTGATAAACCATTCAGCTGTGAATTTTGTGATTATAAATGCTGTCAATCATCGAATTTGAAAAGACATGTTAGATCTCACACAGGTGATAAACCATTCAGCTGTGAGTTTTGTGATTATAAAAGCACTCAACTTAGCCATTTAAAATTTCATCTAAGAACTCACACTGGTGATAAACCATTCAGCTGTGAGTTTTGTGATTATAAAAGCACTCAACTTAGCTATTTAAAGTTTCATCTAAGAACTCACACTGGTGATAAACCATTCAGCTGTGAGTTTTGTGATTATAAAAGCTCTCGACTTAGCAATTTAAAAATTCATTTAAGAACTCACACAGGTGATAAACCTTTCAGCTGTGAATTTTGTGATTATAAAAGTTCTCAACTTAGCAATTTAAAAATTCATTTAAGAACTCACACAGGTGATAAACCTTTCAGCTGTGAATTTTGTGATTATAAAAGCTCTCGACTTAGCAATTTAAAAATTCATTTAAGAACTCACACAGGTGATAAACCTTTCAGCTGTGAATTTTGTGATTATAAAAGTTCTCGACTTGACAATTTAAAATCTCATCTCAGAATTCACACAGGTGATAAACCATTCAGCTGTGAGTTTTGTGATTATAAAAGCACTCAACTTAGCTATTTAAAGTTTCATCTAAGAACTCACACTGCATAAAGCTAGCAATCAATTCAGCTGTGAATTTTGTGATTATAATAGCTCTCGACTTAGCAATTTAAAAATTCATTTAAGAACTCACACAGGTGATAAACCTTTCAGCTGTGAATTTTGTGATTATAAAAGTTCTCGACGTAGCAGTTTAAAAATTCATCTAAGAACTCACACAGGTGATAAACCTTTCAGCTGTGAATCTTGTGATTATAAAAGCTCTCGACTTGACAATTTAAAATCTCATCTCAGAATTCACACAGGTGATAAACCATTCAGCTGTGAGTTTTGTGATTATAAAAGCACTCAACTTAGCTATTTAAAGTTTCATCTAAGAACTCACACTGGTGATAAACCATTCAGCTGTGAGTTTTGTGATTATAAAAGCACTCAACTTAGCTATTTAAAGTTTCATCTAAGAACTCACACTGGTGATAAACCATTCAGCTGTGAGTTTTGTGATTATAAAAGCACTCAACTTAGCAGTTTAAAAATTCATCTAAGAACTCACACAGGTGATAAACCTTTCAGCTGTGAATTATGTGATTATAAATACTGTCATTCATCTAGTTTGAAAATACATGTTAGATCTCACACAGGTGAAAAACCATTCAGCTGTGAATTATGTGATTATAAAAGCTCTTCTTCATCTGCTCTAAAATCTCATCTCAGAATTCACACAGGTGATAAACCATTCAGCTGTGAATTTTGT
This sequence comes from Conomelus anceps, assembly GCA_948455865.1. Lineage (NCBI taxonomy): Eukaryota > Metazoa > Arthropoda > Insecta > Hemiptera > Delphacidae > Conomelus > Conomelus anceps. The sequence goes on along the minus strand of OX418222.1, from coordinate 1,428,127 downwards.
GATTATAAATGCTGTGATTCATCTCAATTGAAAAGACATGTTAGATCTCACACAGGTGAAAAACCATTCAGCTGTGAGTTTTGTGATTATGAAAGCACTCAACTTAGCAGTTTAAAAATTCATCTAAGAACTCACATAGGTGATTAACCTTTCAGCTGTGAATTTTGTGATTATAAAAGTGCTCAACTTATCCATTTAAAAACTCATCTGAAAACTCACATAGGTGATTAACCTTTCAGCTGTGAATTTTGTGATTATAAAAGTGCTCAACTTATCCATTTAAAAACTCATCTGAAAACTCACATAGGTGATTAACCTTTCAGCTGTGAATTTTGTGACTATAATAGCTGCTCTTTATCCTACTTATAAAAAACCATCTTAAGCCGCGTCTCCACCAACCAAACATGTTGGCTAATACAAAAAATGGGCAAACAAGCAGTTCTTATCTGACCGTCGATGAGTTTGGACCGAGACTTATCGGAGTCGCAAACAAAACTGTAGTCTTGTTTCAGCGTGACATCCGGTGCTTTTAGCGTGTTTGCCATGAATAATACTCTACGGTTTAAATTTAATAATCTTTTCCACTATGGACTTATACTGCATTGAAGATGGTTAAGTGCAGAAAGTGTTCAATAGATATCACGATTGCGAAGGATGTGTGTAAGTGTGTCGAATGTCAGACTCAGTACCACTCATCATGTGTGCCTGATACTCTGACTCGTGGATCACAAAAAAACTGGAAGTGCAAGACGTGAGCCATCAAAATTATCGGAAAAAACAGTGAGTAGCAACGATCAGACAAATGTCTGTGTGCTGGAGGCAATTGCCGCATTATGTTCCGAGATAAACAAACGGTGGGACACCAACGATCGAAAACTGGATAGTATGCAGGAAAACATGAACCTTATATTCGGTGACATTTCGTGTTTGAAAGAAGAAATTGTCAATATTAGTGAAAACGCAAACAAGACAGATGTAAAGGTGCAACAGTTGGAGACAGATAATTTCAAATTGAAACAAGAACTATTAGAGTACAGAGGATGCGGTATTAGAATTGTCAAAATTTGTCATAGATAAGCTAGAAAATAACAAAAAATGTGCAGCAGTGTTCCTGGATTTGGCAAAGGCTTTCGATACTGTAAATCACTGTTTGCTGCTGAAAAAATTAGAAGCCATGGGAATTAGAGGAGTAACTTTGGAATGGTTCAAATCATACCTCAGTGACCGTCATCAGAAAGTCAAGATAGAACACCACCTCAGCTCAGAAACTACAATGAAATTCGGAATTCCTCAAGGAACGGTACTGGGGCCAATTTTGTATTTGGCATATGCAAATGAGCTATGTTCGTTGCAGATAGAGGGGAGAGTCATTGCCTTTGCTGACGATACAGCATTACTGTTCGAGGGAAACACCTGGGAGGAGGTTTTTCATTTGGCAGAGGAAGAATTGTTGAAAGCTAATAAATGGTTAAGAGAAAATTTGCTCACAATAAATGCAACCAAAACAAAATTCTTGGCCTTTTCTCTGACAGAGCGCACGCGACCAAGGAAGAACAATATTGTTATCTCTGGAATTCCTGTTCTACCTAAAGGGGCCGACATATTCCCTATCATCCAAAAGATAGTCAAACTACTAGAGTTGACATACTACAAAATGGACATTAACGCTGTGCACTGGCTGCCTAAAAAATCTCAAAAAATCTGGCTACCTGAATAATCTAAAAAATCTCAGCCAATTTTTGTATCGTTCGTGTCTAGACTGATAAAAAATGAATGGATCCTCGCGAGATGCCACAAACGTAACTTAACAGCTAAAGAAATAGACAGTGCTTTTCCAGAAACACAGATTTACTTGAATGAACAGTTAATGCTACAAACACACATGCTATTCAATGAGGCAAGGAGCATGATGAAGGAGGAGAAGCTGACATCTGTGTGCACAAATGATGGCCGAGTGCTGGTGAAATGGAACCAAACTGCATGACCAGCTCGAGTAAGGCCGTGGTCAGACTGCATGCGACTGACGAGTAGATCGTTTTGCGGGCAGGTCGTACGAGTAGGTCGTCAGAGTGAGAGTGGTCACATTGCAAACTTCCTACTCCTGCGAGTTTATACTCCAATGGCATTGACCAATTGTTAGACAATCTGTTATTGCGCATTTTGTTTGTTAATGAAGAAAAAGAAAGCTGGGTAAATGATATTAATTTAACAAGAGAGACGCAAGGAGAATTCAAGCTAGTTTTTCCTGATCTACAAAAAAAATAATTTTCTGATGTCACTAGAAACGTTTTATTATATTTTAAACAGAATCAGCACAAAAATTGAAAACAAAGAAATTTTTGGACTTGTACCAAGCCTGTGGAAAGATTAGTGGTCACATTGAGATCTCTATTTGATAATCCTTTGTGGATTGGTCCCACAATTTGGTCAAACACAAGCGTAATCAACTCCTCAACTTTCATTTTCACACTGACGACCACGCAAAGAAAATCAAACAAACTTGCTTCCAGAATTGACTCGTGCGTGTGCGCAAGACCTCATACGACCAACTCTTCTCTACTGTGACCAATCAAACCGGTTTATCAATGTTTGTTTTACTCTGACGTCCTGATGCGAGCACGCACGTCCATTTACTCGTCGGAGTACGCATGCAGTCTGACCACGGCCTAAACTGCCTCCAGGACCACCAGCGGACGACGCCGCCTCCAAGGGCAGCCGCCGCCTCCACTGTTGATTCTACACATACAACGGTCAACCGGGAACCCACCGCCAAATCACCTTCCCAAGTCACACTATGCAGTGAGAAATGTGTGAAAGTAAGCTTGAGCTTCCATCAAGGTAACAAAGTTTTTTTTTTCTTTTTTCGAGACAGTAAAGTTATTTTAGTATTTCTTCTTCTTATGTTATCATTCTTCTCAATAAATATTTTTTCCTACAACTGCTCGTAAAGTAGTTCTTTACGTACTGAAAACTAATTGTAAAATACCTCTTTACTGCTCCGCAAGCGGTAAAGTACTTTACGCTCGCCAGCTGTTTTCTTTGCGCTTCTGTTTTGATTTTGATGTCTTCTCATTGGTGGATCACTGAATCCGTGAAATTCACATAACCTCAAAAAAGGCGAACGCTAACCAAATCCGCGCATGGTCTGTGATGCTACAAACTACAAGCTTTTATTGTGTTGGAATTCAGAACTGCAGTTTTAGGAAAAATATTGTATGCAATTCGCGCGTGAAGCTTCTTTATCGCTCTCGCAAAATTACTGCGCTCCGCTACGCGTCGCGCAGTAAATGTTTTGGCTCGAGCGATAAAGTCGCGCTTCACGCTCTTAATACATAAATAACTATTTCTGTAGCCTACTTAAGACTCTTTAAATTGAACTCTAGTGTTAAAGTCTCGTCTCTATTACTAATGATCTATTGCAACTAATTTACGAATATTTAATGAACTAATTTATGTATTGATAGTATTTTCTCACTTTTCCATTACTGATGGATATCGGTGTTTCAGTTCTACAGTTTGTGAATGCATATTATGTAAGCTCCAATTGTATATATCTTCATGTAATGCGAAACCAGTGTTATTTTTTCATGCTAAAACGCATACTATTTCCTTTGATTTGATTTGTTTAGGCTATAAATCTCACGTTTGGCTAATAAACGAAATTAATTCTGTGAAGTCCCATAATTAGAAGGATTAATTATGTAATATAACTAATAATAATGTAACTAACAAAACTCTTAATCTGTTTTTTTTCAACATTTAAATTTCATTTTTAAAATATGTATTTCAACGACAAGTATGTTATTGATAGTATTTTTCTGACTTCACCATTATTGACGGATAACATTATCTCACTAACGAAACTCTTTATCTCCTTTTTTCTTCAACATTTGAATTTAATTTCTAAAATATGTTTTTCAACAACAAGCACGTTATTGATAGTATTTTTCTCACTTTTCCATCATTGATGGATATCAGTGTCTCAATTTACAGTTTTGGGAATATATATTATGTATGCTCCGATTGTATAATATATCTTTCTGTAATGCAAAACTAATGTTATTTCATTATGTTAGCTCATACTATTTCCTTACATTTGAATTATTTAGACTATAAATCCCATGATTGGCTATTAAAGATAATGAATGCTATGAAGCCCCATAAATAATTAGAAGGAATAGTATATTGTCGCTCATAAAAAAGTCAGTTACTTATATTACGAATATAATCAGACATTAAGTAATATTTTATTAATTTTATCTATCTGAAGTGCTATCGCAGATTTAATAAAGATATCTAGATATGATGGAAGTGTGAACTAACCTGTACCACTGAGAAATCAGATACCAGAGTTTTAGTATGAAATTAAAGTACATTCAGATAATTTGATTATATTATCAATATAATATCAATATAACACATAACTATATTATCAATATTATCGTAATTACGGTCCTTCAATTGGATACAACGCCCTATATAAATATTTAGCTCTTACTGTCACATATTAGGTATGCTATCTTAGTATGGGGTAATTCATCAAAACAAAATCTTGATAGGGTGTTTAAGATCCAAAAGAAAGCGGTTAGGTGTATAGAAATAGTGAATAGATTAGATTCATGTAGGCCGTTGTTCAAGAGACTTGGTCTCACAACTGTACCCTGCTTATATGTGTATGAAGCTACTTTATATGTAAAAACGAATGCTATTAACCAAAATCTTGATGTACATGATTATAATACCAGAAACCGAGGAGATTATCACTTGGTGAGTCACAATAGTAGCTTATTCAAACAAAAACCTAGTTATATTGGTAGGAAATTCTACAACAAGATACCGCAGTTTTTGAAGAGTCTTGAAAATATAGAAATATTTAAAAAACAATTGAAGAAATATTTAGTTGATAAAGCTTTTTATAGTGTACAAGAGTTCCTTTCACATCAAAATTAAGCCTCACCTCAACTAATTGAAGTAATTATGGTATCTAGTGTATAATATTGTTGATCTGACTTGTCTTATACTCCTTAACTGGAGTCTCCAAGACGTAATCTACAAAAAAAAAAAAAAAAAAAAAATTTATCATACTACAAATTGCTTCTTCTGCTATACATTTTTGTTGCTGGTATACTGTGACTTCCAAATATATAAATATGATTCCTCCTTTTCACTGTCGGTTAACAAAATCACGCTGAAATTTTTCTCTGAAAACTGTTTAGATAATAAAGAGAAGTCTACGCTGACTGTTAAGGGAGTAGATTTCGGAATACAGTATTGGGAAGTGAATAAAAATTAATTTTCTTTTATAATACAATTTTTTTTAAATTTTTTGTTGTGAAGCTCACCGCATAATTAAATTGTTTTGTATTTTTTTTTTTTTTTTTTTTTGTAGATTACGTCTTGGAGACTCCAGTTAAGGAGTATAAGACAAGTCAGATCAACAATATTATACACTAGATACCATAATTACTTCTATTAGTGTAGTTGAGGCTTAATTTTGATGTGAAAGGAACTCTTGTACACTATAAAAAGCTAAACTAAATATTTCTTCAATTGTTTTTTAAATATTTCTACATTTTCAAGACTCTTCAAAAACTGCGGTAGCTTGTTGTAGAATTTCCTACCAATATAACTAGGTTTTTGTTTGAATAAGCTACTATTGTGACTCACCAAGTGATAATCTCCTCGGCTTCTGGTATTATAATCATGTACATCAAGATTTTGGTTAATATCACTCTTTTTTACAACATATAGAGTAGCTTCATACACATATAAGCAGGGTACAGTTAGGAGACCAAGTCTGTTGAACAACGGCCTACATGAATCTAATCTATTTACTCTTTCTATACACAGTAGTTACATTTTGGGAATTCTGGCCCAAGGTGCTGGAACAACCTTGACCTTTGACCCTGACCTTGACCCTGACCTTGGAAAAAAAAAATTAAAAAAAAAATAAATAAAAAACAAAAAAAAAAAATAAAAAAAATGAATAAAAAAAAAAATTAAATAAAAAAAAATAAATAAAAAAAATAAAAAAAAAATAAAAAAAAAATTAAAATAAAAAAAATTAAAATAAAAAAAAATGAATAAAAAAAAAATAAAAAAAAATTAAAAAAATTAAAATTAAAAAAATTAAAAAAAAAATTAAAAAAAAAAACAAAAAAAAAATAAAAAAAAAAATTAAATAAAAAAAAAATAAAAAAAATAATAAAAAAAAAAACACTTCATAAATGTGCTATACAGAGTATCACGTTTATAATTGCACTACAAGAATGCTGCAAAATCAGTACATATACTAGTGATGTGCATTGTTTCAACGAGCTAGCTGAATTAACTGTTGATTGATTATTAACGATTCATCTGTTTGTCTCCTCAACTAAACCAGTTGTTGCTTCTACTAAATTTCCATATCAAAGGTCAACAGGCTCAATGCACTCATTTCCAACACAGCTGGAATGCTTTTGCTGAATCCAAGTGTGAATGGCAAACTAGTTGTAATTAAATTGCAGATCCATTTCAGCACTCTCAAATTGATTAAATAAATTGCAAGCACACGGAAAAAATAATGAAAATAGTGGAATTTGAATTTCTTAAATATACATCTTAGAAAATAAGACATAGAAAACTTGTTGCATGAAAAAATTCAGAGCTTAGAGATACTTGACCCTTTAATTCCCACTCTTCTATTCTACTCTTTGAACTCTTATTTTTGAAAGAAATAATCATAGTATTACAAATAATCAACTTCCATTTCACAATGCTATGACTATTGATATTAATTCGTTATTCAAATTGGAGCATTCAAACCAGCCTTTTAATCTCATGATTGAGGTCTATGTATTAGTCATATGAATAGATCTACATGTATTGTTAGTATGCCAATAAATCGAAAATCGATGCTTATAGTAAACCATGGAAAATGGAGAAATTCATTGACAAGAATAGACACAACAGTGGCTATATTAATTATTATTTGTATAGTATTCATCTGAGAATGAAGAAGCATTACTTGCTAAATGTGGTTGATGTATGAATGTTGTCATATCAATCACAACTTTTATGGATATCAGCCTAACACCAGAATTCTATTGAATACATTACACTCTAATAAATTATTCAATATTCAACTATATTGAATCTGAGCGATCATTCTTTACAATGGTAGAGAAATTGGTGTTTGACTTGGAGTGTTAGTCTCTACCCTCTCTTTTCATTGAATCTGCTTTGTTGAAAAGTAATGTAAGGTAATATTTTACCTATATGAAAAGTAATGTAAGGTAATATTTTACCTATATGAACATATGACTGTATATAACAGTTTTCCTCAGTGCAACACTCTTGATATTGTATTCCAAGAACAGAATTGTGCCAGCATAACCTGCTGAACCTGATAAGTCTACCATCACTTTATCATTCAACCTAATTGCTATTCAAGAGGATGTGTGTCAGCATGACCTTCCCTGCTATCATGTTATTCGCACTATATTGTGCAAAAACTTTTGACATTTGCATCAGCTGTCCTTTCTCCCCAGCTTTTCTAGAAACAACACTTCAGACTGTGTCAATGTCTTACATTAGTATATATACAGCTCAAAAAATTCAGTTTCCACATCAGTCAGAGAGAGAGAGTTTCATACAGAATGGATCTCAATCAGCAAGTATCCCAAATTGTGGACAAGGCTCTAAATGTATTTAGAGAGGAGCTCCTCAGGCAGCTGCAAACTACACCTAGGACCGCCAGCACTGTCACTGCTGCTGCTCAATATACCGCTGCTCAAGACACTGCTACCAACAACATTGCTGCCAGCTCCTCCACCACAGCAGTATCATCCCCCAACAGTGGTATGCAGGTGATAATTGATGAGCTGCTTTCCACATGGGAATCCATTCCCAATGTGGAAAGCACTCCAACGACACTAAGCAGAGCTGAACAACGGCCGACATCAAGGAGGTCGCCTCCAGCTTCGAGGAGGTCGCCCCCAGCTTCAAGACAGTCGCCTCCAGCTTCAAGGAGGTCGCCTCCAGCTTCAAGACAGTCGCCCCCAGCTTCAAGACAGTCGCCCCCCGCTTCAAGACAGTCGCCCCCAGCTTCAAGACAGTCGCCTCCAGCTTCAAGGAGGTCGCCTCCAGCTTCAAGACAGTCGCCCCTAGCTTCAAGGAGGTCGCCTCCAGCTTCAAGACAGTCGCCTCCAGCTTCAAGACAGTCGCCTCCAGCTTCAAGGAGGTCGCCTCCAGCTTCAAGACAGTCGCCTCCAGCTTCAAGACAGTCGCCTCCAGCTTCAAGGAGGTCGCCTCCAGCTTCAAGGAGGCCGCCTCCAGCTTCAAGACAGTTGCCCCCAGTTTCAAGGAGGTCGCCCCCAGCTTCAAGGAGGTCGCCCCTAGCTTCAAGACAGTCGCCCCCAGCTTAAAGAGAGTCGCCTCCAGCTTCAAGACAGTCGCCTCCAGCTTCAAGGAGGTCGCCTCCAGCTTCAAGACAGTCGCCTCCAGCTTCAAGACAGTTGCCTCCAGCTTCAAGACAGTCGCCCCCAGCTTCAAGACAGTTGCCCCCAGCTTCAAGACAGTTGCCCCCAGCTTCAAGACAGTCGCCTCCAGCATCAAGACAGTGCCAGCCCATTGTACCTCCACATCGGGCCCCACAAATTCCGAGCATGGCATGGCGGGGCAGCATTGGCCATCCATTGCATCGTGAGCTGGAACTCCAGCGTAGAGTTTTAATCAGTGCGATGGATATGTATGCCCCACTGCCAGCATACGGCTCCAATTATGTTGGGGCTGATGAAATTGTGGCACGGTTAATGAGGCATCGCCGCTTCAGGACGCTGCATGGGCTGCTGAAATTGGAGCTGGCGGCCTACAGTTATGAGGCGATAAACAAGCAGCTGGCCATTGCTTGGGGGGTAATTGTGAAATCGATCAGTCTGTTGAAGGCGGCTGCTTCACTAGAAATTTCCAAACCAGAGCTCAGCCCAATAGAGTTGAGATACTCAGTTATTGGGCCGAGAAAATTGGAAAATGTCATCAAAAACAAAAGGGTACTCGATGAAGAAACGGCTGTCTTATTATTATGCAGGGAAAATATAACTGCACTTTGCGCACCAAGGTGCGATATTGAGCAAGTGCTATATGAACTTAGAATTAGTTAGAAAAATGTATATTCTAAAATAAACATGTTTCCGATAATCTTTCATCTTTTCATTTTCTACCTCCTACACTGGTGTGCAGCTCTAGCACTTGTCTCAGCCTCACATGGACTGATGCAAATAGAAAATCGTCTTGCACATAGACATGTCCTGCATAGCTGTGACGTCATGCAGACAAGTTGAATGCAAGATGATTTTCTATTTGCAACAGAGACATGTCCTGCATGATGTCATACAGACAAGTTAAATGCAAGATCTATGTGCAACAGACACAGCCTACATGAACTTGTGTGATCAGCAGAATCTATCTTTGATTGGTAAAAGAAGGATGACATTTTTTCCCGGCTTCAACTACTACTCTATGGATGGGCATGTCAGATGCATAAGGATTGAGGATGGACATTCTGGTGATCATCCTCTACTGGTATCAATTTACAAAGCTAAGCATCATCCTAGATCATGTGCCCCAGACCAATGGCGTGGGTCATGTAAAAGAAAAATGTAACCAAATTCCATGTACTGTTTCTTACTTGTGATTATCTATGTTTTAACATATGTTCACGTTAATAAATGAAGATGTATTGAAGAAGTAAATGAAGAAGTATTGTAGAGGACTTTAATTTCATTTTCAGCCTATTTCATTGTAGCATATTAGTAGTATTAAGGGAGCAACAGTGCTCCCATGCAGCTGTTGAGTGTGCATCACACGATTCACCAGTGATCGCTTTTGATCATCCTAAGTGAGCACTTAGAGTGCACTAGGTGAGCTCTAAGTGAGCACTAGGTGAGCACTAAGTGTGCACTAGGTGAGCTCTAAGTGTAAACTCGGCAGAGCTTTAAGTGGGCTCTAGGTGATACTCCTTGCACTACATCTTTTCGAGTTTATACTAGCAGGATATAGCATTTGTCAAGATTATAGTGGTTATCTGTTAAAAAATGCTACATTTGCCAATATCATGCTCAAAGTTGATTACTCAATCATTATTACTACAAGAGTCAGGCTATTTGTAATTAATGTAGACAGCGCAAGAGGTGAAGAATATATATATATATATATATATACACATCACATATTTATTTCACAACAATAATGTATAATTGAGTTTATAATCTTGATATGTTACTAGTCTAAGATATCAACAATTAGACAATGGTATAACTGATTGCTGGTAATATGATAGCACTTGCTACAATCACACATTATATCAATTTTCTGACTCCACTGCTGATAGATGACTGCACATTGTCCAGAGTCTTCTAATTTGAAGATGATGCAGCTGTAATAGAGAGCGATGATAACATATAGTCTTGATAGGTCCTCCTCCTCCTCCTCCTCCACATTCCATCAGCGGAAATGTGCTCACTTTTCAACCAATTTTCTAAGTATACTATACTGTGATACTCCACCAAAGTCATGATCATCCTTATAATCATTATAAGTGGTACTGAAATTGTCAACATGTGAATGTTTAGATAGAGAGTAATCATGTCATTCTTTTTCCATCATCATCATCATCATCAGATATGCAGATTACTTCATCCTTAGTGTGGTTGTCTGTTGCTGACCATTTGCAGTTGCATTGTTCATCAAACTCTGCTTCCATTGGTGCCACTGATACACTTGGTATTGATGATGCTGTGGCTGCCATTGTCATTAATGCTCTAGATGCCACCATTGATGATACTGCTGTTTCTGCTGCTGCTGCAACTTTATCTTCATGTTCAATCTCATTGTTGTACTCCTCCATCTCCTCCTCCTCCACCACCTCCTCCTCAAATCCATCATCACTGAATACTGGAGCCTCATTGACAATGTTGCGATGTCCATATGCAAGAGTAGTGATTCCATCTTCAAGAATGTACCGTTTTTCATCAGCCTTACTGAGTGCTTTCTTCTTCTGAATGGTGGTCATGATTCTATGTTTCCTGGTACAGAACATCACCTGATCTCTATAGATGTCCTTTTCACCATAAAGACAGTCAATGTAGTCCTGAAAGACTATGTACCATTCTGCATCAGGATGACTTTTTGGGAGCTCCTGTCCAAGAATTGGCCGTCTCACCCCCTTTGCTTTCTTGATAAGGCCACTCTTCAGTTGTGTCTCATCTGTAACATAGCATCTGCATGCATATAGTTTGGAATGCAGGCCGACATACTCATAGGGGGCTCGAGCTGCATATTCATCCTTGAATTTCCCCAGTACCATCTTGTTTGTCTCAGAGTAGCATGGGTGGTTGGCCGGGTACTCTGATGTGTCAAATACGTTTCTCAACTTGTCTATATTCATAATATCCATATACATATCTTCAGTTTGGACATTGTAGAACAAGCTGTCAGTGTCCTGATATAACAGTTTGAGTCGGTTTCCATAAATAGGTTTCATCACATCGTAGTGAAACTCGTACATTAGAATTTTGCTCACATCAAGTACAGTCAGTCCAATATATATCGGCTTGTCCAATACAACCTTGTCTTGATGGAGTGTTACAGCGCATATGTTGTCACCAAATATGATGCGATCTTTGAATGTTGGACGTGCCACCAGTCTCTTCAACCTCCTCTCACAATTGACCAGCTCCATGTTCATCCGGTTCTTAACATTCTCCATTGTTTTTCCAAAGACTGCATTATTCATTAGCTTGAAGAAATTCTTTTCAAATTTGTTCACTGATTTCTGATGTAGCTGTGTGTTGAGTTGAATGTATGGGGCCAAAAAGTCTTCTTGCTGGAATGAAATTCCACGGTGAACTTTGACAATTTTCAGTCCATGATTCACAGCCTGTTTCAGGAGTCTATAATGACATACATACTCCTTGCGGTTCTGCAGCGTTGTCATTAGCTCCACATATCCTGACTTGGGAGTCTTCTGGCTCTCTGGAAGAAAAGGGAAGTCGTTGTGATCATCCTGTAGCTCTTGAGGATACTCGACGTCGACTTCTAGGATGTATCCCATTCGCTGATTGTCTGGGATTCTATCTATATGAGCAGCCACCTCCTCCAGTTCTTCTTGGCACATCCATCGAAATTTTCGGCAGGGTAGTGGGTTGCTCATAGCCCATCCATAAAGATTGTTGGCATCAGTGTACAGCAAGTAGGATATTGGTTTCTCTGGATCCAGTGGTGCACCTGTGTATTTGTTGTTGGCAATCGAATGGCGGTGGACACATGTGGTTATTCCTCCTCGGATACCTCTTTCAACAAACATGTACATATCGTAATCGCTGAGAAGTTCCAATTCCACCTGGGTGTATTTCAGCATGGCATCAAATGAGAATCCTGGTGCAGTGAAGTAGTTGGCACAGTCAAGATTGTAGTTTTTTATGCACATGTTCCTGAAACTTTCAAACACATCAGCCAAGAGTAGAACATCCGTCTTTAGGTAAAGGTCACTGTAGTCCCCTAGTGTTCTACATCCAAAATGTTGCCAGACCAATTGTGCATGGGCGTAGTCCTCATCACTGATTCCACGATCTGTCAGCTTGCTGAAGAATGCTTCCTTTGGTGGTAGGGAAGTTTCTTCAAGTTTCTCCCATGAATCGCAATAATCATAGGGGAACACTCCTTTACGTGTCACAAGATCGAGTCTTGTCTTGAAATGTTTAGCGGTATGTTTCAGCACATTTGGAATGTCCGTGTCATTATGTGCAGACTTGCGCAAATTTGATACCAATGTATCCAAACTGTCTGGTGTGAATCTGAATGTATCTATGAATCTCAGGTGGAGTCGATTGGAAACGTGTTTAGTGAAGCTGATGTACTTTTCAGATGTGTGTGGAATGACTTTGATCCTATTCTTGTCGGCACCGAGTTCAGGAATGAGCAGGTGTGTATCATAGTTGGATGAATTGTGCAGAAAAACTGGAATGAAGGTCTGGCGTTGTCTTTCCATATTGCATGGATTGCACAGTGCATTTCTATAGAAACCAGTCATATGACAATGATCATACACTTTGTCTCTTCCAAACTTTTTACCGCAAGCTTCGCAGTGTGTAGCAGCATCATGTGCAGCTTTTTGTTGATCGGTGAGTGGCATCATTCTAATACCCAACTGGTCCATGGTATCAGCAATAATTTTTGCATAGTGGCTGAGCTGACTCATGAAGTGTTCGGCTGCATTGGGGCCTCTGTAGACAATCGGTTCTTGAGGTATGTAATTGCTCAGGGGAAGCCATGAAGGAAATTGTGTCTCATCTCTCACAAAGTACATGCAATAGCTCATTGCATTGTGGTATTGTATCACCTTTGTCTGCTTCCCAATCCATCTCTCTGGAGCTTCCCCCTCCACATCACCCTCTTCTAGGGCAGGCGTCTCCAGCAGACACTCAAAGTCTGCATACACTACAAGTGGCAGTCTGAACTTCCTCAAATGCTTCTCAAACTTCAATGTCGGCGGTTTTCCATCTTTCAGCTGCGGCATGATCATCCTAGCCGTCTTATTGTTGGCACAATACTTCTCATGTTAGTAGGGGTAATTCAGGAATTCTGATGCGGCCAATCAGAAGACAGGGGGGCGTGGCCACCCCCCTTCCCCCCTCCCCCTGCTCAGCCATTTTGTAAACGCCCACCCCTTCCCCCTGTCCCAGTCAGCCATTTTGTTTTTTAAGGTCACATACCCCCTTCCCTATGTGCCCCCACTTTATTCCCAATAGATTAAAGGGGGACCCCCCGCAAGCACCAATGAGAGAGGACCTATCCCCCCTGACCCCACCTCTCACAGAAGGTTCCCAATAAATATAGAACATACAGCTTTATATCTATATATACATGCTTGCAATTGTATATCTATATATACCTGCTTGCAATTACTATATCTATATTTGCTCTTATCCGTAACCCCCCGCCCCACGCTTTAGCTATTAATTGCATCTGCACACCTGCTACCTCCTGCTGTGATTCTCAAAGCCCTCTCTTTCGCACGTGCAGTGTTAATATACCCCCCCCCCCCTGCCCCTCCACCCATCGATTTAGCTATTAATAACACTTCCGCCCCCTGCTGTGAAAAAACTATTTCATAACGTTTAAAAGCAGAGCACGTGCACAAGTTTGTGGATTGTGCTCATTAACTTTTAACATGTTCTCTGCGGGAGTGAACCATCTACATCAACATGACAGAGATGAACATACATCTACTTTCTCTCTCAGGTCATTAACCTTTGCATGAATAATCCTGTCTGTGTGAGAGAGAGAGGCTTTCTCTCTCACTCTCTCTCAGCTCATTTGAAGGTCACAAACATGTTTTAACCTGTCTGTGTGTGAGAGAGAGGCTTTCTCTCTCACTCTCTCTCAGCTCATTCATTACCCTCAGTTGAAAATTCAAATATGCTTTGCAATAATATTAAACTCATCTATAGCTATACCAATAAGTAAACTGAATGACCAAAACATGGTATTATTGAATCACGTGCACTACCTTTTGAATCTCGTGCACTACCTTTTGAGGTGTGCAAGTGAAACTGGATCCTCCAATAGATTCATAGGCACCTGCTATTAGTAACATGGTTTCTAGGCAAACCCAACACACATAATCGCGTTTAGCATCATTAAATGTTGTTAGACACAAATAGGTGTAGAATGCTGGTGTACTTTTTCAGGTCATTAACCTTTGCATGAATGCACATGCCACGTTCTGTTGGTTTCCCCCTCATGATTAAAATTTTTTACATTTTTTATCTGCTAAATCATATAGAGCATCCCAAAGTTCGTTTGTATCTGAAATAATTTGTATGGGGGAATCGTTAGAACACCCATAGTGCAAATGTCCCTCCTCACTTATAACTATATCTAGGAGATCATATATTTCAGATAAAATAGGATAGCAAAAATTCTCAGTTTTTGTTGCAGACAAAGTTCCATCATCTGCCTCGGTTGAAAATTTAATATGCTTTGCAATAATATCAAACTCGCTTACTGAAATAGCCATCATATAGGTAAGAAATCACCTTGCTGTGCTTTCAACGAAGGCTGTTTCAACGAAAAAGAGAGGGTAGAGAGAGTGAGAGAGAGCGAGAGAGAGATAGCTCCACTTCTACTCCTATCACGTGACCTCACCCACCAGGTCGGCACCTATGAATACCACACAATAATTTGCATTCGTTCAGTTTGATTAAGACAACGAAGCAGTGAACATGGATAATTCCAAGGTTTTTAATGTCCCCATGCTCTGTGGGAATAAAGTGAAACCTACCAGTGAGAGGTTCGGTTTGTGGCTTCTAACAGAAAACCTGTGCAATGACAACCTTGTTACAGATATTGGACAAATTGATTATACTGCTGGAGAAGAACTGTTGGTGTGTGCTGATTCAAATCTTGTGCCTATTACAGAGACCTTTTGTGACAATATAATGCTTGTGAAAATTTGTGCTTTGGCGGACTGTGAGGAAATGGATAAGAGACGGTTTATTCTAAAAAAAGAAATATGTGGTGCATTCAATTTATACTTGAGAGGAAAATTCTCCAAAATGGTGTCAGCTAAACATGGAGTTAAAGCAAAGTTACCATACTTATTGGACAGTGGAAGTGATATGTCTAAAAAAATTCTGCAAGTGCTTGACGAAGACAACTATAAAGAAGTGAAACAAAAGTACCAGAATCCAGTGGGGATACCCTACAAAGTGGAGCTTGCCGATGTTCCCATCGCCACATTAATGGAGGAGTTACCAAAGTTATTGGAGCAGCTTAGGAAGGAACATTTCTATCTTCTGGACTTGGACATAACACAGGACTTTGCTGGAATATTTAACAAGAGTGGGATGTGTGACTTTTTAACTACAAATCATTGTTTTTGCTTCCAAGGAGAGTATAAGGAAGACTATAATGTGATTGTAGATAATGATAAAACTGTTGGGATTGATTGCTTGACATGGGTTAATAATAATGTAAGAGTGAAAATTTATAATAAGTTTATTTGTCAAATGACAAGCCCTGGTGTAAATAAGCAGCTGGGTAACCATATTGTAGACTTTATTGCCTGTCCAGATACAAGATTACGGGAAACCTTTACCTCTGATTTAGCTAGAATGCATGGAATTACACGTTTGGAAGCAACAATTTATAACTACAGCATAGGAAATAGCACCAACTCTAAGAAATTCGATCCTATTCGAGATAGTTTGTCACTCTTAAATGATAGTAAAAATTATTTTGAAAATGCTCCAATATATTCTGTATCCTTGTCTAAGATGTGGTCCAAACTGACAGATAGTTTAAAGAACAGCTGTTGCTTGGTTTATAACAATCTTTTACAATATGTTTACTGGGGGAATAGCAACACCAAGAAATTGACTGGAGTACAAGTAAAGCTCCCCACCAATCCAGAAAATCGAAATAAAATAATATCCTATGTCATTTCTGCATTTAGCTTCAATTTACTACCCATTAATTATGTAGAAATTCACGAGGATACAGACAACAGGGATAACATTAGTTTCACACAAAAGTGTTATATTAAGAGTGGTGAGACTTATTTCTCCAAGTCGACCACCACATTCTCTACTATTGGCAAAGAGGTTAACCTAGATGAGCTAGGTCTTGTGAAAACTAGTAATCTTATACCACAAGTCTTAAGAAAAAGAACAAACATAACCTCCAAGCTTGCTCCCTATCCTGTTAAAGAAATAGATCCCTTGTCTCCAATCACAGTGCTATCTGCTAAGAAGCGTAAGCTAGAGCTGGATGAAATTAATCTTAAACGTAGGAAAGTTGAGTTTTTAGAAGCTACAGAGTCCATAAAGAAACAGCATAAACAGCTAGTAGAATATGAGAACGAAATCAAAGATTTGAGAGAGCAACTTGAACCGTATTTTTATTCACATTGGAAGAATTTTGAACCAAATGGGGTGTATCATGTGACCGCATTTACTGTGAATAATAAGGAGAAATTTACATATGTTGGGGTTCTAGGGGAAAAAGATGGCTTAAAACAGGTTTACTTTGTAAAAGGGTACCATAAAAATGTTTTTCTCAATGCATACAAAGAAATAGAAGATCTTAAGAAAGTAGGCTATTTTGTAATCCCCTACAATGACGAAAAAGATATGATTTGCTTGCCAAGAGGAGAAACCATTTGTGTAATTACCATTAATGGTATGACAAGCTAAAATGGTCACACATTTCCAAAAATACAAACAATTGAATTTTCATCCAATGTATGGAAAAATTTGGAAGACACTTCCTTTACACAGTCAGAAGTGGAGCAATTCAACAACATTACAATGCTGGAAATTAAAGGGAAAGTAAAAGTAGGACAGTGCAAACGATTGGAAGAGTTAGCAGAAGGTACAGAGTTGGTCATTATTGCAATTAAACAAGTATGGGCTAGAAATAAGAATCGGTATATATTACAGTTTGAGAACCTAGATGCATTGTATGTCTCGAATTATTGGTTGGAGGAAGAATTGGAGAGCTCTAACATAGATTTAAATTATAAAATTAGAATCAGGTTGGATGTCCTTAAGCATACCCCCAGTAGAAATAAGGAAAGAGTTGTTTTTTGTATTTAATATATTGCATTGTAAATAGAAAAATGTATTATTTTATGTTGTATTAATAAATGGAGAAATTATTGTGAATCTATCTTTTGCGTTTTCCACAAACACAATGGAGGAGGAGAAGGAGGAGGAGGAGGAGGAGGAAGAGGAGAAGGAGGAGGAGGAGAAGGAGGAGGAGGAGGAGGAGGAGGAGGAGGAGAAGGAGGAGGAGGAGGAGGAGAAGGAGAAGGAGGAGGAGAAGGAGGAGGAGGAGGAGGAGGAGGAGGAGAAGGAGGAGGAGGAGGAGGAGGAGAAGGAGAAGGAGGAGGATGGGGAGGAGAAGGAGCTATCTCTCTCTCGCTCTCTCTCACTCTCTCTACCCTCTCTTTTTCGTTGAAACAGCCTTCGTTGAAAGCACAGCAAGGTGATTTCTTACCTATATGAGGAAATGGATAAGAGACGGTTTATTCTAAAAAAAGAAATATGTGGTGCATTCAATTTATACTTGAGAGGAAAATTCTCCAAAATGGTGTCAGCTAAACATGGAGTTAAAGCAAAGTTACCATACTTATTGGACAGTGGAAGTGATATGTCTAAAAAAATTCTGCAAGTGCTTGACGAAGACAACTATAAAGAAGTGAAACAAAAGTACCAGAATCCAGTGGGGATACCCTACAAAGTGGAGCTTGCCGATGTTCCCATCGCCACATTAATGGAGGAGTTACCAAAGTTATTGGAGCAGCTTAGGAAGGAACATTTCTATCTTCAGGACTTGGACATAACACAGGACTTTGCTGGAATATTTAACAAGAGTGGGATGTGTGACTTTTTAACTACAAATCATTGTTTTTGCTTCCAAGGAGAGTATAAGGAAGACTATAATGTGATTGTAGATAATGATAAAACTGTTGGGATTGATTGCTTGACATGGGTTAATAATAATGTAAGAGTGAAAATTTATAATAAGTTTATTTGTCAAATGACAAGCCCTGGTGTAAATAAGCAGCTGGGTAACCATATTGTAGACTTTATTGCCTGTCCAGATACAAGATTACGGGAAACCTTTACCTCTGATTTAGCTAGAATGCATGGAATTACACGTTTGGAAGCAACAATTTATAACTACAGCATAGGAAATAGCACCAACTCTAAGAAATTCGATCCTATTCGAGATAGTTTGTCACTCTTAAATGATAGTAAAAATTATTTTGAAAATGCTCCAATATATTCTGTATCCTTGTCTAAGATGTGGTCCAAACTGACAGATAGTTTAAAGAACAGCTGTTGCTTGGTTTATAACAATCTTTTACAATATGTTTACTGGGGGAATAGCAACACCAAGAAATTGACTGGAGTACAAGTAAAGCTCCCCACCAATCCAGAAAATCGAAATAAAATAATATCCTATGTCATTTCTGCATTTAGCTTCAATTTACTACCCATTAATTATGTAGAAATTCACGAGGATACAGACAACAGGGATAACATTAGTTTCACACAAAAGTGTTATATTAAGAGTGGTGAGACTTATTTCTCCAAGTCGACCACCACATTCTCTACTATTGGCAAAGAGGTTAACCTAGATGAGCTAGGTCTTGTGAAAACTAGTAATCTTATACCACAAGTCTTAAGAAAAAGAACAAACATAACCTCCAAGCTTGCTCCCTATCCTGTTAAAGAAATAGATCCCTTGTCTCCAATCACAGTGCTATCTGCTAAGAAGCGTAAGCTAGAGCTGGATGAAATTAATCTTAAACGTAGGAAAGTTGAGTTTTTAGAAGCTACAGAGTCCATAAAGAAACAGCATAAACAGCTAGTAGAATATGAGAACGAAATCAAAGATTTGAGAGAGCAACTTGAACCGTATTTTTATTCACATTGGAAGAATTTTGAACCAAATGGGGTGTATCATGTGACCGCATTTACTGTGAATAATAAGGAGAAATTTACATATGTTGGGGTTCTAGGGGAAAAAGATGGCTTAAAACAGGTTTACTTTGTAAAAGGGTACCATAAAAATGTTTTTCTCAATGCATACAAAGAAATAGAAGATCTTAAGAAAGTAGGCTATTTTGTAATCCCCTACAATGACGAAAAAGATATGATTTGCTTGCCAAGAGGAGAAACCATTTGTGTAATTACCATTAATGGTATGACAAGCTATAATGGTCACACATTTCCAAAAATACAAACAATTGAATTTTCATCCAATGTATGGAAAAATTTGGAAGACACTTCCTTTACACAGTCAGAAGTGGAGCAATTCAACAACATTACAATGCTGGAAATTAAAGGGAAAGTAAAAGTAGGACAGTGCAAACGATTGGAAGAGTTAGCAGAAGGTACAGAGTTGGTCATTATTGCAATTAAACAAGTATGGGCTAGAAATAAGAATCGGTATATATTACAGTTTGAGAACCTAGATGCATTGTATGTCTCGAATTATTGGTTGGAGGAAGAATTGGAGAGCTCTAACATAGATTTAAATTATAAAATTAGAATCAGGTTGGATGTCCTTAAGCATACCCCCAGTAGAAATAAGGAAAGAGTTGTTTTTTGTATTTAATATATTGCATTGTAAATAGAAAAATGTATTATTTTATGTTGTATTAATAAATGGAGAAATTATTGTGAATCTATCTTTTGCGTTTTCCACAAACACAATGGAGGAGGAGAAGGAGGAGGAGGAGGAGGAGGAAGAGGAGAAGGAGGAGGAGGAGAAGGAGGAGGAGGAGGAGGAGGAGGAGGAGGAGGAGGAGAAGGAGGAGGAGGAGGAGGAGAAGGAGAAGGAGGAGGAGAAGGAGGAGGAGGAGGAGGAGGAGGAGGAGGAGAAGGAGGAGGAGGAGGAGGAGGAGAAGGAGAAGGAGGAGGATGGGGAGGAGAAGGAGCTATCTCTCTCTCGCTCTCTCTCACTCTCTCTACCCTCTCTTTTTCGTTGAAACAGCCTTCGTTGAAAGCACAGCAAGGTGATTTCTTACCTATATGAGGTTGACGTTCCTTTGGAGGCTTTTTCTAACTAACAAACCGCCGGTCATTCAGTATATGTTTAACTATCATAGAGGAAGGATGCGGTGCTACAGCTATACAAAATTTAAAAAACTATCCCGTTTACTGATGGCTATTTCAGTAAGCGAGTTTGATATTATTGCAAAGCATATTAAATTTTCAACCGAGGCAGATGATGGAACTTTGTCTGCAACAAAAACTGAGAATTTCTGCTATCCTATTTTATCTGAAATATATGATCTCCTAGATATAGTTATAAGTGAGGAGGGACATTTGCACTATGGGTGTTCTAACGATTCCCCTATACAAACTATTTCAGATACAAACGAACTTTGGGATGCTCTATATGATTTAGCAGATAAAAAATGTAAAAAATTTCAATCATGAGGGGGAAACCAACATTGTAATAAGCATGTGCATTCATGCAAAGGTTAATGACCTGAAAAGTACACCAGCATTCTACACCTATTTGTGTCTAACAACATTTAATGATGCTAAACGCGATTATGTGTGTTGGGTTTGCCTAGAAACCATGTTACTAATAGCAGGTGGCTATGAATCTATTGGAGGATCCAGTTTCACTTGCACACCTCACATCGAGAGTGCATGTGCACGAGATTCAAAAGGTAGTGCACGTGATTCAATAATACCATGTTTTGGTCATTCAGTTTACTTATTGGCATAGCTATAGATGAGTTTAATATTATTGCAAAGCATATTTGAATTTTCAACCGAGGGTAATGAATAAGCTGAGAGAGTGAGAGAGAAAGCCTCTCTCTCACACACAGACAGGTTAAAACATGTTTGTGACCTTCAAATGAGCTGAGAGAGAGTGAGAGAGAAAGCCTCTCTCTCTCACACAGACAGGATTATTCATGCAAAGGTTAATGACCTGAGAGAGAAAGTAGATGTATGTTCATCTCTGTCATGTTGATGTAGATGGTTCACTCCCGCAGAGAACATGTTAAAAGTTAATGAGCACAATCCACAAACTTGTGCACGTGCTCTGCTTTTAAACGTTATGAAATAGTTTTTTCACAGCAGGGGGCGGAAGTGTTATTAATAGCTAAATCGATGGGTGGAGGGGCAGGGGGGGTATATTAACACTGCACGTGCGAAAGAGAGAGAGGGCTTTGAGAATCACAGCAGGAGGTAGCAGGTGTGCAGCCTCAATTAATAGCTAAATCTGGCGGCGGGGGCTGATGCTATTGCAAATATAGATATAGTAATTGCAAGCAGGTATATATAGATATACAATTGCAAGCATGTATACAGGGTGGGGGAAATGTTTGGAAACGGCTTAATATTTCATATACAAAGGTGATTTTGCGGTAGGTATGATTGAGGATCCTACTCAAATTGAAAATACTATTTTACTGTGACTTTAAAAATCTGGTCCGCCATCTTGGAACCGCCATTTTGAATGTAACTTTTTTTTTTAAATAGGAAGGGGGTCATGCGATACATGATTTCAATACGGAATTTTAAGACAAAATGAATGCCGAAAACCGCACATCGATATGTCAACCCGTTTCGGAGATATTTACATTATTAATCGATACCATGAAAAGCAGAAATGAAATAAATAAGTACATTAAAATCTTACCTATCAAATTTTTTGTTAATAGTGTTTGCTAATAAACATTAAAACCCAATTATTTTAATAAATGTTCAAACTGTTTTCCTTCAGCTGTTTGACAATGTGCTAATCTTAAATAATAGCCATCAAGCACATTTTGAATCATTTCGCGTGGAATTCTGTTAGCCACTTCAGTTATACATTCTTTCAGTTCATTAATTGTTGCTGGTTTCTTTTTGTACACATTGTCTTTCATGTAGCCCCAAAAGAAATAATCAAGTGGAGAGAGGTCAGGTGACCTAGCGGGCCACTCTATTGCACCTCTACGACCTATCCAGCGTTGGGGAAATGTTTGGTTCAATATATCCCGCACTCCTAATGCATAATGAGGGGGCGCCCCATCTTGTTGAAACCACAAGTTATGTAACTCTTGTCCGTTGATGTTCTGGATGGCTGGAACGATCAAATTTATTAACATGTTCTCGTAAATGGCACCTGTTAAATTATTCTCGATAATAAATGGTCCTACAATGTGACCATTTACCATACCAGCCCATACGTTTAATTTTTCAGGATACTGTGTATGACCCTCCTTCATCCAGTATGGGTTGACATCGGTCCAGAAACGATAGTTTTGCTTATTTACATTGCCGTTAAGCATGAACGTAGCTTCATCCGAAAATACTACATTATTAAAGAAGTTTGGATCATTGTCATACTTGTTCATCATTATGTCACAAAACTCTACCCGGCGGTCGAAATCATCCTCATTCAGTTCTTGTAATACATGAAGCTTAAACGGATGGAAATGAGATTCCTTAAGAACTTTTCTGACAGAACGAGTAGACATACCATGTTCCTTGGCAACGCTTCTAGTTGATGTATGCGGATCTTCAACAAATGATTGCATTACCTCTAAAGATTTTTCATTGTTGGTGGCAGTATTTGTTCTTCCAGTGCGAGCACGATCAGTCACTTTGCCCGTTTCTTGAAACCGCTTTACTGTCTTAAAAACAACACTTTTACTAATTGGATTTCTGTTGGGAAATGTTTCGTTGAATAAATCAGAAACTTCTTGGTAAGACCGTACTCTATCTCCATAGCCGCGCATCATTAACAAAGTTATTCTCTCGGTTTCATTTAAAAATGCCATTGCGAACGACTTTAAACACACTCACTACTTCATGATTGAAAAAGAATTCATTAAATCAGTTGGATTATTACAGATGATTTTAGGTTGATATCATGATTATTGTTGATATTATGATATCCAGAGTCAGATGTTCATCACGCGAAATGATTCAAAATGTGCTTGATGGCTATTATTTAAGATTAGCACATTCTCAAACAGCTGAAGGAAAACAGTTTGAACATTTATTAAAATAATTGGGTTTTAATGTTTATTAGCAAACACTATTAACAAAAAATTTGATAGGTAAGATTTTAATGTACTTATTTATTTCATTTTTGCTTTTCATGGTATCGATTAATAATGTAAATATCTCCGAAACGGGTTGACATATCGATGTGCGGTTTTCGGCATTCATTTTGTCTTAAAATTCCGTATTGAAATCATGTATCGCATGACCCCCTTCCTATTTAAAAAAAAAAGTTACATTCAAAATGGCGGTTCCAAGATGGCGGACCAGATTTTTAAAGTCACAGTAAAATAGTATTTTCAATTTGAGTAGGATCCTCAATCATACCTACCGCAAAATCACCTTTGTATATGAAATATTAAGCCGTTTCCAAACATTTCCCCCACCCTGTATATAGATATAAAGCTGTATGTTCTATATTTATTGGGAACCTTCTGTGAGAGGTGGGGTCAGGGGGGATAGGTCCTCTCTCATTGGTGCTTGCGGGGGGTCCCCCTTTAATCTATTGGGAATAAAGTGGGGGCACATAGGGAAGGGGGGTATGTGACCTTAAAAACAAAATGGCTGACTGCGACAGGGGGAAGGGGTGGGCGTTTACAAAATGTCTGACCTTGGGGAGGGGGGAAGGGGGGTGGCCACGCCCCCCTGTCTTCTGATTGGCCGCATCAGAATTCCTGAATTACCCCTACTCATGTTCTGCCATCCTTTGCTCACCATCATTAGCAAGAGTGTAGTGTGTGAAGCATCGTCTGCAAATAATTATACGTCCATGATGTTTTGTCAGCTGTGGTCTCAGAAGTCTCTCAAAATCTTTGATCCAGCAGTAGTGGGTGTTGATTTGTGGATCCTTGTTTGCATCATCGGCATCATGCAGCAAATCGTTAGTCTCTGCACCATCATCTTCAACAGCCTCACCCAGTAGCAGAAGATCAAAGTGCTCGATCTTCATGATATCGGTGACTCGTCTGGGGAAGATGTTATTATTGGAGTCGACTGCATACACGTTGACAGAGACTGTAGGGTTATCCTTCTCGAACCTATCGATCTGGTTTATAGTTGTTGGGAAAGTGATGCCTTTAAAGTTGTATTTATCTTGAAGATTGAAGTATCGCTCGTTGACTCGTTGGGGATTTACTCCTTGGACATGCTTAGCGAGGATCGCCCACATGAAACATTGCTGGTCCTCATTCCCTGGATTGATGATGGCTTTCCTTGCAGCTAGCTTGGGCGGGGTAATGATGTATGAAGAGCCCCTAAGAGGAATATGCTTGCTGATCCTTATGAGTAGTCCATCAATCTGTAGCAGTGACCAACCACTGGATTTCCCTTCAAACATAGCCTCCTCTTCCAGCATCTTTTGGCAAGCCATCTCCACCTGATGAGGCAGCGTGAGAATGGTGAATGCTGCATAGTTTGGTGTTTTGAAAGCAATGTCCTGCACCTCCTCCACCTCTTCGTTGTTCGGATCAAGGAAGCACTTGTGATAAGTTGCCTCCAGCACCAAATTGAATTTGATTGCACCATGCTCATGGATTTCTGCTGTCAGGACGCTGTTGATCTTCTCCTCCAGGTTGTCAAGGAAGGACTGGAAATCCTTTTGAGGGCTTGTAGAACACTGGTTGTTGAAGAACAGGGTTCGAAGATTGTTGTTGAACGCCTCCTCCAGCACAATGAAGTCATCACAGTTCTCCTGAGTCTGCTGGCAGCGTCTTCTCTTGTTAAGGGACATGGTAAGCTGGAATGAAACAATATGCATTAGACAAAATAGAATTTTAAGTTAGTTTCCTGGAATGAAACAATTTGCATTGTAAGATAGTATTCTGAAATGAGACAATCACAATTCCAATCATTAGTTTCACAAGTGCAAGTGAGCATGCATTAATAGGTTAGTTTTCAACACTCACTTTGAGAGAACGATGGAGTAACAGGACTGTTATCTTCAATTGAATGGGCAAAGTGAGCTGGAATGAGGCAATATGCATTAGACATTGATAGTTTCCTGAACAAAAGACATTGTCAAATAAATTTGTAAGACAGTTTCCTGAACAAAAGACAATGTCAAATAAATTTGTAAGACAATTTCCTGAACAAAAGACAATGTCAAATAAATTTGTAAGACAATTTTCTGAACAAAAGACAATGTCAAATAAATTTGTAAGACAATTTCCTGAACAAAAGACAATGTCAAATAAATTTGTAAGAGTTTCCTGAAATGGAACAGTATACATTATATAGTGGAAAACAGTATTAATTGTAAAGAGTACATACTTTGAAAGTTGATGAAGCTGAAGCACAAGAAGCACAAGACTGGTAGGCACAAGACTGGTAAGCACAAGACTGGTAAGCACAAGACAGGAGCACAAGCACAGTTGTTGACTGTCTGGTGTAAGAGCAGTGTATGATAACTCCAACAAAAGGCCCAGCTTATATACTCTAACAGTACCTCCCACCACCCGACTAGTCAGCCCCCACCCACCACCCTCCACCCTGGTCCGACCAGTCTACATCCCTTTTTTTTATTTTATTTATTTTTTTTTCTTTTAATTTTTTTTTTCTTCAATTTTTTTTTAATTTTTTTATTTTTCTATTTTTATTTTTTTTAATTTTTTTTTTATTTCTTTTTTTAATTTTTTTTTATTTATTTTTTTTTCTATTTTTTTTTTATTTTATTTTTTTTTTATTTTTCTATTTTTTTTTTTAATTTTTTCATTTTTTTTTTCAATTTTTTTTTTGTTTTTTTTTTAATTTTTTTTTCAAGGTCAGGGTCAAAGGTCAAGGTTGTTCCAGCACCTTGGGCCAGAATTCCCAAAATGTAACTACTATACACCTAACCGCTTTCTTTTGGATCTTAAACACCCTATCAAGATTTTGCTTTGATGAATTACCCCATACTAAGATAGCATACCTAATATGTGACAGTAAGAGCCCATGGTAAGCTGTAAAAAGTATACAGTGTTCAATGCGAAGTTGAGATTATCTTCTCTGTGATAGTTGTAGCTTACAGAAAGCAAGGAAAATTTCCTTATTATGTTGCTTGTATAGTTCGACTTAAGGTGCCAGATTGATTTTTTTCATCCACTTTGTTGTCTACTGTCTTTTTATAACCATCAACATTTATACTTTTAGAAAAACCGGATGACGCGCCGATGTATGTTCATAAAAAGGTACGCCATGATTGATGGTGATGATGATTATTATCATAATCAACCTATAATACAATGTAAAGAATTTTCTAGTCTAGAGGAGCTGAATAGTGACCTAACCTAACCTAACCTAACCTAACCTTTAAGTGCCAATGTAGAGAATAGTAAGTTAACGAGTTTTAAAGTTCTGCATCTAAATATACGTAGTTATAGTAGTAACTTTGATGAATTTTTAATTATGTGGCAGGGTATCAGAACAAAGTATAATTGTATAATCTTATCAGAGGCCTGGCTTAGTGACGAAAGTATCTTCTGAGTCTTGAGGGATACCACCTTTTTAGAAGTTACAACAGCTTGAATCAATGCGACGGAATTGTGGTGTATATTGATGAGACTTTATCCTGTAATCAATCATCTATAGGGGGAGTTGCAACGTGTCTATCCTTGACCTTCAACTGAGCCAATATTCCTTGCGAACTCTTCTGCATTTATCGCAGCCCATCGTCATCTCTTTCTTTGTTTAATAATGGTTTACAGGATTTATTAAATCCATTAGTAATTGTTCATGCTTGAGACTCATAGCAGGCAATATGAATTGTGACATTCTCTGTCCCAACTCTGATATGGAGGTAGATCGATATCAAATTAATTTATTGTTGTAACATTTTACAAAACGCATAACAAAGTCAACAAAATGAGTAAAATAACAGCATTGGCTAAACAATACATCATAAATTCATTAGCAAGTCATTCTTATTGTAAGGACATATCTTGATATATTAGATGAACACAGGTTTCTAGCATGCATAGAAAAAGTAACTCGGCCCATGAGTAACACATGCATTGACCATTTTTTTATAAAACTTCCAAACAAATTCCATGTCTCTTCCTCAATCCTGCAAACCAGCATCACTGATCACTTTCTTATATGCCTGGAGATAAATAGCAGCCTACCTAAAATTTTAAATTCAGATAAATGTTATTATCATAAGATAAATTGGCATAAGATCAGAGATGACCTGCTTCATGAAACCTGGCAATGGATCCTTGACTCTTCTGAGATCGATAGTGCTACTGAAAATTTTGATATTATTCTACAGGAAATACTAATTCAAAATACAATAACCAATGAAATAAAAGCGAAAAACTCAAAGTTGAAACCTTGGATAACATCTAGTCTCTTAGAATCTATACGACATTGCAATAAGTTGAGTCGAGAGGTTAGAAAAAACCCCTTTAATACTCAACTTAGCTCAAAATACAAAAGATATAGAAATAAAATCAATCATAAAATGTGCAAAATTCAATTATTATAAAAACAGAATAGACGAAGCCCGGGGAGACCCAAGGAAATTTTGGAACATCGTTAATGAAGTTGCAGGTCGTTTGGTGGGCAATTCAAAATTTCTGTTTTATGCGTTTGGTGGGCACAGTGGACAATGCACCTCCCTCTCCCAGTGATATAAAACAAATTAGTAATGATTTCAACAACTACTTTGCATCTGTTGGTAGCCGATTGGCTGAGGCACTGAACCCCGCTGGTCCATTTGAGGTTGACGACAGTGCCCATGCCACTGACTCAGCATTCCTGCTGCGACCCATTTTGCAGGAAGAGCTTATAGATGTGGTGAGAAGTATTAAAGGTAATTCTGCACCAGGGTGGGATAGTATACCATCTAAACTGATAAAAAGCAATGTGGTTATATTGATCATGCCTTTATTACATATTGTCAATCTTAGTATTAAGTCAGGTAAATTTCCTAAGTCAAGCAAAATAGCTAAAGTTGTTCCTATCTATAAATCAGGCCATAAAAATCTGACATCTCATGCCAAAATACAAAAGACAAAAATACATCTCATGCCTTTTTTGAAATCACTAAATTCATATGTAGTCAAATTGGCAATAAAAAGCATGTACTTGTGACTTTCCTTGATTTGGCAAAAGCATTTGACTCCATAGACCAGCATAAGTTAGTAGAAAAACTTTGACATATTGGCGTTAAATCACTGGACTGGTTCATTAGTTACTTAGAAGACCGCTCACAATTTGTATCAATTAATGGTGTTAGTAGTGATAAAACTAAGATTGACTATGGAGTAGTACAGGGTAGTACATTGGGACCAGTGGCGTAGCCAGGGGGGGGCCCATGGGGCCCGGGCCCCCCCCGAAATTTCAGAAATAAAAAATTCTCAAATAACTAATAGATAAGGACTTATTAAAGCCGAAGGGTTCTATCTGTTTTGTTGTATTATAACGAACAGATTACAGAAACCCTGTTTGTGTAATGGAATATAGCTACAGTTATAGTCAGATAATTGCATTTTTCAAAATTTTCCTCAATATTTATTCATATAGAAATTTGTTAGGTGCTCAAATGGATAATTTTGATTTAAAATGAGCTACGAAATCGAATAAAACATGTTAGAAAACTGTGACTACCATAATTATTTATTTATTAAATTAAATTAAATGCAATTCTCAAGTTTGAAGTGGATTAACTTCGTTAATTATTGATAAATCATCTTTTTGAATAAACTCATCTTGTAGAAAATTTAGTTTTGAAGTTAAAATTCAGTATAACCCACTAGCCTGAACGCACCCAAAGTTCATGAAATCGGGATTTTATAAATGAAAACACACAAATAAATGCAAGTTCTATGCAAGCGTGTAAAATCAGTGTGCTATGATTAAAAAAAATTCCGATTTCATGAACTTTGGGTTGGGTGCGTTTTAGGCTAATGACATAAGTTTTTGAAACTTATAATAATAATTAGTATTAATTTTGAGATTTAGTACATAAGTTAAGTATGATTAGTTCCAATTCAAGGGTTTTGACTCAAAATAGTCACAGATATCGGTAGCCTATATCAAACTTTATCATTTCAAACCTGGCCATCATCTTGGGTAGTAATTTTTCAAAACTTTCTTTTGAACTTTAGAGCCTAACAAGTTGTCTAGATTAGCTTTTCACACCACTAAATTTAAAAAAAATCAGATCCTCCTTTACCCCAGACCCCCCCTTGGTGAGCCCCCCCACCCGAAATTTGATCCTGGCTAAGCCACTGCCCACACCCCCCCCTTGGTGAGCCCCCCCCGAAATCTAATCCTGGCTACGCCACTGATTGGGACCCCTCCTGTTCCTTATCTACATAAATAACTTGAGAAGAGTTGAGACTAATGGTAAACTATTTCTTTTTGCTGATGACACGGCTGTGGTGTCATCCGGCTGCACGTGGGATGAGGTCTACGAGCAGACAGGGGCAGATATGGTTAGAATCAAGCTTTGGCTGGACCAGAATACACTGACTTTAAATGTTACTAAAACCATGTACATGCCAATATTTTTCAAGAGTGACATAGTGACCCTGGTCTGATACTTCATATCTGTAACAACCTGCAATCGGCGACCTGTAGCTGTGGACAGATTGAACGTGTAGAAAAATACAAATATCTAGGAGTTACCATCGACCACAAATTATGCTGGGCTCCACATATTCAGGGAGTGAAACAGAGGTTGAGAAAATTTATGTACGCCTTTTCACAGCTCAGAGGGTGCTGACCATGAGTCAAAGCAGGACTGTTTACTTTGCCTACATACAGTCACTGTTGCAGTATGGAGTGCTGGCATGGGGCGGTGCCTCGGCCGCGGTTCTACAGCCTCTAGCTGTTACTCAGAGAACACTAATTAAGATCATTTTGAACAAACCTATCAGATTTCCTACAGAACAGCTTTTCTTGGTTTTTTGCATTCGGTCACAAGCTAACCTAAAATTGTTTTGTATTATCAGGTACTAATAATCATAAAATAACATGCATGAAAGGATAAAGATACTGCACTGCATTTAAATTTACAGTTACTGTTACATAATAATTACCATGCTGACATCTTTCAAATCATTATTTTCTGTTTTCTGAATTTGAAAAATGAGCATTTGAGGCAGTGTAGTGAATGCTACCTGCCAGCAGACCTAAGAACTTCATCCATTCTATTTCATAGAAAGAGAATTCTATCCTAGTGCCAAAAAAATGTATAGGTTAGAACAAGATTTATATAAAATAAGTAGAAATAATTTCAATAAGTCAAATATACAGTGAATTACATTGCAATGGTGCAAAAATTGCATATGATGATTTTGTTTTATTATTATGAGCCAATGCCTTACTAAAAAATTAAGCCAAAATATGATGCAACACAACATTCTAAGAACGTCTTCAAGTCAGCTCTGTACCTAGCTTGGCTAAGAACGGATTTGAGACTCCAATTATAATCACAACTCAACTTTTAAGTTAAGAAGTTGTTTAAGTGAATTTCCTGAATACGAACTTTAGTCTAAGCTTTATTTATTCTAGGTGAGTTTACTAGCTGAAAAGTGAGGTTATAAGCCAACTCAGTTGTCCATGCAACATTTATGTAGCATAAATTCTTATATTAGTGTAAATTAGAGTTGTTCAATGTAAATTATTGATGTTAGATTATTTATCAGGAGTCAGATATTTTTTATGGGAGCTGGGTTGGCACTTTGTTGCTTGCTGGCTTTCACATCATGAACAGCGGCGGCTTCTTATAATGTTCACAAGTGCATGTGCACCCCCATAAATTTGAATATTCAATGAAATATTAGCTTATTTATTACCTATTTAACCGCAAAAGAGTACAAAACGTTACTGATACAACTTATTTAACTATATCAAATAGAAATACAGTGTCCGTTTTGATATTAGACTTATTTTAAATTCACTGCTAATCTATTCGCAGCATAAAGCTGGGCATTCACGTTCCAACTTGCAGTACCACTTGCAGTACTGCTATAAATGGTCGATTACATTAGGATAGTTACTCGCTAAGCGAGTAGCGAGTAGGACGTTACTAACCGACCGTGCTACAGCAGCTCAGTATACCAAGCCAAATTATATTAAAAATTTAATTTCCAGAATCACCCTCATACTATGGAATTTCAAAGACAATAAACAATATTGCAACACAAAATTAAAATATGAAGTTTACCAACAATTATTCAATAAAATTTCATCAAAACAATCTACAATATATCTCATCTGAACTGTTATGCTGGCAGCCTCCATGATTAAATGGCGGCTTTGGCCACAATAATATCGTATTTTGGTGTTTGCTACTCTGCCAGTGAGTATCAAAGTGGCCAAATTCAAAGTTGAGAGCCTGTCCACTTTGAATTTGGTCACATTTGATACTCGCTGGCAGAGTAGCGAACACCAAAATACATATTATTGTGGCCAAAGCCGCCATTTAATCATGCAGGCTGCCAGCATAACAGTTCAGATGAGATATATTGTAGATTGTTTTGATGAAATTTTATTGAATAATTGTTGGTAAACTTCATATTTTAATTTTGTGTTGCAATATTGTTTATTTTATTAATTTCGAATTCCTTTAATTGCTATTACTTTATACTGAAGACTTCCGCAATGGCGGATATTGACAACAGCATTGAACAGCTGATGGGAATCGATGAATGCTACTGTACAAAAATATCAGTCACCACCGGGAATCAAACCACGGACCTCTCAATTGCCGGTTGAGCACCCTTAACCACTAGACCATGGAGACCTTTCTGCACAGCAGCATTCATTTTCAACTTGGCCATATCGGCTCGTATCTCACAAGTTAGTTTGAAGTGACTGACAATTGAATAAACTGACAAATATACATAAACAGAATTTTATTAATTTCGAATTCTTTTAATTGCTATTACTTTATACTGAAGACTTCCGCAATGGCGGATATTGTCAATATCCGCCATTGCAGAAGTCTTCAGTGTAAAGTAATAGCAATTAAAGGAATTCGAAATTAATAAAATTCTGTTTACGTATATTTGTCAGTTTATTCAATTGTCAGTCACTTCAAACTAAATTGTTTATTGTCTTTGAAATTCCATAGTATGAGGGCGATTCTGGAAATTAAATTTTTAATATAATTTGGCTTGGTATGCTGAGCTGCTGTAGCACGGCCGGTTAGTAACGTCCTACTCGCTACTCGCTTAGCGAGTAACTATCCCAATGTAATCGACTATTTATAGCAGTACTGCAAGTGGTACTGCAAGTTGGAACGTGAATGGCCGGCCTAAGCAATCATTCTCTGTGGACGAGTGCACAATCGGTATGTGCTCCTTTTGGGTCCTTTCTACGCATGCGCGGCAAATTGACGACATAGTAGTATGGACTTTTAACATGGGGGAAAAGCTGCCATCCGTTCACAGCTAGTTGTGTGCTCCGCTAGAGTCGCTGGCAGCAGTACTGTATCAGAAAAGCGTCGATGATACTGGGCTGTAGCACGGTCGGTCTGTAACATTTCTACTCGCTACTTACTCGTGTAGCTAACTTGCCAAGTGTCATCGACGCTAAAGACTAAAGAGAAGCGTGGAATGAGGAAACCCCTTCTATTTCGACTAGCATCTACCCATACTTCCTCCCTATGCCTTCCAATTACTGTTTTCATGGTTATTGAAACGTAGTTTCATACCGAAAACTAGTTTTTTATTCTATTATAAAATATAATATATTATTTGGTATATTTTATTGATCAATAATTGCTATGGAGTTTTCCTAGTAGTCCACATGATTTCGACGAGACTAGAATAATTTTTAGAGATGTGGAGAGGTCAGTCTGAAGGAAAGAAGATTCACGGACGGATAAATGTAATGTGTTTACCGGGAGACGTTGGTTTTTCTAATTTTTTTAAACAAAATATGTCATCAGTGAATATGTTTGGAAGTGGAAATCAAAAACCGATATAAATAAGACTGGAATTAATTTTTTATATATACCGTACTAAAACCAAACGTAAACTGTTAGTTTTTCTTAATTTTTTCAAAAACAAAAAACAGTGAGTATGTTTGGGAGTGGAAATCAAAAAACTATATAAATAAGACCGGAATTTATTTTTTATACTAAAACCAAATGTAAACTATTGGTTTTTCTTATATTTTTCAAAAACAAAAAACATCATCAGTGAATCATCGAGCAAGTCAACCTGCCACAAAAAATGAAGGAATCAGTGCATCACCAGTTTGTGAGTGGAAATCAAAAATGAATTTTATAATATCAAAATTCACATTTTTTCTATCAGAAAATCAAATGCAAGAATTTTAAATTTTTTTAGTTCTTAGCAATCCTTCTAAAAAAAGATATTTTCACCTGCAATACGAAACGTTGCATTATATTGCAATACATTTTTGAAAGGCATCTCGGTTATTCAAGAACTCTATCATATGTGCAATGCATCAAATGCGTTTTGGTACTATTGAATGATCTTTTATACTCATGAGCATCTTGCCTGATCAGTTTCCTGCCCCTGACGCATCTGTTTTGCCAGACAAAACAATGGCCAGTGTTGCTTCATAACAGTAGTGAGTAGAATAATTATGATGTTATACATTTTTTTAAAGTTGAAGTGCTTAACATTTTGCCATCATTCTTCTTCTAACCTTTGCTTGTGAGCATTGGCGTCTGGGTGTAGGTGAGGGGGAGGGGTGGAACATCATAAGCATTACTCATGCAATACGAGCAAAGCAATTCATAGAGTGTATACCAAATATTTTGTGAACACCCATTTTTCCCATGCACGAGCCGCCACTGGTCATGAACCTGTAAGTGTAAGTACAACTCATTGCCGCTAAGTCCGACTTATCCAAGTCGATCTTTGATAAGTCATGTTCATAAATACAGGCCTATATCTCTGTGATCATCTGTCATCAAACGGAATTAAACTAGAACTGCACTGATGCAATTATTTCCATCACTGGATACAGTTGTTAAATAGTGGAGGAAGCGATGCCTTCTCTCAGGGTTTGCAGAATTTTCCGTCTGATACTTTTGAAATACTACTATTGCATCCATGACTTCGACATTCTCGATGCAGAAATAGTTAACCTGAAACAATGAATGATAACAACTCTTTGAAATTTACCAAGCAATTGGAATACCAAGATTAATTTTTACCAAGTTATGAAACTGCAGAGTTTTAAGAGGCTAAAAATACTGATATGATTCTGTCAGCTCAGTGAGGAAAACAATTTGAACCTACCTCATTCCCTATTTGTGCAATTCTTTCATTTTACTTTGCTATTTTGAAGAGGTACAGAGTCTGGTAGAAATTTGATGCCACAAATCCGCATATTTTGGCAAGCTGGGGTTTTAATGTTTTCTGATTGATCTGGGCACTATAAAAGTATGATGGCATGGTCAAATAGCTACCTAGATATTGGCAAGTGGGATAGAACTGATGCCACTTAATGAGTGAGTGAATGAAGTTCAATGCATCTAGATTTTGCATAACTAAAATAAAAAATCAACAAATATATGGCAGAATAAATGATTTACAGTTCTCTCACACTTCTGGAAAATTTAATTAATAAAAAGACGAGGTTATCACAACCACATTTATTGAAAACAGTGATATATACTAGTTTCGGTTGTTACAGCATTATAAATTTCAAACAAATGGAGTTAGATAAGACTTGAAGTTGTCACAACAACATTCATTGAAAACAGTGAGATACTAACTGAGTTTGATTGAGATTGATAATGGTGTAACAACCGAAACTAGTTTCAGTTTACAATAAATATATGTTGGAACAAATTCATTATGGATTTCTTCAACAATTTAAAGATTACAAATTAGTTTGGAAAACTCAATTTCTGCAGTCACTTTTGGAATGAAAGCCTTCATTTGAATCACATGGAGGGATTGGCTGCTTGCCAAGAGCTGTATCCAGGCGATCACGATGTTCAGTCATGAGTGTTTGGGACTGCACTTGGAAGGGTGATCAGCAAAAATAACATTACGTTATCTGCTTTATAATCACATATCTAGTGGTTCGGAGCCCACCTAAAACTGTAGGTCCACCATCAATAACTTTATTAGAATCATCACCCACGCACAAGTCTTAGACTAATGTGGACATAATCAGCATGCAAAAAATCTAATTGTAGAAACATCTGTCATGGGAAATATTTATGATACTTATTGTGGGATAATATTGATACAGCCAACTCTCAATTTACCATGAGCAGATTTACCACTTTGCAGCCTAACCGCGATGCCTTCAAGAGGAGGGGAAAAACTACTAAATTAGTTTTTAAAGTACAGTAAAGTAATACAGCAGGCGATTTTTAGCTTTTTTTGGCTTAACCGCAATTTTGCTTCATCTGCAATCACACTCCCCACAATTAGGCTATCATTGTAAATCGAGAAATGGATGTATATTTTCATAATAACTAATAATTTAATGTTAATAAATTGAATTGAAATAACCAGTTACTCACTTTGTTATGCAACAGTCAGTCACACACTTTTTCAGGAATAATCCTATCATCTGATGGAAACAGCCATTTTCTTGCAGATTCTGGAATAAAGTAAAATTATTGTTATGGAAATAATATGATAAAATATAATATAATAAAACAAACAGAAACTAACCTGTGCGCGCCCCCCCCCCCTCCACCCCCTTGAGGCGATGTGAAGATATTTTTTATGGCTAATACTAGTGAAAAACTATTTTAAAATAAAGTATTAATTTGCTTAAAATCGAAAACCTTCTTAGAAGAACAAGGCTGAACCCATTTTATTATTTTCTATCTTGCCATGTATATTTTGTTTTATGTTATAATTGAAAAGTGGTTCGGTCCACTATTACTTTCCCACTCTACTTTTGCATGTTTGTGGAGTAGCTTCTTTTATTCAGCAATGCACATAATTTTATACATTTTGACACTTATTTTAAGACCACTTTCGTGTTAAACAAACCGTGCTTTTAATACTCTAGCTATATTAGTGAAATCTATCAAATTATTTCATCCCCACTGCATTTGCCAATTTATTTCTCATTTTTTAATGTCCAGTGAATTAAATTAGTATCTAAAATCTCATGTAAGATTAAAGGAATACAGAATATATGGAATTTCTAAGACAATAAATAATATTGCAACACAAAATTAAAAGATGAAGTTTACCAACAATTATTCAATAGAATTTCATCAAAACAATATACAATATATCTCATCTGAAGTGTTATGCTGGCAGCCTGCGTGATTAAGTATCGACTTTGGTCACAATGATATTGTATTTTGGTGTTGGCTACTCTGCCAGCGAGTACAAATGTGACCAAATTCAAAGTTGAGAGCCTGTCTACTTTGAATTTGGTCACATTTGTACTCTCTGGCAGAGTAGCCAACACCAAAATACAATATCATTGTGACCAAAGTCAATACTTAATCACGCAGGCTGCCAGCATAACACTTCAGATGAGATATATTGTATATTGTTTTGATGAAATTTTATTGAATAATTGTTAGGAAACTTTATCTTTTAATTTTGTGTTGCGATATTATTTATTATCTTAGAAATTCCATAGTATGGGGGTGATTCTGGAAATAATTTTTTTAATATAATTTGGTTTGGTATGTCGAGCTGCTGTAGCACAGTCGGTCAGTAACGTCCTACTCGCTACTCGCTTAGCAAGTAACTATCCCAATGTAATCAACCCTTTAGTTTAAGTTATTAATTTTGCAAAAAAAACTTGAATTGGGGAAAGTAGGCTTGATTAGCTGTGAATTTTTTTGAACTTCAAATAATATATGATTATTATTATTTGCGATACTTTCTTGGGAATTTTATCTTAATCATTATCTTCAAAACGGCCGTTTTTCGATACGACCTTCTCTTAGGATAAGCTAGAAATAAGTTACCCTTTCCAAACAAAAATAAGATAAATAGTTTGAAAACTGATGAGAAACTATGCAATTTCAAGGTTAAAGTGAAAGGAGCCAATATTTGGTAGGGGATTGATAATTGGTATGGTTACCTTATTAAAGAAATTCTAGGGCCTTTTGCATTCATCAAATTTTGATGATTCTTCATTGATGTATTTTGCATTTAGCCCCCGCCAGCCACGGAAAGGTTTCTATACTTTTTGCTTTCAAATTTAATTGAAAACATACATAATATATTAACTATAATCCTATTGTTATTGTAGAACCCTATGTTCTACAAACATAGAGGGTATTTATTGAGTATCCAAACTTTTCAAATTTTTCAACAATTTTTCCCCTACACACTCAAAATACACTAGTAAGTAATAATACACTGATATTTTGCGGGGGCAATGCTTATTTGGCATTTAAATTGGAGTTTTCTGATGGAAGTGGAACTATTTTTCTTCCACATATGAATACTTCCATCTGTCAAATATTATACCATATGTGATGGGTTTCCAGTTGACCGAACAAAACAAACTTTACGAAAACGAAACTTTATGAAAGAAGTAAAGCATATATTGTGGAACACTGCCAGACTAGGCAAGGTTAGGTTAGGTAGTAGTAGTAAAAATGTCTTTATTTGTAAATAAAACACTATACAAAAAAATGCAATTCATACCAAACATAATAAAAAACAAAATAAAAATACCAGAATTATACATCACTCAACAATGAAAAGAAAAACCAAGACATTATTATGGCATAACCTGGAAGGCTGTCTACCAGGAGTCGGTCTTAATAGTTGAATTCTAATATTAAATCTCTTCTTAGCTTTAAAGCTGTTTTCAAATAGGCCGCCATTTTTCTCCAATCTTTGCCATTCAGCCACTCAATTACCTCTGACTCGGTGAGTCGATACTTTCCCAGCCATATTTTATGGACACCCCCCAATACCGAGCAAGCCCCCATAAAGTGAAGCATGTCCTCTCTCTCTCCCATTTAGGTTAGGTTAGGTGGAATCATCTAGTTTTCTTTGGTCGGTCTACTGGTAGATTTGGGCAACTGAAAGGTAGGTTAACTAACCAATCTACACTTGTGAGAAAGAAGTTGTTGGTGGACCAGATGATAATAAAAAAATATGATAGAGTTCGAAAACATACGTTTTCTTTGAAATGCTATAATTTTGTGTTTTTGGTCAGATCAACGATTATTGTTAGATCACATGATCGGCAAGAGCTGATTGTTTTAATTTATTCATCACGTGAAACGCCATTTGTGATGTGTGATACGGAGTGCCAAGGTTAATAGATAAAAGGTTGAATGGTCGTTAGTTCTTTCTAAATCCGA
The DNA here is from genome assembly GCA_948455865.1 of Conomelus anceps. Classification (NCBI taxonomy): domain Eukaryota; kingdom Metazoa; phylum Arthropoda; class Insecta; order Hemiptera; family Delphacidae; genus Conomelus; species Conomelus anceps. The sequence goes on along the minus strand of OX418222.1, from coordinate 1,389,337 downwards.
CAGGGGATTGCTTCATGGATGACGTCACGTGAATCAGTTTTTCAGATTTTTAACATGCTCTCTTATAGGAGATATGTATTCAATCTCTTATAACTAATGAAAAAAACACAGAAAATACTTTTCCTCTGGAAGGAAGCTAGAAATTGCAATTCTCTTTCGAAAGGATATGAATAATACACTAGTTTTTATTATAAATCCAATTCATGCACTAAATTGGCAGAGGTAGACAAGACCTCTTGATTTTACCAGCTGGGAGAGGCCCATTTACAAAGCATCTCTCCCAGCTGGGAAACTGGTTCTGGAGAACTGATTCAAGTGACGTCATCCATGAAGAAATCCCCTGTCGGATTTAGAAAGAACTAACGACCGTTCAACCTTTTATCTATTAACCTTGACGGAGTGCAGCCTCAAATTTTTAGAATCAGTATGTGAAAAGGAGGTGATCGAATTTTTGTTCAGGCATGATATTTTTAAAGATATTACAGTGTGTTTGAAGTGTGGTGCAGAATTAGTTGTTAATAAGTCGAATCTTCAATTTCACTGTCAAAAAAAAGTGCGACAGGGGAAGATGGCGGCAGCAGTTTGTGGGTTTACTGGCTCGTTCTCAGACAATTATTGTAGACTACCAATAGAAAAATATTTCTATTTGGTACGTATCAATACTTTTGCACCTAAAGCCACCCCAACAAACATTTATTTGTGAAGAGCTGGGAATTTCGACAACAGTGGTTGACTGGTATTCATTCCGCTGAAGTATTGAAAGGTTAGTAAGCTTAGTTTTCTTTGGATATGTTATTATTCATTTGATTTATATCGTTTTATGGTTTGGAGTTTATAATATGTTTGCAAATTATGAATTTTTCAGATGAAAAATTAAATTTTCATAAAAAAAAATTTTCGAAAATTTAAATTTTTGTGTGAAAAAAGGTATTTATTGAGTATCCGAACTTTTTGAATTTTTCAACAATTTTTTCCCCACACACTCAAAACACACTAGTAAGTAATAATACACTGATATTTTGCGGGGGCAACGCTTATTTGGCATTTAAATTAGAGTTTTCTGATGGAACTATTTTTCTTCCGCATATGAATACTTCCATCACACTGTAACACTGCCAGACTAGGCAAGGTTAGGTTAGGTGGAATAGTTTTCTTTGGTCGGTCAAGTAGATCTGATCAACGGAAAGGTCGGTCAAGTAACCGATCAATCTAAAAATATAATAGTTTGAAAACATATGTTTTCTTTGAAATGCTATAATTTTGTGTTTGGTCAGATCGACAATTATTGTTAGATCACATGGAAAATATAGCTTTCTCTTGGAAAGGTGATTGTTTTAATTTATTCATTACGTGAAACGCCATTTGTAATGTGTGATACACAGTGCAACCTCAAATTTTTAGAATCTTTACGCCTTAGCGAAAAGGAGGTGATCGAATTTTTGTTCAGGCATGGTATTTTTAAAGAGATTTCAGTGAGTTTGAAGTGTGGTGCGGAATTAGTTGTCAATAAATCAAATCAATCCCTCAACAAAGATCTGTATGACCACTTGACTGTCAATCACTCATTGAACTTTGTGGACCCAGAAACCCAAGCTCACACGAATACGGTTGAGAGGAGTTGGCGCGAAGTGCGCTGTACGATTCCAAGGTTTGGAGTCAAAAAAGCGCATTTCGCCGGCTACCTTGCTGAGTTTCAGTTTAAGCGCCAATACCAGTGGGAGGAGCGTCTACATTATTTTTTTAAAGCGGCTGCGGAGTTGTATCCCCCGAAGTATTGAAAGGTTAGTAAGCTTAGTTTTCTTCAGATATGTGATTATTAATTTTATTTATATCGTTTTATGGTTTGCAGTTTATAATATGTTTGCAAATTATGAATTTTTTAAATGAAAAATAAAATTTTCATCAAATATTTTTTTTTTTTAAATTTAAATTTTAGTGTGAAAAAGACGCGACCCCCGAAAAATTTCAACGGATTATTGCTTCATGGGGTGTGTAGATGTCACAAAAAAAAGATTGTTGGAAAAATCGAAAAGTTCGGATACTCAATAATTACCAAAAAAAACGCAACCCCCAAAAAATTTCAACGGATTATTGCTTCATGGGGTGTGTAGATGTCACAGAAAAAAAATTGTCAGAAAAATCGAAAAGTTTGGATACTCAATAATTACCACATAGAGATAGGTTAGGTTATGGGATATGTTTAGCTTAAAAACGTTTCGACATTACCTCTTGATGTTTCAAAGAGTGTCAATTTGGATGCTTTATTTATCAAGAGTAAAATAAGTCAGCATCAAAGTCAAAGCTACTAAGTTATCAACTTTCTATTGTAAATTTAACTACTTGCAGTCAGTTTTAAATTGTGAATATACAATAGACCACATAGGTAAAGAATTCAAGAAAACAAAAGTTATCTAGAGTTATGTACAGCCAAGTGTGAGTACAATTATCATAAATTCACAATTAAAAATGAATGCAAGTCGTTTAATTTACAATAAAGAGTTAATATTAACAATGCAGATCGTTATGGAACAAAAAATCCAAGAATTCAAAGCTACTGTTACTTATATTATAAAAACTATTGATATACGGTAAGAATAAGTTAGTCTATATCGTCCTATAAATACTTTGTCATTGTCAATGACAGTTTGATTTTGGAAACAGGATTCAAATAGAATAGAAATAGAGGTTAGAGGTGGATTACCAGGAATTCAGATATTAAAATTAATGTATTAACTAAGTACTAACCTTTTGTTTTCAACAGTAGAGCGTGTGTAGATGGATAGAAGGCTGTACTATAAAGCCACCCACATAACAACTTAATTAGAAATCATTTTAATAGAAATCGGAAGACAAAATGCTTGCTCACGACTCATAACACTGAATTGACTGAACCCTGAAGAAGCACTGAAGACAACACGTGTAGCCTGAAAATTCATGCTAACACATCACTGTGATGACGTCCCACTTTAATGGGAGGGGAACCGCTCTTGTACGCACGTTCACCTACACACACCATCACACACATCAGCCGGCTATGACGTCATGGGATGATCATTATGCTGGGATGATCCCAACATAACACAGGTCTTTGCCTAACGTCAAGTCAATGCCTTCTAGTGTTCATGTCACAAAACATTACCACAGTCATAATATATACATTACCTATTTGACACCATTACAGCTGTTTCTAGTTATCAATTATTATAACGAAAAGTAAACATTTGATAGTGTGTGAAAAAATAAAAAATACACGATATTTTCGGTTAGGCGTGATAAACTACACCGCTAGAGAGCGCTACAGTCGAATCGATCAAGTGGTATATTCGGAGAAATGGATAGTCGGACAGATGGTGGCCCCCCCATCCAAAAGCATAGTTGGAGCTGATTGAATTTTTCACTGTTGTTTTCGTTAGCAGGTCTTACTTAGTCAATTTAATTCGAAAATATAAATTAACTCTATTCAAAGCTCTCAGTTGATGAACTGCAGTTTATTTTGAAGAATTTCATGCTCATTTGAAGTGTTGGCAATTAAGTTATTTGAACTGGAAACTGCAATGTAGGAATCGAATCCTAGCCTATGTGGTCGACCTTTACAGGTATGATGTTTATGTCTTGTAATATTTATCAAATACTTCGAATATGAATCAACTTGTGTCCTTTTCAATGCATTATTAACATTTATGTTTCGAAATTAGGGGTTGCATTTGTGAATTTTCATTATTTGTGATAGGGATAAATATCGTGGTAAACAATAATTTTCAGGACTCAGTATTAGGACATAGATCAAGTTAATATAACATTGCCTAAATACTTCTGCCCTCAAACACAATGCGTGCTTTGCACGCCAAACCTAAACTTCCCTGGGTGGCTTAATAAGGCTAGATATGACGGAACCAACTAATACCTTTAGTACTTTCATGCATAAAACAACAAATAAGCTAACTACCTTTCAATACTTCAATGTTTGTCAGGGTACTATTACTTACTAGTGTGTGTTGAGTGTGCAGGCAAAAAATTGATGAAAAATTTAATAAAAGTACTGAAGGTATGGATCCGTCATATCTAGCCTTGTTGAGTCTTCTTAACGACAGGAAAAATATGTCAATCCCATTTGTTAACAAGATGGCGGCTCTCGAATACATAATTATTTTTATCTTGGGATATTATTTATTGCTAATTCAATTGCTATAATATCAATTTAAGCCACCCAGGGAAGGTTAGGTTAGGCGCGCGGAGCGGGAACTGTGGTTGAGGGCGGTTGTGTTTGGGAAATATTTCATTCTCTTGATTTATATCGTTTTATGTAGCTGCTTATATGTTTGCAAGTTATGATTTTTTTATTAAAAAAAATTTTCAAAATTTAAATTTTCTTGTGAAAAAATTGTGACCCCCAAAAAATTTACTTTCTGGGGTGTGTAGATGTCACAGAAACAAATATTGTCGGAAAATTTGAAAAATTTAATTACCATTCATTCATAAGCTCATTAATTTTATTATAACTATCAAATGAATTAAAATTATTTTCTGAACTCGTTCTAACTCTAAATTCTCATTCTTTTTGTAAGTTAGCAGCTGGAGGAGGCCATGACCACACTTTCTATACAGGGTGTTTTGGAACTCTCTATCAATACTTCTAGGCAGTGTTTCTGGACCACTAACAAAAGTAAATATTGTAATAAAAATTTTCTAAAATCCCCAGTTACTCACACAGTCGCCATTTTGTTTTTTTTCACAAATTTTTCTATTCGAACACCTCTGAATGCATAATTTAGAAATTTTGCATACAGCTTTATAACAACAATTTTTAGAAAATTAATCAAAATTTTCCGACATCAAAAAACAAAATTGCGGCCATTTAAATTCTTTGAACAGGATTAAATTAATAATGGCTGATGATATCAAAATTTGACTGGAACAACGTTTTTTAGATATTTTTAATGCAAATCCAACGATACCTCATTTTTCAAGATTGGCCAACAATTAATAGAGATATGCTACTTCTTAGGGTGTGCAGTGGTTGGAAGCGAAAAACTGCAACCCGTTCTCAACCACCAAACACCCTAAGAAGTAGCATATCTCTGTTAATTGTTGGCCGATCTTGGAAAATGAGGCATCGTTGGATTTGCAATAAAAATATCTAAAAAACGTTATTCAAGTCAAATTTTGATATCATCAGCCATTATTAATTTAATTTTTATTACGATATTAACTTTTGTTAGTGGTCCAGAAACACTGCCTAGAAGTATTGGTAGAGAGTTCCGAAACATTCTGTATAAAGTCATTGTACTTGTAGTTAGTCTAAGCAAGAGATCCAATTTTCAAGCACCTTTTGCAGCATTTGCGGCCCTTTATTGGCAATGATGTGGTGAATGTCTTCTTCTGTCATGGGATCATCTGTGCAGACCTGACAGATAAACCAGCAACGTTTGATGACTTTGAAGGCAATATTCGCTGCATTATTGCTAATTTACAGCCCAAATGCTGCAAAAAGTGCTTAAAATTGTACTACACTCAAACTACAGTGACTTTATAGGGACAAAATGATTGAGATGATTATAAAACTACGTATGTTTTATAATAATCATATGTTTTCAAATATTTTAAAATAACTCATTGCATCGAATGCTGTTAATAAAAGCAACAACTTCTATTTCCAAGATAGTGTAATATTTTTATTAATTATTTCAATAACATATCACAAAATATAACCTGGCCATTACTTCCACCCGCCAGAATATATATTGCCTCCATTTTATATTTGATTGTACATCTATATGGGTTAGATATAGATATATACTGGTAGTTGTGGGGGAACAGTAGACCTCACGCCCCAGGAATAAGAGTGCTTGCACAGAGGAGCATACTCCATGTACTCAATGATAATCACTCAATACAAAATGAACACAATCATCACACCTAACCCTGTGATTCAATTTGCGTAGTCTATTTCATGTCTGTTTTCTACAAAAAGTCACTCTGTATTACATCAACAAGGCTGTATTTTCTATTTGCGAGACAGCTGCTGATTGTTCAAATCAGATTTCAGATGTCTGATGAATAGATAATAAAAATGATTCTCTCAGCACAAAGATGAAAGTTTTCAAACAAAATGATTCAAATTTTAAAGATAACTTAATGCACTAACTCATTATCCTCACTATTTTCAAAGAAAAATAACTTTTAACGAAATACTGCAATGCAATAAATCTTACAAACATCTGCAACTCAACTAACCTGACTGTACCCTGCTTATATGTGTATGAAGCTACTTTACTTTACATGTAAAAAAGAGTGATATTAAACAAAATCTTGACGTACATGATTATAATTCACAGATTATCACTTGGTGGGTCACAATAGTAGCTTATACAAACAAAAATCTAAGTTAAATTGGTAGGAAACTCTACAACAAGCTAACGCAGTTTTTAAAGGGTCTTGAAAATATAGAAATATTTTAAAAACAATTGAAAAAATATTTAGTTTATCTTTTTATAGTGTACAAGAGTTCATTTCACATCCAAATTAAGCCTCACCTCAACTAATTGATATAGTAATTACAGTAACTAGTGTATAAGATTGTATAATTGTTAATCTGACTTGTCTTATAGGCCTACTCCTTAACTGGAGTCTCCAAGACGTAACCTACAAAAAAAAAAAGGGCAATAATCAATTATTTTCAACAAATGTGTAAAACAATTTGTGGTTGTTGCCATCATATGTATTCTAGTTCTAGTTGAACATATTTTCTTATGTCATTTTTTAATCACAAAAATATTAATTGATTTTAAAATTGATTAAATATGAAACCTATAAAATCAGTATATACAGAGTGTTTCGGAACTCTCTACCAATACACTTCTAGGCAGTGTTTCTGGACCACTAACAACATTAAATATTGTAATAAAATGTTTCCTAAATTCCCCAGTTACTCACACAGCCGCCATTTTTTTTTCACTCATTAGTTTTTTATTCAAACACCTCTGAATGTATAATTTTGAAATTTTGCATACAGCTTTATAAGAATTGAAACAATCTTAGAAAAATTAATCAAAATTTTCCAACATCAAAAAACAAAATGGCGGCCATTTAAAATCTTTGAACAGGATTAAATTAATAATGGCAGATGATATCAAAATTTGACTGGTAAAACGTTTTTTTAGATATTTTTATTGCAAATCCAACGATACCTCATTTTCCAAGATTGGCCAACAATTAACAGAGATATGCTACTTTTTAGGGTGTGCAGTGGTTGGAAGTGAAAAACTACAACCTGTTCTCAACCACCGCACACCCTAAAAAGTAGCATATCTCTGTTAATTGTTGGCCAATCTTGGAAAATGAGATATTGTTGGATTTGCAATAAAAACATCTAAAAAAAAGTTATTCTAGTCAAATTTCGATATCATTAGCCATTATTACTTTAATCCTGTTCAAAGATTTTAAATGGCCGCCATTTTGTTTCTAATGTCAGAAAATTTCGATTTATTTTCTAAAAATTGTTCTTATAAAGCTGTATGCAGAATTTCAAAATCATACGTTCAGAGGTGTTTGAATAAAAAAAATAATGAGTGAAAAAAACAAAATGGCGGCTGTGTGATTAACTGGGGATTTTAGAAAAATTTTATTACAATATTTACTTTTGTTAGTGGTCCAGAAACACTGCCTAGAAGTGTTGGTAGAGAGTTCTGAAACACTCTGTATAATGGAATAAGACAATTATTGGAATAGCGCCAATCAATATATTAGTCAATAGTCAATATTTCTTTACCGTACTGAAGTTGCAATGCATGTAGAATGTGTATAGTCTGTATAATTGAGCTTGATATAAGCATTATATTTTTTGCATTTGCCATTACTTTGTAGGTACTGATTGACAACTCATAGATATCCAGAAGGTATTTGGCTTCTATATATAGTGTACCAACTTATTAAAGAAAACGAGCAGAGGTATAGTTGGTAAAATGTGTAACAGGTCAGCCCAGAAGTAAGAGTACTAACTGGTCAGGCCTGAGCAAATACTCTTGTCGGCAAAGAACCTAAATAATGTCACCTTCATAAAATACCAGGACAGGATTCAAAAGAATAGCCAGATCTTCCAAACAATTCCACTTTTCGCTATATTGAATTTCAATCTTTTACAGAGCAAGAAATCCATAAAACTTATAAAAACTAAAAACTTCAAGTTAAATCTGATCAGATCTTATATTATTAAAAAAAAGCAACAGCGTTTTCAGAGCTTCCATATGTGAGTACATTCATGTACATATGTATATATGTATATACACATACATACATAAATACGCACACATACGAATACTATCACTATTGTGTGCACACTTCCAAATTCTTGAGGAGCAAAATACACGATTATAACTTAATCCAAGTTAAACTTAACATTTAAAAAAAAAAAAAAAACGTTTTCATGTAGTAGAATAAAATTTGAATTTTACGAAGATTTATAGATTTAAGTTTTAAAAAGAAAGTCCAGTTGATAATTTAGAATGTTGGCGGCGAAAGATAGAAAGTTCCTGGCGTTGAATAATTTGCAGATAATTTAGTACGAAATATAAAATGTTACCTTCATCTCGGAGTTACTCTAATTTTGTATCACACAAACATCAAACCTCTACGATGATTTGGTCGTAAGCGGTATTCATATTCCAAAATTCAATTCATAACGTTCTGGCTCGACGATCACAGTTGAAGCATGTTGTGAAAATATCTTGAACGAACATGAGACATACTTTCATTCGTCAATTCATAGATCCTGAAATTCTTCGATTCATAAGTACATCGATACTGTGATTCTGCATTACTCTGGTTCTTCGACCGCTGAAAAGAGTCCCAATAAAAACGAATAGAAAATAGTAACTTAACTCATAAAAATAATTCCAACTTAATAGGTTTCGAAAAATTGACAAACAGACAAGTCAAGTTCACTCCCAAAGATTAACAATGAAACGTTTTGAGAATACCAAACAAAAAATAGATAGAATAGACATAATTAATTACGTAACTCAGGTCAAGGAAAAGATATTTAAATTTGAGACATTAATAAAAATGAAGTATTACTAACAAAATAAGATGATGCTAACGATAGGAAATAGTTCGGCCTAAAGCACGTTTAGACAAAACTTGGCAAGTAGCGTTACCTAACTGGCCTTAAAAAAAAGGACTTAATTAAATTACAGAATATTGAAACAGCCAAAAATAATAAGTAAAAGATACATTGTAAATCAATAGTAATTAAGAATGGATGAAGAAATAGAAAATCTAAAAGTGAAATATTATACTCAACGTGCTCATAAACGAACAAGAGTCAACAAGATAAGATACGTTATTCAGAGAAAAATTAAGACTCAAATTTAAGAATACAAAGTAAATTGTTTTGTATCCAGTTACTACGTAGTATTCTTTAGAGTAAATCGCAGCTAAAAGAGCATTAAAAAGACATATTAAGTAAATTAAAGAATTCACAAATACAAATCGACAAATTACACTTACCCAACTAGGCGGACATAAATTTAGTATTTAGCAACTTAAGTTTGGCATCAATACAGCAGCCAAGTGGAAAAGTTTGGAAAAAGTTAAACAAAAGAAAAAAAAAGGTAAATTAAAACCAGATCACAACATGATCATATTAGTTAACAAAAAAAACTTTACTTCAGGACATCATGGTCCAAATAAGAATCGATCCTACCCTTTGAACATTTTGTAAGAGAAAAAAAGCATCATCCAGGATCGAAAATCGAACAGGCTTCTTCTCATATCAAACAGCTGTTCAAATTCAAGTAAGATCAGCAGATGAACCAACCTAACGAAAAAGGTCGCAGACAAAGTCAACATCAAGAAAACTTTCAAATAAACAATAAAAAAAAACTAGACCAGACGAGTCAAAAAAGGAAACTAAAAATAAATATAAAAGTGGATACCAGCTAGCAAACAGTTTAATGAATTGAATAATGTACCAGAGCAGACGAGTATGACAAGTACAGAGATGACAGTTACCGTAGTAGCGTCAGAGTAGTACCCGCGCAATTCAAATATAATAGTTCGTACCTATAAAACTAGCAGTTTTATAAAGGGGTAATTAAAAATTCATTACAAACTCCCCCTTCTTGCAGTTGTGGGCCACGCCCACAATAGGAAGTAAAGAAAAAACTCAAAAAAGTAAAGGAAAAAGTAGGCAGACGAAACAAGAAAACAAATGAGAAGGCGCGCACTTCACAAATGATCTGTCTCAGAAAAAAAAAAGGGGTGAAGCATTTAAAGAGATTACAAAGTAGGAGAAGACGACAAGAACAGAAAGTTGTACAAGTGAAATGTAGTGATCAGTTACAATTCACCTGTAAGTAGGAGAAAAGAGGAAAGTTTAAAACCAAATAGAAATAAGAGAAACGAGAATAATAGATGAGCGGTAATGGAATACTAACATGAATAGTCATTAAAGAATTAGTACAGATTAAAGAAGTTTGAAAATTAAAAAAAATAATAGAGCTTAGGAAGAGAAAAAAAAAAAAATTTTGGACCCAAAAAACAAAATTTAGATCGAAGACCAACTTGGGCTTCCAAACAAAAAAAATTACCAAGAACTCACAACCATAAAGTTAATGGTAAAACTACGAACTTTATGAATTAAAGGTAACTAAGGTTAGTAAAACGAGGAACAAAATTTTCCAAGAAAAGAAAAATAAATAACCAGAAACGTTAAAGTATTCAATTCAAGAATTTATACAGTCCATAAAGAAAAAGGTAAGTTCCATTCTTGAGGGTGAACTGATGCTTACTTCACTAAACCTAACAAGAGATCGAAACATCAAAACGAGACAACTAACAACTTATGATTAGCTAGTAACGACATTACTGAAATGACGTAGAATACCAATCTTTCTACAATACATAATCACAACACAACTTTACAACGACCAACTTATGTTTCAAAAAAAAACTAATTTTTCAGCACCTATCAATGTTTTATAAAGACGCACCACCAAAATAAATCAAGACTCGGGCCCAGAGTTGCAGACAATTTAATTGGGGTGGACGTTATCTTTGTACTACAAGTACAAATAAATATTCTTTAATTACTAGTACCACAGGAAAGTTAGTAAAACTATAACAACCAGGTTACCAAGTAAAGAAGACACCTAGAAAAGTCCATAGCACATCAGGGATGCTAATGGTAAGTCCGACATTCGGAACAATAACCGAAATAGAGACTCAAATCTTAAGCTACAAAGAAAAATGAAAAGCAAATACAAACTGTCCGATGACATCAAATTCGGACTAAACGATACTACACCTAATATTACAGGTACTAACAGTGGTTAATGAAATTAGTGACAATCAGGATAGCCACAATTCAAACAACAACATCTTTTCCGCAAGAATACAATTATATAAACCAAACCAAAACCTAGATCAAGGGCAAGAAACGTAATATTTTAACAAAAATAATTTTCTCGGTAACTAACAGCGTGAGCAACAGGGATCTTAAAGTAATTAAGACAACATAAAAAAAACTTCAAACACAAGAATAAAAAAAAAACAACCAACATTGGTGACAACAGAGTTTTTAAGAGTCAAGTCTAAAACTAACTTAAATCTCATAAAGAAATTTAAATACACTAAAGCAAAGTTCCTTATATATTATTTGCAAATCAGAGCAAAGAGAACTAGAAGTTGAAATTACTATCAACCAGTAGTGACACATTTGTTGCCGTAAAATTTTTTGAGATGAGAAACATGGGCTTTTAAAACAAAGTTTCCGGTTTCAACTTCGTGCAGACTGACGGTTACTGGAGTAAGCCATTTTTTAATTTGAAAAGGACCTTTCCATCTGTAACTAAGTTTCTTAGAAATCTTGTTGACAGCACTACTGACAACATGAGTCTTAACCCAAACTAAGTCTCCTAACTAAAAAGGCACCTCAACTCTATGACGATCATAATTCTGTTTGACTCGAAAATGTGATTTAATAAGACTATTTCTAGCTTTCCTCCAGACATCGAGCGAGTCATTATTGTTACGGTCAGGAAGAATATCATCGAGATTCCAGGCGTGTAGTAACGGTTCTTTAGGACAATATCTAAATAAAAGTGAGAACGGTGTGGAGTCGGTACTCTCATGTTTACTCAGGTTGAAGGCTAAAGGTAACCAAGATAAGCATTCATCCCATTTACTATGTGAGTCACCATGAAAGGCGATCAGAGCGCTTCTTAAATTTCTGTGAACTCGTTCGGCGACATTAGGAGCCGGATAATAAGCTGAGGTGGTGAAATGAAAAATTCCTAACTGGAAGCAAAAGTTTTTAAATTTAACAGAAGAAAATATTGAAGCATTATCAGAAACGATCTTTTTTGGAACAGAGAAATTAACGAAAATAGATTTTAGAGACTTGATTACAGCGTTAGTGTTGGCTTGTCGAATGGGAAGTAACCAACAGAACTTAGAAAATCCATCGACACAGCTAAAAATATAACTGTTTCCCTGAGCTGTCCTAGGTAAAGGTCCAACGATGTCAATGTAGAATTGTTCAACAGGTTTTTCGACAATTTTAGAAGAGAGAAAACCGAAATTCTGTCGTTGACTAGGTTTACTCTTTCCACAAGTCTCACAAATTTTTACCATCAGAATAATGTCTCTTCTCATACCATTCCAGAAAAAATTTTCAGCAATCCTATGCATAGATTTAGCGATTCCAAGATGACCACCTAACGAGGATTCATGGTAATACTTGAAAACTACTGGAACTAAGATTTTCGGAAGAACTATTTTGAAATTATCTTGATTACGTTTCTTAATCACAAGGACTCCTTTAGAAATACAGTACGGAAATTGATCTAAACCAGACTCAATTTTCTTAATGGTATCACTAATAAAAGGATCCGCATTTTGATGACAGCGTATATCGGTGAACAAAACTGGGAAATCAGTAAGTTTAATAGTATTTATTACAGAAAATAAAGGTTCAACAAAATTATCATCACTTCCGAAAGTTTCATCTGGCTCATCCTGAAACATGCGTGACAAACAGTCAGCTGTGACATTAGATGTCCCAGGGATGTGTCGGACGTCAAACTGAAAAGCTAATAGACGAATTATCCAACGTCCTAAACGACCTGTCTGTCTAGGATTCGACAAAACCCATTTCAGAGCTGAATTATCGGTTAAAAGCAGAAACTTAGAATGTTGTAAGTAAACTTGAAATTTTTCCATCCCAAATATGGCAGCAAAACATTCAATTTCATAAGTTGAGTATTTGCTCTCCTGCTGTGTAAGTTTTTTAGAAGCATAGGCAATAGGCATAAGGACTCCATCAATTTCTTGGGAAAGAATGGCAGAAATAGCGGTAGACGACCCATCGGTTTGCAAAACGAATTGTTTAGAAAAATCTGCTGTTCTTAAAATGGGAGGACTAATAATAGCCTTCTTTAACTTCTGAAAAGCAATTTCATGTTGTTCTTCCCATACGAATTTGATCTTTTTCTTCCTCAGATTATTGAGGGGAGCGGCGATTTCAGCAAAATTTGGTATGAACTTATGGTAATACCCTACCATGCCTATGAAACGAGAAACAGCTTTAGAATTTTTTGGGGCAGGAAAAGTTCTAATTGATTTAGTCCTACTGGGATCGACAGATATACCACGTGAGTCAACTAGATGCCCAAGGAAAGAAATCTGTTGTTTGGCAAAATGTACTTTTTGAGGATTAATAGTGAAACCACCTTGTTCTAATTTAGATAAAACAATTTCGATGTGTTCTAAGTGTGAATCAAAATCTTTGGAATATATTACTATATCATCGAGATAGTGGAACACGAATTTGAACTTAACGTCCTCAAACAAAGTATCAAGAACAGACGATAATGCTTGAGCACCTGTGGATAAGCCATAAGGTACACGAGTAAATTGATATGTGTTTTGCATAGTACAAAACGCAGTAAGGTGACGACACTCCTTCTTAAGTGGCATTTGATAGTATGCCTGGTTTAAATCCAAAACAGTAAAATATTTAGCACCGTTAAAAAAAATTAAATGCGCAGTCGATTTTAGGTAAAGGCACACTGTCAAGAGCTATACGTGGGTTCAGAAATCTGTAGTCAATAACAACTCTCCAATCTGAATCACCTTTGGGGACGAGAAAGCAGGGACTCGAATAGTGACTCAGACTTTTTTCAATCACGCCCTCTTCTAACATTTTCCTAATTTTGGAGTTCAAAATTTCCAGCTTTATAGGGTCCAATTGATATGGAGCTCTCCTTACAGGCACATCAGACAACAGACGAATTTCATACTCAATTAAATGGGTCTTTCCAAGCTTAGTAGTCAAAACATTATCATACCTGTCCAGCACAGTAGCTAACCTTTTCTTTTCGCCATCATTCAAATCATTTTCAGACAAATCCATCACAAGATTATTCGATACATCTAACGACAAATTATTCAAGTCACACTTTAACTTAAATTTGAAGCTTGCTCTGAAACCAAAATAATACTGTTGATTAAACAAGTCCAGGATTAGTTTAGTAAAATTGAAGAAATCACAACCGAGAATTAAGGGTACAGACAAACTATCAGTGACAAAGAATCTAAACTTCCAGCTGAAATTTTCTATCTTAATTTTTAAAATAACTGATTCAGTTAGAATAAGTTGACCATTATTGGCAGTAGTACATGCCAGATGTTCTCTTCGGAAATTCAAGGTTGAAAAATCAGAAACTAACATAGCAAGACACGCTTTAGAAACAATACTATAAGCAGCACCAGAGTCAAGTAGGGCAATAGTGTTGAAAGAAGTATAAGAATACCTAAGTTGACAATCCACAACAGGAACAATTCGTTTTGACAAAACCTTGGCCTTTCCATTAGCTGGGTGTCGCTTGTCAAAACGCCTACACTTTTTCTGGGCCTTTTTATTATAGTAAGTAAGTTTAGATTTAGGTTTCACAGGTTTAGAGGGAACTTTATTGATCTCAGTTAAATTTGAATTTACTAAAATATTACAAGGGTTAACAGACTGTAAATAATTTGAGCTATTATTTTTACTTTTAAAAATCATGCTTTTGTTCTTAACGGGCATTAGTCAACTTTTGCTTTTATTCTTACAGTCGCGAGAATAATGACCTAGTTTCTGACAGCTAAAACATTTCACATCATCAGTTTTCCTAGTTAAAATGTTCGGAGACTGAAAACCAGTTTTTTGAAAATTTGAGTTACTACGATAATTACTACTATTAGGGTTGCTATGACAATGCCGAGCAATATGCCCTGATTTACTACAATGATAACAAACTGTTTGTTTAAAAACGGGGTGCACAGTATTCCTTTGATCTTTCTGGCGTGTATTCAAGCCAAAGTCCAAACGTTCTCTTTCAACATCAGCAAACTGTAAATTTTGTGATAGTACACCTAACTCATAAAGATCTCTAAAGGTTGTAGGTTTGCTCTGAAAAACCAGCCTAGAGCGTTCTGAAGGATTTAACCCAGAGCAGATAGTAGAAACGATTTCAAACTCAGTTTTATTCAAACGCAACAAGTGTGCAGCGTCTTTTATGGAAACAATATAAGCAGACAGAGCTTCACCATTTTTCTGTAATCGATAGTACATGTCTTTTTCAATTACAGAAATTAATCGTTGTGGAATAAAATAAATTAATACATCTTTATGAAACAAGTCAAAAGAACAATGTGAGTCCATAGCCAACTGTAGTCTATCAGACAAAGGTCCGGTAGCGAATGGATGAATCAAGCATAATAAATCATAATCGGAAATGTTCGAACAACTTTTGATCTTTAAAACAACAGTTAGAAATTTTAACAAAGTATCTACCATTAATCCGTCAGTTATAGGTAACTCTTTAACTAAACGTTCCATGGGATTAGGTAACTTATTGTAAAAATTACTGAAGGTTGTCAAACTTGAAGGCCGAACGGAGATTAATTTGTTTCCAATACACTGTGATGGCGGCTGAATAGGAATAACTCGAGATGAGTTATTGGTATTTTCACTCACAACAAGATGTGGTAAAGACCTAACCTTCCTGTTATTCAAATTTTCACCAACCGTTTCAGCAAGGAGTTTAACAGCCTGACCTTGAGAAGAAGGATTGTTTTCAACCATACCAGTTACTGTATCGAACATGTCAGCATGAGGGCTAAGACTTGGAGTGACGAACTCTAGTGGATTAGGAGACGGAGCTCTACTTTTAATTTCAGCTTGAAATTCCTTCATCATAGAGTGTAAATTCTTCAGACGGATCACAAATTCTTCCAGACTTTTAGAGACAAGTTCAACTGAATTTTCTCTAGCATAGACAGACAGCTGAACGATCCTGTTGACAACATGTAAAAATATTGAAATACCTTTGGATAAACTGGGTTTTTTATCAGTAACATTCAAAGTATCAAATTTATCCCAATAATCACTGAGTTTACTCATTAAAGTTTCAATCTTCCCTAATTCTTCCATAGCACTACTCTCATCATAAACAATTCTATAAATTTTTGCATCAGGTACAGACTTAACTAACCTAAACTTTGCTCTTAGGCTGTCGACATCAGTGTTTTCTAGCTCATTAGTATTGAGGCCAGAAATTTCTAATTCATACAATAATGTATCTTTACTCAAGTAATTGGGGTTGATCTTTGGACAAGGGAAATTCCTCCAATCGAATTGAGAATCAATCTCACATTTTACTTCCCAATAATTCACAGTGGGAGTAATTGACTTACTAGGCGTACGTACAGGCGAACTCATCTTTAAAAGATAATAAGTTCCGATCAAGAGTGAAATCAAGCAGAAATGGGTGTTTATAAAAAAAAAAGGTTTAAGTAAAAAAAAAAATTTGGTCATTAAGCTTAATCAAGACTTATCTCAAGACAGCGCTTGCTAGTACTTTCTTGTTTAACAATACTAACGCCTGTCCTAATATTTAACCGGTGACAATACAGATAAGTTACCAACAAGAATATAACATCATAAGACAAACTAAATTTACTTCAATTAATAAATCAATTAATTAGCAGAGTCGCGCAGCTTTTGTACCAACTTATTAAAGAAAACGAGCAGAGGTATAGTTGGTAAAATGTGTAACAGGTCAGCCCAGAAGTAAGAGTACTAACTGGTCAGGCCTGAGCAAATACTCTTGTCGGCAAAGAACCTAAATAATGTCACCTTCATAAAATACCAGGACAGGATTCAAAAGAATAGCCAGATCTTCCAAACAATTCCACTTTTCGCTATATTGAATTTCAATCTTTTACAGAGCAAGAAATCCATAAAACTTATAAAAACTAAAAACTTCAAGTTAAATCTGATCAGATCTTATATTATTAAAAAAAAGCAACAGCGTTTTCAGAGCTTCCATATGTGAGTACATTCATGTACATATGTATATATGTATATACACATACATACATAAATACGCACACATACGAATACTATCACTATTGTGTGCACACTTCCAAATTCTTGAGGAGCAAAATACACGATTATAACTTAATCCAAGTTAAACTTAACATTTAAAAAAAAAAAAAAAACGTTTTCATGTAGTAGAATAAAATTTGAATTTTACGAAGATTTATAGATTTAAGTTTTAAAAAGAAAGTCCAGTTGATAATTTAGAATGTTGGCGGCGAAAGATAGAAAGTTCCTGGCGTTGAATAATTTGCAGATAATTTAGTACGAAATATAAAATGTTACCTTCATCTCGGAGTTACTCTAATTTTGTATCACACAAACATCAAACCTCTACGATGATTTGGTCGTAAGCGGTATTCATATTCCAAAATTCAATTCATAACGTTCTGGCTCGACGATCACAGTTGAAGCATGTTGTGAAAATATCTTGAACGAACATGAGACATACTTTCATTCGTCAATTCATAGATCCTGAAATTCTTCGATTCATAAGTACATCGATACTGTGATTCTGCATTACTCTGGTTCTTCGACCGCTGAAAAGAGTCCCAATAAAAACGAATAGAAAATAGTAACTTAACTCATAAAAATAATTCCAACTTAATAGGTTTCGAAAAATTGACAAACAGACAAGTCAAGTTCACTCCCAAAGATTAACAATGAAACGTTTTGAGAATACCAAACAAAAAATAGATAGAATAGACATAATTAATTACGTAACTCAGGTCAAGGAAAAGATATTTAAATTTGAGACATTAATAAAAATGAAGTATTACTAACAAAATAAGATGATGCTAACGATAGGAAATAGTTCGGCCTAAAGCACGTTTAGACAAAACTTGGCAAGTAGCGTTACCTAACTGGCCTTAAAAAAAAGGACTTAATTAAATTACAGAATATTGAAACAGCCAAAAATAATAAGTAAAAGATACATTGTAAATCAATAGTAATTAAGAATGGATGAAGAAATAGAAAATCTAAAAGTGAAATATTATACTCAACGTGCTCATAAACGAACAAGAGTCAACAAGATAAGATACGTTATTCAGAGAAAAATTAAGACTCAAATTTAAGAATACAAAGTAAATTGTTTTGTATCCAGTTACTACGTAGTATTCTTTAGAGTAAATCGCAGCTAAAAGAGCATTAAAAAGACATATTAAGTAAATTAAAGAATTCACAAATACAAATCGACAAATTACACTTACCCAACTAGGCGGACATAAATTTAGTATTTAGCAACTTAAGTTTGGCATCAATACAGCAGCCAAGTGGAAAAGTTTGGAAAAAGTTAAACAAAAGAAAAAAAAAGGTAAATTAAAACCAGATCACAACATGATCATATTAGTTAACAAAAAAAACTTTACTTCAGGACATCATGGTCCAAATAAGAATCGATCCTACCCTTTGAACATTTTGTAAGAGAAAAAAAGCATCATCCAGGATCGAAAATCGAACAGGCTTCTTCTCATATCAAACAGCTGTTCAAATTCAAGTAAGATCAGCAGATGAACCAACCTAACGAAAAAGGTCGCAGACAAAGTCAACATCAAGAAAACTTTCAAATAAACAATAAAAAAAAACTAGACCAGACGAGTCAAAAAAGGAAACTAAAAATAAATATAAAAGTGGATACCAGCTAGCAAACAGTTTAATGAATTGAATAATGTACCAGAGCAGACGAGTATGACAAGTACAGAGATGACAGTTACCGTAGTAGCGTCAGAGTAGTACCCGCGCAATTCAAATATAATAGTTCGTACCTATAAAACTAGCAGTTTTATAAAGGGGTAATTAAAAATTCATTACAATAGTGCATAAAAATAATCAACCATGGACTCAGAGGTAAGTTACTATTAATAACTATTTCCTACAACTGCTCATAAAGTAGTTCTTTATGTACTGAACACTAATTGTAAAACACCTCTTTACTGCTCTGCAAGCGGTAATAGTATATTACGTTACAAGTGTGGGAAATGGTGTTTAACATATGAGTATGATAAGTTAATGCACAAGATGAAGTCGAGTGTGGTATTATCATATGAGTATGGTAAACATCTTCCCGGATGAGTTACGTATGATATTTTTTGTCATACAAGTCTAAAATAGCAGATAAGTTGAAATAAGAAACTATAAATCATGTTATACAAACATAACCTCAACACACCAAATCACAGCAACTCAAGGTGAAATGGGCAATAATGGTTCTAGATCAGCTGATCTAGCTTTCGACGAAATGGTTTTTCAGTGAAATGGTTGCCAGTAGCCACCCATAAGCATGTGGGAATAATCATTTGATGATTTTTACCACAGTGTACAATAATAATCATCAAATGACATCAGCTGTTTTTGATTTCTGTAAACAGCTGTTTACCACATTGATTCCTTGACTGGTAAACTGTCCATAACCTACAAGTATGATGAAAAGTACTTTACACACACCACCTGTTTTCTTTATGCCTCTGTTTTGATTTTGATGCCTTCTCATTAGTGGATCACAGAATCCATGGAATTCACATAACTTCAACAATGGCGAACGCTAACCAAATCCGCGCATGGTCTGTGATGTTATATACTACAAGCTTTTATTGTGTTGGAATCCAGAACTGCAGTTTTAGGAAAAATATTGTATGCAATTCACGCATGAAGCTTCTTTATTGCTCTTGCAAAATAACTGTGCTCCACCATGCATCATACAGTAAATGTTTTGGCTCGAGCAATAAAGTTGTGCTTCATGCTCTTAATACATAAATAACTATTTGAAGTTTCTCAAGCAATCAATGTGAGAATACTTTTGGGAACTTTTTGGTGCCTCCTCATATTTAGGTTAGATTTTTGGCTGTCTGAGGCCCATGTTATATGGTCAGCTTTATCATGACAGATAAATTGCTGACATTGATTATAAAAAATGGAGCTGTTATATGAGCAGAAAAAACGCATGTGTCATTGATGCAAATGCTTGGTGGTGGAGCTGTTATATGAGCAGAAAAGATGCCGCAACTGGTACCAAGGGTGTCCAAAGGTCACAACAATAAAATTATGCTGTCAACGTGAACCAGCGAACTCATGTGAAGATACCAGAGGAATGTGTGGTGAGCAGTGTTGTCACCATAATTAATTATTATTATCTTTTATTGCCACTACTATACAAACAAAACAAATTGAAGTTTTATTAGTAAAAGTAAATTCGTATGGCTTTTCATGGTGGGGAGACCCTTACGGGTAGTTTCACCTCGCCGTTTTTTAATGACTGTTTTTTTTTTTAATACAGTGAAACCTTGATAAATCGAACCTCAATAAATCGAAATCCTTGATAAATAGAATTTTTCCAATTCCCCTAGAACTTTCTATCCTACCACCATGTTATTTTACCTTTATAAATCAAAGATTTCATGGATATTACCTTGATAAATTGAAGGTTTTGGATCTATTGAGCTATATACTAACCTCTATAATTTGAAGGTTTGGCAGAAAACCCTTTATTATTCAAAGTTTTGCAGTTTTTAGACCTTTATAAATCGAAGTTGTAATAAGAGAACCTTAGTAAATTGAAGTTGCATGCTTATTGGATAAGATTCTGTGGCACGAATACAGTAACTGATTACAGTAACCTATATAAATTGAAGTATTTTAAGATGGACCTTGATAAATCAAACCTCAATGAATTGAAATCCTTGATAAATCGAATTTTTGCCGTTCCCCTTGAGATTTGATTTATCAAGGTTCCACTGTAAATTATTAATTAATGCAAACTTCAAATAAATAACTTATAATAAAGGTGGCAACACTGGTGGTTTTGCAGATCTGCTGCGTCAAAGCTGCCCATATAAAAGCAATGGCATCATTTCTGCCATGTTTTTGCTTCCTGTTTTACCAGTCTGGACGCATTGTCGATGCTGATGCTGAGTTTACAGGGACCAACACGTCAGATATAACGCTTGTATAACTTGCACACAGGGAAGTCCATTACCCGGTAGGCTTGGTATGTACGCGACGTAAAATATGTTGCATCATAGCTGCTCGTATAACGTGGGCCCAATGCAGTAGGGATGTATAGAGAGGCAGCCATGCTTCCAAGTCCTAACTTCGACAATGGAGAAAGATCCACCTGACTTGCAGAGCATTGAATTTTCACCTTTATTTTATTACATCTTGCATTCATGTTTGATTTAATTTATATTCTATTTTCCAACAGGAGACAAGTGAATATGCTATCAAACAAGAGATTGAAGCTTTTTTGAATGCTCCAATGGATATAGATAACAGCCAGTTTGAAATGGCTGTGAAGGCTGAGTTCTTCAATGGCGGAGATTCAAAGGTAATGTATGGGTTGTTCAAATCAATAGAAAATTTAGGTGAATGTCCATGGACACACTAACTTTATTTGTTTTGTGTTTTCCCATTCATGGGAAGTGATAGCCATGAGCCGTAGCAGGTATCTGTTCAATCAGATAGAGATAAGCTGCGTTCTTGTAGGTCCTGTTTGTAACGGTGACCGATTAGATTGGGCAGCAAAAAAAAACTGTTCTCTGCTGTAAAATCACTTGCAGGTGATTCGGAACCCACCTAAAACTGTAGGTCCAACTCATCAATCACTAACTCATTACCCATGCACAGGTCACAGACCTATGTGGGCTTCATCCTCAAAAAAAAAAATGAGTATTTTAATCCAATTCTGTGTTTCAGCAAAGCTAGCATGATAGCTGCACGGTCTGTTTTATTTCTGCTAGGTCCAATGGTTTCGAGTAAGATAGTATAATGCATAATCATGGAATATTCTACCATCCATACTTAGGTCTGGATGAAGCCCACATGGGTCTGAGACCTGTGCATGGGTAATGAGTTGGATGATGGTGATTGATGATGAGTTGGACCTACAGTTTTAGGTGGGCTCTGAACCACCTGCAAGTGATTTTACAGCAGATAACAGTGTCTTTTTTGCTGGCCAATCTAATCGGTCACCATTACAAACAGAACCTACAAGAATGGCAGCTTATCTCTATCTGATTGAACAGATACCTGCTACGGCTTGCGGCTATCTCTTCCCTTTTTTTTATTGTTAATTAAACCTCTAGCTCTATGCAATGGTTTAAGTAGTATTTAAAGGTATTATTACTAGTGAGCCCAACCGGCTGGAGAACTCACTTGCAAACAACTAATTTTGGAAAGGGAAACTCATTTGGTAAGCTTATCATAGGGGAAGGTGGTAATGAAAAACGGCTGTTTTGAAAATAATGATTTAGATAAAATTCACAAGAGATCTATCACTTGAAGTTCAATTTCATTGTTGCTCTGATACACACATTTATTTTCCACAAAAAAGACCTACCGTACTCATATACCTATATATCAGGGCAATGGATTTAGTGTATAAATCTATAAAGTAGTAAATATATTTACCACATAAAAAACAGCTGTTTATATATCCATATATCAGGGCAATGAAATTAGTATATCAGCTTATAGAGATCCTATAAAAAGCCTGATCGCATTTATTCACCTACAGCTGATGACAGCTGAAAATATATTTTGTAATCTATTGCGAATTCCATATGGTGAAAACAACTATTTTCTTGAATATAGTAATATATAGATATATTAATGAAGGGCTGAGAACCTGATTCACCTCAAAAAGGATGAAGGAGTCGATTAATTTCATTGGCCAACAAACTTGACCTGTCTAAAGATACCAAGGTTCTGTGTTTCAAATGTGAAGTTGATTGATAAAGGTGTTTGAAAGTTATCGTGGAACATACAAACAAACACACAACGCCTCGAGCCAGTGACGTAGCCAAGATTTTGAAATGTGGGATCGATTGACCGGGGGGGGGGGGGGGGGGGGGTCTGGTGATACATCCCTGGAAATTTTTTGAAAAATAGAGGCTCTAGAACAGTCTTTTGTAGCTCTCCTGGCATTGAAAATAACACCAACATCAGTGCTTCATCTTATTTTACGTTTAATTTAATGAAAATTATATAACATTTAGGGCCGGAAGGGGGGGTCCGGACCCCCAGGACCCCCCCCCCTGGCTACGTCACTGCTCGAGCCTCAAGTCAAAAGGAAGAACTCGCTTCGCTCGTTCAATTATTGTCATGAACAACACAGTTTAGTTTCTAGAATCAATCAGAAAACTTATTCAGCTTGAGAAGCAACAATTAGCTGGCTTAATGCATAAAGGAACCAAGAGCAAATTTGGGCTAAATGGAGTTAGTGCAGCCATCTTGTGAAAAAAACTGAAACTACTTGATGATAAAGTGAGTTTGGTTGTAGGATGCATGTCTGAATCACAAAAAAATTGAACAAAAAATTTTAAATGCAGAATTGAGTGCCCACCATGAACTTTAAGGTCGATTTTATCAGTTCAGACGCGGCCACAATTATTGTCGATAATGGTAAAGAAAATGGGGAATCTGTTCCAATACCTGTTACAAGGAGTATTTTGCAGGGGGACTCTGCAAGTCCAATTCTCTTCTCTTTGTATTTGCATGATATTGATACATTCTTTAGAGATAAAGGCTTTAGCGGAGTCAATATGGGCGAGGGCAAGGACATTCTTATGCTGCTTTTTGCAGATGATGTTGTTATTATGGCAGATTGTGAATCTGACTTGAGAAATAAAATCAAATGTTTAGCAGAATTTTGTGAAAATAAAAAGCTGACTGTCAACATAGACAAGACAAAAATAGTACCTTTTCATAAGCAAGGCCTAAGGAGAAATGTGTCTTTCTGGTATAACGGAAGTAAAATTGAAGTTGTCAATAAATATAAATATTTAGGGGTGATTTTCAGTTCAGATGGGAAATTTCGACAACACAGCCAATCACTCACGTTGGGAGTAAAATCGTTAGGTGAACCAGTGATGAGTATTCTCAGAAAAGCTAAATCAAACGTGTGGGAAAGCAAAATGAAGCTCTATGACTCTGTCATCCTACCTGCTCTGTTGTATGGTTCTGATATATGGGGGTTTCAGAATTTGGAGTTATTAGAGAAAGCTCAATTACATTTTTTGAAAAAAAAAAATTTTTTCAAGTCAATGTACACTGGGATGGGCAGTTTGCTTAGAAACAAACAGAACAAAGCTAACCAATAATGTATTAAAAAGAAGTTTAGGCTTTCCAATCAGATTGTTGAATATGCCCAACCATAGATACCCATACATTTGTTTTAAGAGATTAGCCATTTTAGCGGCAGCAGATGGTGGTGGTGTTGGAGGGCCGCATAACTGGTTAGTTCTAGTTCGAGAACAACTTCATTTGTCTGGTTTTCAGGTAGACTTTAATGATTAGAGAATGCTATTGAGAGTGCTTGACGCTTACTTGCCTGACATTTTAGTGAGAAATAGGGATATATTAAATTTTTCTGATGAAAGATCGGCCTTAGAGTTGACAACCTGTCCTTTATACAGAAAAATAAACCCAAACTTCACCCTGGGTGAGCAGCTGAATACTAGAATGCCTTTTGCAAAAACTAGAATATTGACTCAACTACGACTAGCCTCAGATAAGGCACTCTATTTGTTCAAGGACAGAGAGACTAAGTTATGGATGGACCCTTCAAAGAATTGCCCCATTTGTAATTTTGGAGAAGAAGAAACATTGGGTCACTTTATGTTGCGCTGTCCAATGTATAGAGACTGGCGAATGCAATTATTGAATGAATTCTGTTACAACATAATAAACGAAGAGGACAGGTTGATGATTCTGTTGTCTAATCTAAATGAGGGCAAAATCAACAGAGTATTCCAATATGTTGTGAAATCCCTTGAAATTAGAAAAATGATAATGGATCTAGGGTAGTATTTTCCAACTATACATATGTATTTATTTATGTGTCACACTTATCTCTTTATAATGTAAATATATCATAACTATTAATAAATGCCATACTATAATATTTTATATTGCAGGATCATGATACAACTATTGTTATTTGTTACATTTGCAGCTCAACTCTATTTGTATGCATTTGCTGAACAAATAAATTTATTTATTTATTTATCAGTTCAGATTTTCTGTTGCTTTTTTTTACATATGATAGCTCACTACAGTTTCCATCATAATAATATTTATTATTATTGCAGATGGCTGCAGTCAAGCAGGAATGTGGTATCCAAGAATCAGCGCCACTGTGCAATTCATGGTCAAAGATTGGTGTTTGTCAAGTAGAATCTCCAGGCTTAGGTTCCACCTCAGGCTGCATCAAAGAAGAAGTGCTTGGTAAGACATTCACATTCTATTAGTCATTTCTATGAATTATCAGTTAGATAATCCAACAGAAAAGAAATATAATCTGATAAAGCCTCTTTCCTACAACTGCTTGTAAAGTAGTTCTTTATGTACTGAAAACTAAATGTAAAATACCTCTTTACTGCTCCACAAGACATCAAGTACTTTTCGTCATACTTGTACATATTCACCACTTTACGGAGCATTGAATGGAGCCGGTAAACATTTGTTTACAGAAAGAACAGCTGATTTTCATTACCGCATCCTTTTTCAGTGCAGTAATGGATTTTTCATCATACTTGTAGTTTATGGACAGTTTACCAGTCAAGGAATCAATGTGGTAAACAGCTGTTTACAGAAATCAAAAACAGCTGATGTCATTTGATGATTATTACCATACACTGTCTAGTATAAATCATCAAATGATTATTCCCGCATGCTTATGGGTGGCTACTGGCAACCATTTCACTGAAAAACCATTGTGTCAAAAGCTAGATCAGCTGATCTAGAACCATTATTGCCCATTTCATCTTGAGTTGCTGTGATTTGGTGTGTTGAGGTTATGTTTGTAAAACATGATTTATAGTTTCTTATTTCAACTTATCTACTATTTTAGACTTTTATGACAAAAAATATCATATGTAACTCATCCGGGAAGACATACTTGTATGTTAAACACCATTTCCCACACTTGTAATGTAATATACTATTATGCTCACCAGCTGTTTTCTTTAAGCTTCTGTTTTGATTTTGATGTCTTCTCATAAGTGGATCACGGAATCCATGAAATTCTCATAACCTCAAAAATGCACACGCTAACCAAATCCGTGCATGGTCTTTGATGTTACAAACTACAAGCTTTATTTATTGTGTTGGAATCCAGAACTTCAGTTGTAGGAAAAATATTGTATGTTATTTGCATGTGAAGCTTCTTTATCGCTCTTGCAAAATTACTGCGCTCCGCTATGCATCGCACAGTGAATGTTTTGGCCCGAGTGATAAAGTTGCGCTTCACGCTCTTAATACATAAATAACTATTATAGTATAATAATGGTATTTTCAGATGTCCATCAGACTGGAGGGTGTTTGGAAGAGGCAGATTTGCAATCAGCGGACAGTAGAGAGTGTTCAACCCCTATTTGCATAGACGGAGATGTCATTGCAGGAACTTTTGGACAGGTGGATTCTGGAAATGATTTGCTGACTCATCAAAATCTACAATCTTATAGCTGTGCTCATTGTAGTTATAAAACTCCTAGATTGAGTGATTTAATGCATCATATAAGAAAAATACATTCAGAGGAAAAACAGTATGCCTGTAAATTATGTGACTATGTGTGCTTGGATAAGAAAGGTTTACAAATCCACTCAAAGAAGCATATAGGTAGCAATCAATTCAGCTGTGAATTATGTGATTATAAAAGCACTCAACTTAGCCAATTAAAATCTCATCTCAGAATTCACACAGGTGATAAACCATTCAGCTGTGAGTTATGTGATTATAAAAGCACTCAACTTAGCCATTTAAAATCTCATCTCAGAATTCACACAGGTGATAAACCTTTCAGCTGTGAATTTTGTGATTATAAAAGCTCTTCTTCATCTGCTTTAAAACGTCATCTCAGAATTCACACTGGTGATAAATGTTATAGCTGTGAATTATGTGATTTTAAAAGCTGTTATTCATCTAGTTTGAAAATACATGCTAGATCTCACACAGGTGATAAACCATTCAGCTGTGAGTTTTGTGATTATAAAAGCACTCAGCTTAGCAATTTAAAAATTCATCTAAGAACTCACACTGGTGATAAACCATTCAGCTGTGAATTTTGTGATTATAAAAGCTCTGGACCTAGTTATTTAAAAATACATCTGAGGGCTCACACAGGTGATAAACCTTTCAGCTGTGAATCTTGTGATTATAAAAGCTCTCGACTTAGCAGTTTAAAAATTCATCTCAGAATTCACACAGGTGATAAACCATTCAGCTGTGAATTTTGTGATTATAAATGCTGTGATCCATCTTATTTGAAAAGACATGTTAGATCTCACACAGGTGATAAACCATTCATCTGTGGATTTTGTGATTATAAAAGCTGTTCTTCATCTGCTTTAAAATCTCATCTCAGAATTCACACAGGTGATAAACCATTCAGCTGTGAATTTTGTGATTATAAAAGTGCTCAACTTATCCATTTAAAAACTCATCTGAAATCTCACATAGGTGATTAATCTTTCAGTTGTGAATTTTGTGACTATAATAGCTGCTCTTATCCTACTTATAAAAAACCATCTTAAAGCGCATCTCCACCAACCAAACATGTCTGCCGAAAATGTTGGCTAATACAAAAAATGGGCAAACATTAAACATATTGTTATGGGTTCTAAGTCTAAAATAACGCTGGCAACACTTAAAGTTATCACTAGCACTTTATTAACACAAATAATTCACAACTCACACTTCAGTAATTTCTTACACAAAAATAAGCAATCAGAAACAGATAACATGATATTTTTCAACTGATAATGAGTATTCAATAAACTGTACAAAAATCAATCACTAAATGTCAAAAGGCCGATCTAATATTAAATAATAACTGTACAATAAACTGTCCAATAATATTCGAAAAGAATCGTTGAGGAAGAACCTTTAACTCATGTAGCACTAGTCCGTAATACAATAAACACTATTTAGTAGCTCACTGGTATGAATTAAGCAGGAAAAAGAATTATCACAGAGAAAGAATTATCATTATATATAGACACAATATAGAACTGACACAACTTGTTTATCACAACGATTTCGAACAAGACTGAACTAATTTACAAGTGTCCACCTCTATTATATAAAATTTCATAATTGAGATATCTCTCGAATTTTCTGTCAACTTCTAAATAAATAGATAAAGGAAACTAGAACCTTCCACAATATTCGATAACATTCCATTAATGTCTAATTGAACAACGAGAACATTCTACAAATTACTAAGTAAACACTATAAAAGTGTCAAAAGCAGTGTAATTAATTGCTTAAAAGTAAATATTTACATAGCAGATAACACCGAGAACCACTGTCCTTCTTTCTCCAATTCAGACTCGCTACAATATGGGTCAACAAACATGTTCAAGAGTTCAATTGAAATGTTCAGTCTGTGAGCGAACAGTGTCGACCGATCATAATGTTTGAGAAGGCGTCCATGTAACTTGAATGGTATTCTCCTAGCTGGTTCAATAACAGGTTGCACATTGTCTTTAAGAGTCATATGACAAGTTGTTTTCAAACAACCTTACCCATCAAACACAGAGTCATACTTGTCTATAAACTTTATATGTTTGTTAACAGAAACATTGTTCACCCTTTTTAAAGGATTCAATTCTAGACATGTAGTGAGACCTAGCAATGTATTACAATTATCAATATTAAGCACTAGAAATGTGACATTATAGGTACCTGATTTTCCTGGCACTACTACTGGCAAAGTAATTCCTCCACAGACATCTAGTTTTTCATTGCTTACAGATGTCACAGTTACAAACGATTGTCTTATAGTATTATTTTTGACTCCAATATTGCAAAGTGTGTTCAAACCTACACAATTGGCCTGTGCCCCAGTATCAATTTGACAAATTAGATCATTACCATAGACATTCAAAGTGATTTTCCATGCATTGAAATTATTATTAGTGACATGCGAATTGGCAGTCAGTATATTTTGTTCAACATATCCCATACAGCACGGTTATGTCCCAGATATGTATCAGATACATAATTTTGAAACTTCTGATATGTATCAGAAACTTACAGAGACCTACCTGAAACATACCAGGTACATCTAAATGTCTGCTTTGGTGATATGTTTCTAACAAGAAGTATCATTGGTACATATTTGATATGTATCACTGATATGTACCAGAAATGAATCAATGGAATCTATCAGATATGTATCAAAATTATGTATCCAATATGTATCAATGATATCTGTTTGAAACATATCAACAAAGTAGACATTTAGATGTATCAGGTGTATCTAATAGGTATCAGATTGGTTTCTGTAACTATCAGAGTTATGTAACTGATACATATCTGAGATGTATCTGCACAATATTCTATATTAATGAGGGTGAAAATAACAATTATCAAAATGTATCCCTGATTCTTGTTAAGAATACAATTTGTAGAGGTTCTAGGATCAAAGAGGATAATATTGATCAATTACATGGAAGTGTGAAAGAAAACGCAAGAGTGGAATATAAATATATAAAATATATTTCATAAATATAGAATACACTTTGGGAAATAACAAAATATTCTATAATGAGACACTGTTTTATAGAAAAAGTAATGAGCTCATTCTCTATTCTGTGATTCACTTTCACTTTTTTCTATTTTAAAAATCATATATAAAAAAAATATATATATTTCAATACATATATTTTTAAATGAACATGATAAATTATTAAAAGATGATTGCTTAACAAATTCATTCATCAAAACTTCCTGGTAGCTTACAGAAATCAGGCAACTACATAAATCTATCCATGGTATCTTATCCATTCGAGCAGGTCCATACCATCATCTGCTGTTTTCTCTGGTACATTACTGGAATAAAGCAATTTAGATCATTAACAGTAAATAACAGAAGTCACAAAGTTAATTCTCAAGCATGTGTAATATGAATATGTTTTTATTAAATCTAATTAGAAGAGAGGAGCCTGCAAACACTGGAGTTAGTTGGAAATAGTTGGTTAATTTTTCACCAGCCTAAATTTTTACAGGAGGATACAGGAGGCTTTTGAGGGGACTAACTCTGTGTCTTTGACCCTGTGCGACCTGAGTAAGGCCTTTGACTGTGTTTCACATGAAATTGTGATAAGCAAGATTGAGCGCTATGGTGTGAGAGGTGCTGTTCTCCAGACCCTCAAGTCTTATTTGAAAGATCGAAGGCAGGTCATTTCCATTGGGGGAGCAAATTCAAGGGCTCTGCCTCTACACCGGGGGGTCCCGCAAGGTCGGTGCTGGGTCCTGTATTATTTCTAGTTGCCATCAATGACCTAGATCTCGAGGGCAGGGCACTGAAGTTTGCTGATGATACTACCATCATTTCATCTGGCCCAAATCCAATCCTGGCACAGCAGGAGGCTGATGCCCTATTTGAAGTAGCTGGAGGGTGGTTGGAAGCAAATAAGTTGCTACTAAACATTGACAAGACTCAAAGATTGTTATGTACACTGAGTCGCAGTCAGGACATTGGAACACACAGTGTGTCTTTGCTTGGTTTCACCATTGATCCAAAGCTTACCTGGGATCACCATATTGAGGGAATCTGTAAGAGACTAGCAAGAGTCACCTATTTGCTGAGGAAGCTGACACAGTTGGTGAGCAGGCCCTACCTGGTAGTAGTTTATCATGCTCTTTTCCATAGCATCCTGAGCTATGGTCTGCTGCTTTGGGGTCATGCTTCTGCATGTCATGATGTTTTCATACTGCAAAAGAGAGCAGTCCGTATTGTTACCCTCAGTGGCTACCTGGAGCATTGCAGACCTCTCTTCCAGTCTACTGGTATAATGACAATTTATAGTCATTACATATATTTGTGTGCTGTATTTGTACGAGAAAATATTGGAAAGTTTAATACAAGGAGTGACTTTCATGGCCATAACACTAGAAATAGGAGTCTCCTAGATGTGCCATTCCGCCGACTGACAAGGACCCGTGACGCGTTTCCTGCTTTGGCCCTGCGTGTCTTCAATAGGCTGCCTAGTGAGGTGAAGAGTATGAACATACCAGCTTTCTGTTCCCGACTCAAGCGCTGGCTTAAGAAAACACAGTTTTATAGTATTGATGCGTTTTTTGAGGATGAGTTGGTGGGCCTTGTCTGACCCGAGCTGGCATCTCAACAGTTGAATGTGATATATTAATGTTTTGATGTTTCTTAAAAACTCTTGACGCAACCCATCTGGCTATGCTGGTATTGGTGAAGAGGAAGGTAATTCAAGGTAATTCATAGAAATTGAGATTGAAATAAGAAATTTTGTAGATGAAATGGAGAAAACTAAAACTCTATAGCTGGAGGAGTTGCTATTCCTGACTGACTTGTAGCAAGCATTTTATAAGGTGTATAAGGCCACTTACTGAATAAAATTTGTATTTTTCTTGAATTATGGTTGCCTCAAGCTTTATTGGCTGCTCAAGTGAGAAGAATTGCACACGATGTGGTACTGCTATTCAAGCCACTACATAGAAATCACGTTTCTGTGGGCAAATCCATGCAGCATTAGGTGGGCATTTGGCTTTAGGCTTAAATATTCAAACAGAAACCGTTATTAATTGAAATGTCAATGTTTACATAAATTTTATTATCATATTTATTTAAGACTGATAAATTATTATTATTATTAGTAGTAGTAGTAGTAGTAGTAGTATTAGTAGTAGTAGTAGTAGAATTTTCTACTCATTTTCAGCAATTCCATCCTAGATAATTTAGAAATAAGTGCCCATATAGGTGTGCAGTCCATTGTCCAATTTTTAAATCAGTTGAAATTAACTATAAATAGTAAAAAATGCCAATACCTTCAATTCAAAAACAAACATAATTTAAATGAAGATAGGGCTATAAACGTGTTTGTAAACGATAATCAATTAGACCAAGAAGAAAAAATTGCATTTCTAGGAGTTATGTTGGATAGACGATTGACCTGGACTCCATACATTGAGAAAATATGTAGTAAAATTTCATCTGGGGTATTTGTCCTGCGACAGCTCGCTAGATTGAATGACAGAAAGTTACTTTTTACAGCTTATCATGGGCTCTTACTGTCACATATTAGGTATGCTATCTTAGTATGGGGTAATTCATCAAAACAAAATCTTGATAGGGTGTTTAAGATCCAAAAGAAAGCGGTTAGGTGTATAGAAAGAGTAAATAGATTAGATTCATGTAGGCCGTTGTTCAAGAGACTTGGTCTCCTAACTGTACCCTGCTTATATGTGTATGAAGCTACTTTATATGTAAAAAAGAGTGATATTAACCAAAATCTTGATGTACATGATTATAATACAAGAAGCCGAGGAGATTATCACTTGGTGAGTCACAATAGTAGCTTATTCAAACAAAAACCTAGTTATATTGGTAGGAAATTCTACAACAAGCTACCGCAGTTTTTGAAGAGTCTTGAAAATATAGAAATATTTAAAAAACAATTGAAGAAATATTTAGTTGATAAAGCTTTTTATAGTGTACAAGAGTTCCTTTCACATCAAAATTAAGCCTCACCTCAACTAATTGATGTAATTATGGTATCTAG
Source organism: Conomelus anceps (assembly GCA_948455865.1). Lineage (NCBI taxonomy): Eukaryota > Metazoa > Arthropoda > Insecta > Hemiptera > Delphacidae > Conomelus > Conomelus anceps. The sequence goes on along the minus strand of OX418222.1, from coordinate 1,356,384 downwards.
TGTATAATATTGTTGATCTGACTTGTCTTATACTCCTTAACTGGAGTCTCCAAGACGTAATCTACAAAAAAAAAAAAAAAAAAAAAAAGAATAATATAATCTTATTTCTATTTTACAAGTTTTTTACTCTGAAAATTATGACTCGTCCCAGCACACAGACAAATCATCATACAATATTCATATCCTGTAATACTGTTTTACAATAAATGTATGTACTAATTATGAATAGATGAAATTTGAATTTGAATGCTTGTACTGATGAGCGATGGAAAGAATACAATGTTGAGAAAATACAAGTGTTTTGATTTAAAACTTTCATTTTCAAAAATAACTAGACAATGATTTTCTGGAGAGAATAGCATAAATATACAATACAATACCGGTAGCCCATAAGTCAGCATTCATCAGAGCATATATGACCCATAAGTAATGACCCATTTTTTATTCAAGCAATGCAAGTCCAAGACTGGATACATATATGGAAGGTGACTTGCTACCGGGCCGCTTGTGTGTCCTCGCTCTAAATAATGTTTAAGGGTCGGTTGCACGAAAATAGATCAAGGTTTCATTAAGCATGAAAAATAACATTATTAACTAGAGATTAAGCTTAGCTCAACAGACATTTGTGCTGCTACAATTGAAAAATGACTCATAGGCTACCAGTTGGAATCAAATAATCAGCTTACTTTTTACTCCTGTCAATCCTCATTTTTGCTTTTACAAGCCAACGTGCTATGATAGCATCCAAGTCTTTTTTGGTTGCCTCTTTTTGGTGCACCCTTACAGCTGAAACATGAGTATCAAAGAAAAGATTGTTTCAAATCAATGTATGAATTTTAAAAATGTATACAGTACAACAAACATAATTGGAAAAGATTAATAATGGCAACAATTTCAGGAATTACAATTAGACTGAGGTAACCATTTGATAACTGATAAAACCACCCCTTCAAAGTTAAAAGTTTTAAACTTTTTAGCTTCTATTCAAGGGAAGTTTCAACACATGTTGAAGCTGCAACACATTATTGCTTTATTTAGCAATAATAAAAGCTGAGCAATGCAGAATTCAGCTTTCATAGATGTTTGGAAAATTTAAATTTTGTTACATTAATAAGCCATTCCATAGAAATGAAGAGAATTGTTTTGCTCTAGTAAGGTGAACGTGAATTATTGGGCAAGTAATAATTCTTTTTTCAATTCAGCGATGCTTGAGTAAAGAGGCAGAAGCCAAATTAGTGTTTCAGATGCTACTTTTCAGCCAATAAACATGAAATTAGAATTTAAAAAAATTGTCATACCTACAAATATTTATTTTTAACTAATGAAAACAGTAAAAGTATTGACGTTAATGAAGGTTCAAAGAGATGGAAAACTCTTTTATTTCTTGAGAAATAATGAATAATAATATAATGAAATAATGGAAAACTCTCTTATATCTTGAGAAATAAGCAATCATTGAGAAAAAAATAGAATTAGATCTCACCAACTAATTTATACAGATGATAGGTTTTGAATGATTTTTCTTCCTCCCCAACATGCTGAATTTATTTGTCATTTCTGCTGTATATGCTATATTCTACAACCTAACCTAAAAGAAGGAAGTTGAAAACGCTTTTCGTGCACTAAACTAAAGCTGTACCTAATGCCTAAAAATTGGCTATGCTGTTTTTTAATCTAAAAATACAGAGTGATCATAAAAGAATGGGGCGGTTTTGATTATGGTATCACAAAACCGAATTAATTACAGTCAGTCTCAGTTGTACCAAGGCCTGTTAAGTTTAATCTCAAATTAACAATGTTAATTATTCTTATGAGTAATCAAAGATTAACTTTAATCCACTTTTTTGCAACCGGCCCTTAATGTCATTAAATGCTACTAATTTGTAATTTCAAACAGTTTTCTTACTAATCAATGAAGTAATATAAATTTTAAGAATTATTTTATGTGCGCTCTTAGTTGCTTGACAAATGTTTGAACAATAATCAACTTTTATTTATTTTTATTTTTTATATATATACTATATTGTTTTTTGTATATTAAATTGACTCTAGCACCTAGTGATAGACTAAATAACGTAAAAATAATAATAAATAATTATGACAAATTAGTAGAATTAAAATCAACTGTAAGTCACTTGGGTATCGACAACTAATTGATACAGTAATTTATGGTTACTATTATAGAAGATTGTATAATTGTTGATGTGACTTGTCTTGTACACCTCAATAATGGCACAAACTTGAGGCTCCAAGAAGACTTCTTTCATCAAATTATACTTTATTCCAGTGTTTATTATAGAGCCTCAAACCTACTCACAGAGGAGAGGACAGAGCTGCCAATCTCATAATCTCACAATCATCATCACTACTGAGGAATGTGGACACCTCTGTCGTCAGCGTAAAATAAAAATTTACCAACTCTGTCGTCAGCGTAAGCAATTACGTTACAATTCCTTAATCTGAGGCGTAAGATAGAAATAGACCGCCTCTGTCGTCGACTACTTTTGGCGTCATCCCTTTTCGGTTAGGCGTGATAAGGTACGACGCTAGAATGCGCTACAGTTGAGTCGGACAAGTGGTATATTAGGAGAAATGGATAGTCGGACAGTGGGACAGATGGTGGCCCCCCATCCAAGAGCATAGTTGGAGCTGTTTGAATTTTTCATTGTTGTTTTCGTTAGCAGGTCTTTGTCAATTTAATTCGAAAATATAAATTAACTCTATTCAAAGCTTTCAGTTGATGAACTGCAGTTTATTTTGAAGAATTTCATGCTCATTTGAAGTGTTGGCAATTAAGTTATTTGAACTAGAAACTGCAATGTAGGAATCGAATCCTAGCCTATGTGATCGACCATTACAGGTATGATGTTTATGTTTAGAAACTAGCTTTTTTACAAATGTCTTGTAATATTTATCAAATACTTAGAATATGAATCAACTTGTGTCCTTTTCAATGCATTACTAACATTTATGTTTCGAAATTAGGGGTTGCATTTGTGAATTTTCATTATTTGTGATAGGGATAAATATCGTGGTAAACAATAATTTTCAGTATTACGATTACGACATAGATCAAGTGAATATAACATTGCCTAAATACTTCTGCCCTCAAACACAATGCGTGCTTTGCACGCCTAACCTAAACTTCCCTGGGTGGCTTAACAAGGCTAGATATGACGGAACCAACTAATACCTTTAGTACTTTCATGCATAAAACAACAACAAATAAGCTAACCACCTTTCAATACTTCAATGTTTGTCGGGGTATTATTACTTACTAGTGTGTGTTGAGTGTGCAGGCAAAATATTGATGAAAAATTTGATAAAAGTACTGAAGGTATGGATCCGTCATATCTAGCCTTGTTGAGTCTTCTTAACGAACAGGAAGAATATGTCAATCCCATTTGTTGACAAGATGGCGGCTCTCGAAAAACATAATTATTTTTATCTTGGGATATTATTTATTGTTAATTCAATTGCTATAATATCAATTTAAGCCACCCAGGGAAGGTTAGGTTAGGCGCGCGGAGCGGGAACTGTGGTATAGGGCGGTTGTGTTTTGGAAATATTCTATTCTCTTGATTTATATCGTTTTATGTAGCTGCTTATATGTTTGCAAGTTATGATTTTTTTTTATTAAAAAAAATTTTCAAAATTTAAATTTTCTTGTGAAAAAATTGGGACCCCCAAAAAATTTACTTTCTGGGGTGTGTAGATGTCACAAAAACAAAAATTGTCGGAAAATTTGATACGTTTAATTACCATTCATTCATAAGCTCATTAATTTTATTATAACTATCAAATGAATTAAAATTATTTTTCTGAACTCACTCCAACTCTAAATTCATTCTTTTTGTAAGTTAGCAGCTGGAGGAAGCAATGACCACACTTTCTATACAGGGTGTTTCAGAACTCTTTACCAATACTTCTAGGCAGTGTTTCTGGACCACTAACAAAAGTAAATATTGTAATTAAATGTTTCCTAAATTCCCCAGTTACTCACACAGCCGCCATTTTGTTTTTTTTCACTCATTAGTTTTTTATTCAAACACCTCTGAATGTATAATTTTGAAATTTTGCATACAGCTTTATAAGAATTGAAACAATTTTTAGAAAATTAATCAAAATTTTCTGACTTCAAAAAACAAAATGGCGGCCATTTAAAGTCTTTGAACAGGATTAAATTAATAATGGCAGATGATATCAAAATTTGACTAGTATAACGTTTTTTAGATATTTTTATTGCAAATCCAACGATACCTCATTTTCCAAGATTGGCCAACAATTAACAGAGATATGCTACTTTTTAGGGTGTGCAGTGGTTGGAAGTGAAAAACTACAACCTGTTCTCAACCACCGCACACCCTAAAAAGTAGCATATCTCTGTTAATTGTTGGCCAATCTTGGAAAATGAGATATTGTTGGATTTGCAATAAAAACATCTAAAAAAAAGTTATTCTAGTCAAATTTCGATATCATTAGCCATTATTACTTTAATCCTGTTCAAAGATTTTCAATGGCCGCCATTTTGTTTTTCTCGTCAGAAAATTTTTATTTATTTTCTAAAAATTGTTATTATAAAGCTGTATGCAAAATTTCAAAATTATACGTTCAGAGGTGTTTGAATAAAAAAAATAATGAGTGAAAAAAACAAAATGGCGGCTGTGTGAGTAACTGGGGATTTTAGAATAATTTTATTACAATATTTACTTTTGTTAGTGGTCCAGAAACACTGCTTAGAAGTGTTGGTAGAGAGTTCTGAAACACTCTGTATAATGGAATAAGACAATTATTGGAATAGCGCCAATCAATATATTAGTCAATAGTCAATATATAGTTACCGTACTGAAGTTGCAATGCATGTAGAATGTGTATAGTCTGTATAATTGAGCTTGATATAAGCATTATATTTTTTGCATTTGCCATTACTTTGTAGGTACTGATTGAAAACTCATAGATATCCAGAAGGTATTTGGCTTCTATATATAGTGCATAAAAATAATCAACCATGGACTCAGAGGTAAGTTACTATTAATAACTATTTCCTACAACTGCTCATAAAGTAGTTCTTTATGTACTGAACACTAATTGTAAAAACCTCTTTACTGCTCTGCAAGCGGTAATAGTATATTACATTACAAGTGTGGGAAATGGTGTTTAACATATGAGTATGATAAGTTAATGCACAAGATGAAGTTGAGTGTGGTATTATCATACAAGTATGGTAAACATCTTCCCGGATGAGTTACGTCTGATATTTTTCGTCATACAAGTCTAAAATAGCAGATAAGTTGAAATAAGAAACTATAAATCATGTTATACAAACATAACCTCAACTCACCAAATCACAGCAACTCAAGGTGAAATGGGCAATAATGGTTCTAGATCAGCTGATCTATCTTTCGACGAAATGGTTTTTCAGTGAAATGGTTGCCAGTAGCCACCCATAAGCATGTGGGAATAATCATTTGATGATTTTTACCACACAGTGTACAATAATAATCATCAAATGACATCAGCTGTTTTTGATTTCTGTAAACAGCTGTTTACCACATTGATTCCTTGACTGGTAAACTGTCCATAACCTACAAGTATGATGAAAAGTACTTTACACACACCAGCTGTTTTCTTTATGCCTCTGTTTTGATTTTGATGCCTTCTCATTAGTGGATCACAGAAACCATGGAATTCACATAACTTCAACAATGGCGAACGCTAACCAAATCCACGCATGGTCTGTGATGTTATATACTACAAGCTTTTATTGTGTTGGAATCCAGAACTGCAGTTTTAGGAAAAATATTGTATGCAATTCACGCATGAAGCTTCTTTATTGCTCTTGCAAAATAACTGTGCTCCACCATGCATCATACAGTAAATGTTTTGGCTTGAGCAATAAAGTTGTGCTTCATGCTCTTAATACATAAATAACTATTTGAAGTTTCTCAAGCAATCAATGTTAGAATACTTTTGGGAACTTTTTGGTGCCTCCTCATATTTAGGTTAGATTTTTGGCTGTCTAAGGCCCATGATATATGGTCAGCTTTATCATGACAGATAAATTGCTGACATTGATTATAAAAAATGGAGCTGTTATATGAGCAGAAAAAATGCATGCGTCATTGATGCAAATGCTTGGTGGTGGAGCTGTTATATGAGCAGAAAAGATGCCACAACTGGTACCAAGGGTGTCCAAAGGTCACAACAATAAAATTATGCTGTCAACGTGAACCAGCGAACTCATGTGAAGATGCCAGAGGAATGTGTGGTGAGCAGTGTTGTCACCATAATTAATTATCATTATCTTTTATTGCCACTACTTTACAATCAAAAGAAATTGAAGTTTTATTAGTAAAAGTAAATTTGTATGGCTTTTCATGGTGGGAAGACCCTTACGGGTAGTTTCACCTTGCCGTTTTTTAATGACTGCTTTTTTTTTAATACAGTGAAACCTTGATAAATCGAACCTCAATAAATCGAAATCCTTGATAAATCAAATTTTTCCAATTCCCCTAGAACATGCTATCCTACCACCATGTTATTTTACCTATATAAATCGAAGATTTCATGGATATTACCTTGATAAATTGAAGGTTTTGGATCTATTGAGCTATATACTAACCTCTATAATTTGAAGGTTTGGCAGAAAACCCTTTATTATTCAAAGTTTTGCAGTTTTTGGACCTTTATAAATGGAAGTTGTAATAAGAGAACCTTAGTAAATTGAAGTTGCATGCTTATTGGATAAGATTCTGTGGCACAAATACAGTAACTGATTACAGTAACCTCTATAAATTGAAGTATTTTAAGATGGACCTTGATAAATCAAACCTCAATAAATCGAAATCCTTGATAAATCGAATTTCTGCCGTTCCCCTTGAGATTTGATTCATCAAGGTTCCACTGTAAATTATTAATTAATGCAAACTTCAAATAAATAACTTATACTAAAGGTGGCAAAACTGGTGGTTTTGCAGATCTGCTGCATCAAAGCTGCCCATATAAAAGCAATGGCATCATTTCTGCCATGTTTTTGCTGCCTGTTTTACCATTCTGGATGCATTGTCGATGCAGATGCTGAGTTTACAGGGTCTGACATGACAGATATAATGCTTGCATAACTTGCACACAGGGAAGTCCATTGCCCGGTAGGCTTGGTGTGTACATGATGTAAATTCTGTTGCGTCATAGCTGCTTGTATAACATGGGCCTAATGCAGTAGGGATGTATAGAGAGGCAGCCATTCCTCAAAGTCCTAACTTCGCCAATGGAGAAAGATCCACCTGACTTGCAGAGCGTTGAATTTTCACCTTTATTTTATTACATATTGCATTCATGTTTGATTTAATTTGTATTCTATTTTCCAACAGGAGACAAGTGAATATGCTATCAAACAAGAGATTGAAGCTTTTTTGAATGCTCCAATGGATATAGATAACAGCCAGTTTGAAATGGCTGTGAAGGCTGAGTTCTTCAATGGCGGAGATTCAAAGGTAATGTATGGGTTGTTCAAATCAATAGAAAATTTAGGTGAATGGCCATGGACAAACCAACTATATTTGTTTTGTGTTTTCCCATTCATGGGAAGTGATAGCCATGAGCCGTAGCAGGTATCTGTTCAATCAGATAGAGATAAGCTGCGTTCTTGTAGGTCCTGTTTGTAACGGTGACCGATTAGATTGGCCAGCAAAAAAAAACTGTTCTCTGCTGTAAAATCACTTGCAGGTGATTCGGAACCCACCTAAAACTGTAGGTCCAACTCATCAATCACTAACTCATTACCCATGCACAGGTCACAGACCTATGTGGGCTTCATCCTCAAAAGAAAAATGAGTATTTTAATCCAATTCTGCGTTTTAGCAAAGCTAGCATGATAGCTGCATGGTCTGTTTTCTTTCTGCTAGGTCCAATGGCTTCGAGTAAGATAGTATAATGCATAATCATGGAATATTCTACCATCCATACTTGGGTCTGGATGAAGCCCACATGGGTCTGAGACCTGTGCATGAGTAATGAGTTGGATATTGGTGATTGATGATGAGTTGGACCTACAGTTATAGGTGACTTCCAAACCACCCGCAAGTGATTTTACAGCAGAGAACAGTGTCTTTTTTGCCAATCCAATCGGTCACCATTACAAACAGGACCTACAAGAATGCTGCTTATCTCTATCTGATTGAACAGATACCTGCTATGGCTTGTGGCTATCACTTCCCTTTTTTTATTGTTAATTAAACCTCTAGCTCTACGCAATGGTTTAAGTAGTATTTAAAAGTATTATTACTAGTGAGTACAACCGGCTAGAGAACTCACTTGCAAACAACTATTTTTGGAAAGGGAAACTCATTTGGTAAGCTTATCATAGGGGAAGGTGGTAACAGCTGTTTAGAAGATACTGATTTAGATAAAATTCACAAGACATCTATCACTTGAAGTTCAAGTTCATCGTTGCTCTGATACACACATTTATTTTCCACAAAAAAGACCTACCGTAATCATATACCTATATATCAGGGCAATGGAATTAGTGTATCAATCTATAGAGTAGATATATTTACCACATGAAAAACAGCTGTTTATATATCCGTATATCAGGGCAATGAAATTAGTAGGTATATCAGCTTATAGAGATCTTATAAAAAGCCTGATCGCATTTATTCACCTACAGCTGATGACAGCTGAAAATATATTTTGTAATCTATTGCGAATTCCATATGGTGAAAACAACTATTTTCTTGAATATAGTAATATATATATATATTAATGAAGGGCTGAGAACCTGATTCACCTCAAAAAGGATGAAGGAGTCGGTTAATTTCATTGGCCAACAAACTTGACCTGTCTAAAGATACCAAGGTTCTGTGTTTCAAATGTGAAGTTGATTGATAAAGGTGTTTGAAAGTTATCGTGGAACATACAAACAAACACACAACGCCTCGAGCCAGTGACGTAGCCAAGATTTTGAAATGGGTGGGGGGGGGGGGGGGGGTATGGGGATACATCCCTGGAATTTTTTTGAAAAATAGAGGCTCTAGAACAGTCTTTTGTAGCTCTCCTGGCATTGAAAATAACACCAACATCAGTGCTTCATCTTATTTTACGTTTAATTTAATGAAAATTATATAACATTTAAGGCCGGAAGGGGGGGTCCGGACCCCCAGGACCCCCCCCCCTGGCTACGTCACTGCTCGAGCCTCAAGTCAAAAGGAAGAACTCGCTTCGCTCGTTCAATTATTGTCATGAACAACACAGTTTAGTTTCTAGAATCAATCAGAAAACTTATTCAGCTTGAGAAGCAACAATTAGCTGGCTTAATGCATAAAGGAACCAAGAGCAAATTTGGGCTAAATGGAGTTAGTGCAGCCATCTTGTGAAAAAAACTGAAACTACTTGATGATAAAGTGAGTTTGGTTGTAGGATGCATGTCTGAATCACAAAAAAATTGAACAAAAAATTTTAAATGCAGAATTGAGTGCCCACCATGAACTTTAAGGTCGATTTTATCAGTTCAGACGCGGCCACAATTATTGTCGATAATGGTAAAGAAAATGGGGAATCTGTTCCAATACCTGTCACAAGGAGTATTTTGCAGGGGGACTCTGCAAGTCCAATTCTCTTCTCTTTGTATTTGCATGATATTGATACATTCTTTAGAGATAAAGGCTTTAGCGGAGTCAATATGGGCGAGGGCAAGGACATTCTTATGCTGCTTTTTGCAGATGATGTTGTTATTATGGCAGATTGTGAATCTGACTTGAGAAATAAAATCAAATGTTTAGCAGAATTTTGTGAAAATAAAAAGCTGACTGTCAACATAGACAAGACAAAAATAGTACCTTTTCATAAGCAAGGCCTAAGGAGAAATGTGTCTTTCTGGTATAACGGAAGTAAAATTGAAGTTGTCAATAAATATAAATATTTAGGGGTGATTTTCAGTTCAGATGGGAAATTTCGACAACACAGCCAATCACTCATGTTGAGGAGTAAAATCGTTAGGTGAACCAGTGATGAGTATTCTCAGAAAAGCTAAATCAAATGTGTGGGAAAGCAAAATGAAGCTCTATGACTCTGTCATCCTACCTGCTCTGTTGTATGGTTCTGATATATGGGGGTTTCAGAATTTGGAGTTATTAGAGAAAGCTCAATTACATTTTTTGAAAAAAAAAATTTTTTTTCAAGTCAATGTACACTGGGATGGGCAGTTTGCTTAGAAACAAACAGAACAAAGCTAACCAATAATGTATTAAAAAGAAGTTTAGGCTTTCCAATCAGATTGTTGAATATGCCCAACCATAGATACCCATACATTTGTTTTAAGAGATTAGCCATTTTAGCGGCAGCAGATGGTGGTGGTGTTGGAGGGCCGCATAACTGGTTAGTTCTAGTTCGAGAACAACTTCATTTGTCTGGTTTTCAGGTAGACTTTAATGATTAGAGAATGCTATTGAGAGTGCTTGACGCTTACTTGCCTGACATTTTAGTGAGAAATAGGGATATATTAAATTTTTCTGATGAAAAATCGGCCTTAGAGTTGACAACCTGTCCTTTATACAGAAAAATAAACCCAAACTTCACCCTGGGTGAGCAGCTGAATACTAGAATGCCTTTTGCAAAAACTAGAATATTGACTCAACTACGACTAGCCTCAGATAAGGCACTCTATTTGTTCAAGGACAGAGAGACTAAGTTATGGATGGACCCTTCAAAGAATTGCCCCATTTGTAATTTTGGAGAAGAAGAAACATTGGGTCACTTTATGTTGCGCTGTCCAATGTATAGAGACTGGCGAATACAATTATTGAATGAATTCTGTTACAACATAATAAACGAAGAGGACATGTTGATGATTCTGTTGTCTAATCTAAATGAGGGCAAAATCAACAGAGTATTCCAATATGTTGTGAAATCCCTTGAAATTAGAAAAATGATAATGGATCTAGGGTAGTATTTTCCAACTATACATATGTATTTATTTATGTGTCACACTTATCTCTTTATAATGTAAATATATCATAACTATTAATAAATGCTGTACTATAATATTTTATATAGCAGGATCCAGGGATGCAGAATATGTCCGAACACCCGAACATTGTTCGGGGGAAGTCGCCAAGGGTCTGGGGAAATGTTGGGGAAATAAAAAAATTAAGCATATGAGTTTTAAGATCTGATAGAACATTACTCAGACTTAAGTGCTTAAAGTCCGAGGAAATCTTAAAATAACACATATATAATGGATATAATTTGTTATTTGTGAACGATAGAATATTACGCATCAACACAGTCCCATCTAATTAGTAGTACCTAGAAGGAAAGTGATGACTGATGAGTCATTGTCTAAAGTATAGGAGTCTCAGAAAAAACAATCCAAATCATAGCACATAGTATTTACCATATCATTCATGGATTGTTAAAGGTATTAAAAATCCATTACTGGCATTAATGAATTGGTTCATAATTGTAGAAAATATGAAATATAGGATAATTAAAATATTAGAATAATTTTATACACTTCTTTAAGAATGTGTGTTTTTTCTATGTAGATGGATGTATGGATGATGACTAAAAATGTATTGTGACACAGAAACAGAAGATGAAGAGCTCTTGAGTGGAAGAGCAAGAAATTAAAAACTGTTCAACAATTTTAATCTTAATTATTTTTTCTTAGTACGCTTCTCACTCTACAAGCCTGAATCATTTTATTCTTAAGTACTAGTGTAGTGATTACTGAATTTGGTTCATCAATTGAAATAAAACATGTGAGTTCAAAATGTGAAAAGTAATTTAAATCCATTAATCCACATTTTTAATTTGATTTCAATGAAAGCTATGAGTAATAAGTGAAATTTGAAGAAACAAAGTCAAGTTATATTATCGGGTTTCATGACACTTATTTTGGGAAAATTTTGGTGTTTAAAATTGATGTTCTGGGGAAATTTTGGGGCTTCGGAATATTCTGCACCCCTGGCAGGATCATGATACAACTATTGTTATTCATTACGTTTGCAGCTCAACTCTATTTGTATGCATTTGCTGAACAAATAAATTGATTTATTTATTTATTTATCAGTTCAGACTTCCTGTTGCTTGGTTCTTTTATGCACAAAGTTTTTTACATATGATAGCTCACTACAGTTTCCATCATAATAATAATTATTATTGCAGATGGCTGCAGTCAAGCAGGAATGTGGTATCCAAGAATCAGCGCCACTGTGCAATTCATGGTCAAAGATTGGTGTTTGTCAAGAAGAATCTCCAGGCTTAGGTTCCACCTCAGGCTGCATCAAAGAAGAAGTGCTTGGTAAGACATTCACATTCTATTAGTCATTTCTATGAATTATCAGTTAGATAATCCAACAGAAAAGAAATATAATCTGATAAAGCCTTTTTCCTACAACAGCTTGTAATGTAGCTCTTTATGTACTGAAAACTAATTGTAAAATACCTCTTTACTGCTCTGCAAGACATCAAGTACTTTTCGTCATACTTGTACATATTCACCACTTTACGGAGTATTGAATTGAGCCAGTAAACATTTGTTTACAGAAAGAACAGCTGATTTTCATTACCGCATCCTTTTTCAGTGTGGTAATGGATTTTTCATCATACTTGTAGTTTATGGACAGTTTACCAGTCAAGGAATCAATGTGGTGAACAGCTGTTTACAGAAATCAAAAACAGCTGATGTCATTTGATGATTATTACTGTACACTGTCTAGTAAAAATCATCAAATGATTATTCCCGCATGCTTATGGGTGGCTACTGGCAACCATTTCACTGAAATCCATTTTGTCCAAAGCTAGATCAGCTGATCTAGAACCATTATTGCCCATTTCACCTTGAGTTGCTGTGATTTGGTGTGTTGAGGTTATGTTTGTAAAACATGATTTATAGTTTCTTATTTCAACTTATCTGCTATTTTAGACTTGTATGACAAAAAATATCATATGTAACTCGTCTGGGAAGATGTTTACCATACTTGTATGTTAAACACCATTTCCCAAACTTGTAATGTAATATACTATTATGCTCACCAGCTGTTTTCTTTATGCTTCTGTTTTGATTTTGATGTCTTCTCATTAGTGGATCACGGAATCCATGAAATTCTCATAACCTCAAAAATGCACATGCTAACCAAATCCGTGCATGGTCTTTGATTTTACCAACTACAAGCTTTATTTATTGTGTTGGAATCCAGAACTTCAGTTGTAGGAAAAATATTGTATGTTATTTGCATGTGAAGCTTCTTTATCGCTCTTGCAAAATTACTGCGCTCCGCTATGCATCGCACAGTGAATGTTTTGGCCCGAGCGATAAAGTTGCGCTTCACGCTCTTAATACATAAATAACTATTATAGTATAATATTGGTATTTTCAGATGTCCATCAGACTGGAGGGTGTTTGGAAGAGGCAGATTTGCAATCAGTGGACAGTAGAGAGAGTTCAACCCCTATTTGCATAGACGGAGATGTCATTGCAGGAACTTTTGGATAGGTGGATTCTGGAAATGATTTGCTGACTCATCAAAATCTACAATCTTATAGCTGTGCTCATTGTAGTTATAAAACTCCTAGATTGAGTGATTTAATGCGTCATATAAGAAAAATACATTCAGAGGAAAAACAGTATGCCTGTAAATTATGTGACTATGTGTGCTTGGATAAGAAAGGTTTACAAATCCACTCAAAGAAGCATAAAGGTAGCAATCAATTCAGCTGTGAATTATGTGATTTTAAAAGCTCTCGACTTAGCAGTTTAAAAATACATCTGAGGACTCACACAGGTGATAAACCATTCAGCTGTGAATTTTGTGATTATAAATGCAGTCAATCATCTAGTTTGAAAATACATGCTAGATCTCACACAGGTGATAAACCTTTCAGCTGTGAATCTTGTGGTTATAAAAGCTCTCGACTCAGCAGTTTAAAAATTCATCTAAGAACTCACATAGGTGATAAACCTTTCAGCTGTGAATTTTGTGATTATAAAAGCTCTCGACTTGACAATTTAAAAATACATCTGAGGACTCACACAGGTGATAAACCTTTCAGCTGTGAATTTTGTGATTATAAAAGCTCTTCTTCATCTGCTTTAAGATATCATCTCAGAATTCACACTGGTGATAAACCTTTCAGCTGTGAATTTTGTGATTATAAAAGCTCTTCTTCATCTGCTTTAAAATCTCATCTCAGAATTCACACTGGTGATAAACCTTTCAGCTGTGAATTTTGTGATTATAAATGCTGTCAATCATCGAATTTGGAAAGACATGTTAGATCTCACACAGGTGATAAACCATTCAGCTGTGAATTTTGTGATTATAAATGCTGTTATTCATCTAATTTTGAAAGACATGTTAGATCTCACACAGGTGATAAACCATTCAGCTGTGAATTTTGTGATTATAAATGCTGTTATTCATCTAATTTGGAAAGACATGTTAGATCTCACACAGGTGATAAACGTTTTAGCTGTGAATCTTGTGATTATAAAAGCTCTCGACTTAGCAGTTTAAAAATTCATCTAAGAACTCACATAGGTGATTAACCTTTCAGCTGTGAATTTTGTGACTATAATAGCCGCTCTTATCCTACTTATAAAAAACCATCTTAAAGCACATCTCCACCAACCGAACATGTCTGCGGAACATGTTGGCTAAACAAAAAATGGGCAAACATTAAGCATATGGGTCACCGAACATGCTCATGAGTTCAATTGAAATGTTCGGTCTGTGAGCGAACAGTGTCGACCAATCATAATGTTTCATAAGGTGTCCACACCAAACAAACTCCAAAAAATGATTGGCGACATCAGCTGATTCCAGCGAAAACTGGTTTGGTTGGTGGAGATGTGGCTTTGGAAATCATACAAATGTGTAACCTTCCTATTGTGAATTCTGTGATTATAGGAGTGCTCTGTATGTGCTCAGAAATATTGTCTCTGTTTGAATATCTCAATTTGCATCCATGGCTGAATTCAGTACATCAGTCAATGGTTGCTGTATATTGATAATCTTTGAATCCTGGTTCATTTCTACAATTCAGAATGAACTCTTTGGATGCTATAAATGATATATTGACCACAGTATCAAAAGTTGCAAAAATTGATCAATGCTATTGTACAAAGAATTAGTTGAGTTTCAGTTGTTTGTTCTCTATCACTCAGTCATGTTTCTTGCTGAGAAGAATTGGTGAACTGAATGGCGTGAGTTTAGATTGCTGTGCTGGCATGATTTCTAGTACAATAACCATCATTGAATTTTTGTATCTATAGTCCATTATGTCTGAGTTCTAGAAGATAATTGAACCATACAACATTAATAGTAAAGTGTATAGAAATGCAGCATTATAACGTTTCAAAAGAAGTACAGTAAAGTGATAACTTGCATAAATCCAACTAATCTAAACTCAAAATGAAATGACCATGCAACCAAAAATGTTGAAAATATTCGTCATTAGACAATTATTGATTTCGGTTAATGCAATTATTTGATTTATTGAATGTTGTAGTCAAATAAGCTCAATAAACTGGAACAGTATTGCACCATTTAGTGTCAATATTAGCAACCACACTAAGCTTTTCTCTACTAAAAATTTCATTTTCCAACAGTAACACAAAAAGTGCCTATTTTTGCACCAACTGTAGCATGCAAAATAGTCTATTCCTGCACCAGTGTGGGAAAGTAAATTCCAGTGCGGGAATAGTAGTTTATGCAACAATTTTATTTCGACCCTTATTAAGGCATGAGTTATTCGCTCGTGTTATAAATATCTCATGAGTGCTTTAATGGCCAAATAAAATTGTTGCATACACTATTTTATCTATGACCACTAGTATACATTTAATTAAAACAATTTCATTTTACCTGTGACTGTCAGAGATACCTAACCTCTCATCTCAAATACAAGAAGTTATAGTAGATTGTTAGGTTAAAGCAGCTGGTGTAGCAGTTTGATCAAATCAGCTGATAGTTTCACAATATTGAATTACGATATTGATTCCATCAATAATGCTTCTGATTGGTCCAGAACCCATGTTATAATGTAGAACCTGTACTATAATGAGCTCATTGTGTAACAGGTTTCAAAAAGCATTTCAAAAAGACAGCTGTTTTGGCATCAATTGTGAAACTGTAATGTATGCATTATGACAAGGTTGTAGATAATAGTATATTACGTTACTAGTGTGGGAATGGTGTTTACCATATGAGTATGATAAGTTAATGCATGAGACAACATTGAGTGCAATATTATCATACAAGCGAGTATGGTAAGCATCTTCCTGGATGAGTTAGGTACAATATTTTTCATCATACAAGTCTAAAATAGCAGATAAGTTGAAATAAGGAACTATAAATCATTGTTATTCAAACCAGCTGATCAAGCTTTCAACCAAATGGTTTTTCAGTGAAATGGTAGCCAGTAGCCACCCATAAGCATGCGGTAATAATGGGAACGGGGAATTGGCTATATCTGGAACTCACTATATCTGTTTTAAATGTCCTATGCTTATAAAACTGTTCTGAGGAGGAATTCGGTATATGTGTCGACTAGGGGAATTCCCTATATCTGGAATTCACTGTATGTCAGCCGGAGGAATTGCCTATATCAGGAACCGGTGTCACATGGGGATCATCCCAGCAAGATATT
Source organism: Conomelus anceps (assembly GCA_948455865.1). Classification (NCBI taxonomy): domain Eukaryota; kingdom Metazoa; phylum Arthropoda; class Insecta; order Hemiptera; family Delphacidae; genus Conomelus; species Conomelus anceps. Next base: position 1,339,734 of record OX418222.1, on the reverse strand, counting down.
CATCCCATGACATCATAGCCGGCTGATGTGTGTGATGGTGTGTGTAGGTGCACGTGCGTACAAGAGCGGTTCCCCTCCCATTAAAGTGGGACGTCATCACAGTGATGTGTTAGCATGGATTTTCATTTTCAGGCTACACATGTTGTCTTCAGTGCTTCTTCAGTCAATTCAGTGTTATGAGTCATGAGCAAGCATTTTGTCTTCCGATTTCTATCAAAATGATTTCTAATTAAGTTGTTATGTGGGTGGCTTTATAGTACAGCCCCGTGTTTCGGAGGACACGTTAAGCCGTCGGTCCCGGTTGCATATAAAAAAAAAAAGCAGTCGTTAAAAAAGCGGCGAGGTGGAACTACCCGTAAGGGTCTCCCCACCACGAAAAGCCATACGAATTTACTTTATAGTACAGCCTTCTATCCATCTACTCATCCACACACGCTCTACTGTTGAAAACAAAAGGTTAGTACTTAGTTAATACATTAATTTTAATATCATCATTCACCATCATCCAACTCATTACCCACGCACAGGTCACAGACCTATGTGGGCTTCAACCTCCAAAAAAAAAAAAATCTGAATTCCTGGTAATCCACCTCTAACCTCTATTTCTATTCTATTTGAATCCAGTTTCCAAAATCAAAGTGTCATTGACAATGAAGTATTTATAGAACGATATAGGCTAACTTATTCTTACCGTATATCAATAGTTTTTATAATATAAGTAACAGTAGCTTTGAATTCTTGGATTTTTTGTTCCATAACGATCTGCATTGTTAATATTAACTCTTTATTGTAAATTAAACGACTTGCATTCATTTTTAATTGTGAATTTATGATAATTGTACTCACACTTGGCCGTACGTAACTCTAGATAACTTTTGTTCTCTTGAATTCTTTACCTATGTGGTCCATTGTATATTCACAATTTAAAACTGACTGCAAGTAGTTAAATTTACAATAGAAAGTTGATAACTTAGTAGCTTTGACTTTGATGCTGACTTATTTTACTCTTGATAAATAAAGCATCCAAATTGACACTCTTTGAAACATCAAGAGGTAATGTCGAAACGTTTTTAAGCTAAACATATCCCATAACCTAACCTATCTCTATGTGGTAATTATTGAGTATCCAAACTTTTCAATTTTTCTGACAATTTTTTTTCTGTGACATCTACACACCCCATGAAGCAATAATCCGTTGAAATTTTTTGGGGGTCGCGTTTTTTTTTCACACAAAAATTTAAATTTTCGAAAAAAAATTTTTTTATGAAAATTTAATTTTTCATCTGAAAAATTCATAATTTGCAAACATATTATAAACTCCAAACCATAAAACGATATAAATCAAATGAATAATAACATAGGTAATTATTGAGTATCCGAACTTTTCGATTTTTCCAACAATTTTTTTTTTTGTGACATCTACACACCCCATGAAGCAATAATCTGTTGAAATTTTTTGGGGGTCGCGTCTTTTTCACACAAAAATTTTTTTTGATGAAAATTTTATTTTTCATTTAAAAAATTCATAATTTGCAAACATATTATGAACTGCAAACCATAAAACGATATAAATCAAATTAATAATCACATATCTGAAGAAAACTAAGCTTACTAACCTTTCAATACTTCGGGGGATACAACTCTGCAGCCGCTTTAAAAAAATAATGTAGACGCTCCTCCCGCTGGTATTGGCGCTTAAACTGAAACTCAGCAAGGTAGCCGGCGAAATGCGCTTTTTTGACTCCAAACCTTGGAATCGTACAGCGCACTTCGCGCCAACTCCTCTCAACCGTATTCGTGTGAGCTTGGGTTTCTGGGTCCACAAAGTTCAATGAGTGATTGACAGTCAAGTGGTCATACAGATCTTTGTTGAGGGATTGATTTGATTTATTGACAACTAATTCCGCACCACACTTCAAACTCACTGAAATCTCTTTAAAAATACCATGCCTGAACAAAAATTCGATCACCTCCTTTTCGCTAAGGCGTAAAGATTCTAAAAATTTGAGGTTGCACTGTGTATCACACATTACAAATGGCGTTTCACGTAATGAATAAATTAAAACAATCACCTTTCCAAGAGAAAGCTATATTTTCCATGTGATCTAACAATAATTGTCGATCTGACCAAACACAAAATTATAGCATTTCAAAGAAAACATATGTTTTCAAACTATTATATTTTTAGATTGATCGGTTACTTGACCGACCTTTCCGTTGATCAGATCTACTTGACCGACCAAAGAAAACTATTCCACCTAACCAAACCTAACCTAACCTTGCCTAGTCTGGCAGTGTTACAGTGTGATGGAAGTATTCATACGCGGAAGAAAAATAGTTCCATCAGAAAACTCTAATTTAAATGCCAAATAAGCATTGCCCCCGCAAAATATCAGTGTATTATTACTTACTAGTGTGTTTTGAGTGTGTGGGGAAAAAATTGTTGAAAAATTCGAAAAGTTCGGATACTCAATAAATACCTTTTTTTCACACAAAAATTTAAATTTTCGAAAAAAATTTTTTTATGAAAAATTCATAATTTGCAAACATATTATAAACTCCAAACCATAAAACGATATAAATCAAATGAATAATAACATATCCAAAGAAAACTAAGCTAACCTTTCAATACTTCGGCAGAATGAATACCAGTCAACCACTGTTGTCGAAATTCCCAGCTCTTCACAAATAAATGTTTGTTGGGGTGGCTTTAGGTGCAAAAGTATTGATACGTACCAAATAGAAATATTTTTCTATTGGTAGTCTACAATAATTGTCTGAGAACGAGCCAGTAAACCCACAAACTGCTGCCGCCATCTTCCCCTGTCGCACTTTTTTTGACAGCGAAATTGAAGATTCAACTTATTAACAACTAATTCTGCACCACACTTCAAACACACTGTAATATCTTTAAAAATATCATGCCTGAACAAAAATTCGATCACCTCCTTTTCACATACTGATTCTAAAAATTTGAGGCTGCACTCCGTCAAGGTTAATAGATAAAAGGTTGAACAGTCGATAGTTGTTTTTAAATCCGACAGGGGATTTCTTCATGGATGACATCACTTGAATCAGTTCTCCAGAATCAGTTTCCCAGCTGGGAGAGATGCTTTGTAAATGGGCCTCTCCCAGCTGGTAAAATCAAGAGGTCTTGTCTACCTCTGCCAATTTAGTGCATGAATTGGATTTATAATAAAAACTAGTGTATTATTCATATCCTTTCGAAAGAGAATTGCAATTTCTAGCTTCCTTCCAGAGGAAAAGTATTTTCTATGTTTTTTTCATTAGTTATAAGAGATTGAATACATATCTCCCATAAGAGAGCATGTTAAAAATCTGAAAAACTGATTCACGTGACGTCATCCATGAAGCAATCCCCTGTCGGATTTAGAAAGAACTAACGACCGTTCAACCTTTTATCTATTAACCTTGGCACTCCGTATCACACATTACAAATGGCGTTTCACATGATGAATAAATTAAAACAATCAGCTCTTGCCGATCATGTGATCTAACAATAATCGTTGATCTGACCAAAAACACAAAATTATAGCATTTCAAAGAAAACGTATGTTTTCGAACTCTATCATATTTTTTTATTATCATCTGGTCCACCAACAACTTCTTTCTCACAAGTGTAGATTGGTTAGTTAACCTACCTTTCAGTTGCCCAAATCTACCAGTAGACCGACCGAAGAAAACTAGATGATTCCACCTAACCTAAATGGGAGAGAGAGAGGACATGCTTCACTTTATGGGGGCTTGCTCGGTATTGGGGGTGTCCGTAAAATATGGCTGGGAAAGTATCGACTCACCGAGTCAGAGGTAATTGAGTGGCTGAATGGCAAAGATTGGATAAAAATGGCGGCCTATTTGAAAACAGCTTTAAAGCTAAGAAGAGATGTAATATTAGAATTCAACTATTAAGACCGACTCCTGGCAGACAACCTTCCAGGCTATGCCATAATAATGTCTTGGTTTTTTTTCTCATTGTTGAATGATGTGTAATTCTGGTATTTTGATTTGATTCTTATTTTATTTTTTATTATGTTTGGTATGAATTGCATTTTTTTGTATAGTGTTTTATTTAAAAATAAAGACATTTTTACTACTACTACTACTACCTAACCTAACCTTGCCTAGTCTGGCAGTGTTCCACAATATATGCTTTACTTCTTTCATAAAGTTTCGTTTTCGTAAAGTTTGTTTTGTTCGGTCAACTGGAAACCCATCACATATGGTATAATATTTGACAGATGGAAGTATTCATACGTGGAAGAAAAATAGTTCCACTTCCATCAGAAAACTCCAATTTAAATGCCAAATAAGCATTGCCCCCGCAAAATATCAGTGTATTATTACTTACTAGTGTATTTTGAGTGTGTAGGGGAAAAATTGTTGAAAAATTTGAAAAGTTTGGATACTCAATAAATACCCTCTATGTTTGTAGAACATAGGGTTCTACAATAACAATAGGATTATAGTTAATATATTATGTATGTTTTCAATTAAATTTGAAAGCAAAAAGTATAGAAACCTTTCCGTGGCTGGCGGGGGCTAAATGCAAAATACATCAATGAAGAATCATCAAAATTTGATGAATGCAAAAGGCCCTAGAATTTCTTTAATAAGGTAACCATACCAATTATCAATCCCCTACCAAATATTGGCTCCTTTCACTTTAACCTTGAAATTGCATAGTTTCTCATCAGTTTTCAAACTATTTATCTTATTTTTGTTTGGAAAGGGTAACTTATTTCTAGCTTATCCTAAGAGAAGGTCGTATCGAAAAACGGCCGTTTTGAAGATAATGATTAAGATAAAATTCCCAAGAAAGTATCGCAAATAATAATAATCATATATTATTTGAAGTTCAAAAAAATTCACAGCTAATCAAGCCTACTTTCCCCAATTCAAGTTTTTTTTGCAAAATTAATAACTTAAACTAAAGGGTTGATTACATTGGGATAGTTACTTGCTAAGCGAGTAGCGAGTAGGACGTTACTGACCGACTGTGCTACAGCAGCTCGACATACCAAACCAAATTATATTAAAAAAATTATTTCCAGAATCACCCCCATACTATGGAATTTCTAAGATAATAAATAATATCGCAACACAAAATTAAAAGATAAAGTTTCCTAACAATTATTCAATAAAATTTCATCAAAACAATATACAATATATCTCATCTGAAGTGTTATGCTGGCAGCCTGCGTGATTAAGTATCGACTTTGGTCACAATGATATTGTATTTTGGTGTTGGCTACTCTGCCAGAGAGTACAAATGTGACCAAATTCAAAGTAGACAGGCTCTCAACTTTGAATTTGGTCACATTTGTACTCGCTGGCAGAGTAGCCAACACCAAAATACAATATCATTGTGACCAAAGTCGATACTTAATCATGCAGGCTGCCAGCATAACACTTCAGATGAGATATATTGTATATTGTTTTGATGAAATTCTATTGAATAATTGTTGGTAAACTTCATCTTTTAATTTTGTGTTGCGATATTATTTATTGTCTTAGAAATTCCATATATTCTGTATTCCTTTAATCTTACATGAGATTTTAGATACTAATTTAATTCACTGGACATTAAAAAATGAGAAATAAATTGGCAAATGCAGTGGGGATGAAATAATTTGATAGATTTCACTAATATAGCTAGAGTATTAAAAGCATGGTTTGTTTAACACGAAAGTGGTCTTAAAATAAGTGTCAAAATGTATAAAATTATGTGCATTGTTGAATAAAAGAATGCTACTCCACAAACATGGGAAAGTAGTAGTGGACCGAACCACTTTTCAATTATAACATAAAACAAAATATACAGGGCAAGATAGAAAATAATAAAATGGGTTCAGCCTTGTTCTTCTACGGTTTTCGATTTTAAGCAAATTAATACTTTATTTTAAAATAGTTTTTCACTAGTATTAGCCATAAAAAATATCTTCACATCGCCTCAAGGGGGTGGAGGGGGGGGGGCGCGCGCAGGTTAGTTTCTGTTTGTTTTATTATATTATATTTTATCATATTATTTTCATAACAATAATTTTACTTTATTCCAGAATCTGCAAGAAAATGGCTGTTTCCATCAGATGATAGGATTATTCCTGAAAAAGTGTGTGACTGACTGTTGCATAACAAAGTGAGTAACTGGTTATTTCAATTCAATTTATTAACATTAAATTATTAGTTATTATGAAAATATACATCCATTTCTCGATTTACAATGATAGCCTAATTGTGGGGAGTGTGATTGCAGATGAAGCAAAATTGCGGTTAAGCCAAAAAAAGCTAAAAATCGCCTGCTGTATTACTTTACTGTACTTTAAAAACTAATTTAGTAGTTTTTCCCCTCCTCTTGAAGGCATCGCGGTTAGGCTGCAAAGTGGTAAATCTGCTCATGGTAAATTGAGAGTTGGCTGTATCAATATTATCCCACAATAAGTATCATAAATATTTCCCATGACAGATGTTTCTACAATTAGATTTTTTGCATGCTGATTATGTCCACATTAGTCTAAGACTTGTGCGTGGGTGATGATTCTAATAAAGTTATTGATGGTGGACCTACAGTTTTAGGTGGGCTCCGAACCACTAGATATGTGATTATAAAGCAGATAACGTAATGTTATTTTTGCTGATCACCCTTCCAAGTGCAGTCCCAAACACTCATGACTGAACATCGTGATCGCCTGGATACAGCTCTTGGCAAGCAGCCAATCCCTCCATGTGATTCAAATGAAGGCTTTCATTCCAAAAGTGACTGCAGAAATTGAGTTTTCCAAACTAATTTGTAATCTTTAAATTGTTGAAGAAATCCATAATGAATTTGTTCCAACATATATTTATTGTAAACTGAAACTAGTTTCGGTTGTTACACCATTATCAATCTCAATCAAACTCAGTTAGTATCTCACTGTTTTCAATGAATGTTGTTGTGACAACTTCAAGTCTTATCTAACTCCATTTGTTTGAAATTTATAATGCTGTAACAACCGAAACTAGTATATATCACTGTTTTCAATAAATGTGGTTGTGATAACCTCGTCTTTTTATTAATTAAATTTTCCAGAAGTGTGAGAGAACTGTAAATCATTTATTCTGCCATATATTTGTTGATTTTTTATTTTAGTTATGCAAAATCTAGATGCATTGAACTTCATTCACTCACTCATTAAGTGGCATTAGTTCTATCCCACTTGCCAATATCTAGGTAGCTATTTGACCATGCCATCATACTTTTATAGTGCCCAGATCAATCAGAAAACATTAAAACCCCAGCTTGCCAAAATATGCGGATTTGTGGCATCAAATTTCTACCAGACTCTGTACCTCTTCAAAATAGCAAAGTAAAATGAAAGAATTGCACAAATAGGGAATGAGGTAGGTTCAAATTGTTTTCCTCACTGAGCTGACAGAATCATATCAGTATTTTTAGCCTCTTAAAACTCTGCAGTTTCATAACTTGGTAAAAATTAATCTTGGTATTCTAATTGCTTGGTAAATTTCAAAGAGTTGTTATCATTCATTCAAATTCAAATTTATTTATCAAAAACATTTTACTATATCATGAATGGATAATATAATATTATATATAATACAACGATAATAATTTCATGCCTCAAGTTTTTTTAAATATAAAAATGTAATTAATAAATTAATATACCCCACTATAATACTATGTGTTGGGGTTTTTCTACTTCAAATGTTTTCTATATTACTCAAGATATTAGTGTGTAAGTTTTAAAAGTGATTAATTACAATGCATTAAATAAAAGTGAAAAAGAAAATTAGTTGAAAAGTTTAAAATAAGTCATGAAAAAGAACGAAAAAAGTAGTTGCTCAACTATTTACAGTCTTACTAAGTTCTCACTAATGTCCACTCCAATGTCTATCAGCCATTGACTAAACTTCTTTTTAAAATGATATGTGTTAATTTCTTCTTTAATATTTGCAGGTATTATGTTGTAAATTTTCGGCCCTAGGTAAATGTAATTTCGTTGTCCAAAAGTTGTGTGTATCCTTGGTACTATTGAATTTGTGTTTCTTTGCCTTGTTTGGTGTATGTGATTTACCAGTCTTAATTCTTCGGTGTTTTTCTTCATTCTTGTGATGATAGCCTGGATGTAGAGTTGCCTCACACTGAGTACTTTACTGTCCTTGAAGAGAATGTTCGTGGGGAATTGATTCTCCTTGAAACCAATTATTTTTAGAATGCGTTTTTGAATTTTATAAAGTGGTTCAATATGGATGAAATGTGTAGCTCCCCAGACAATTATGACGTATCTTAGGATTGATTGGACTAATGAAAAGTAAACGGTTTTTATTGTATCATAGTTTAGGATTTTACGCAGTTGATAAAATTTATATAGAAGTTTCCTAATCCTGGTTACTGATTGATTGATGTGCTTGTCCCACTTGAGTTTGCTGTCCACTATTGTACCTAAATATTTCATCTCGTTGACCTGTTGAATTGAGGGGCAATCACATGTGTTGTTGATCCTTCCACAGTGATGCAATTTGATTGAAGAGTCAGGTGGTCACGTGCGCTCTGTCAGAGAAAAGGCCAAGAATTTTGTTTTGGTTGCATTTATTGTGAGCAAATTTTCTCTTAACCATTTATTAGCTTTCAACAATTCTTCCTCTGCCAAATGAAAAACCTCCTCCCAGGTGTTTCCCTCGAACAGTAATGCTGTATCGTCAGCAAAGGCAATGACTCTCCCCTCTATCTGCAACGAACATAGCTCATTTGCATATGCCAAATACAAAATTGGCCCCAGTACCGTTCCTTGAGGAATTCCGAATTTCATTGTAGTTTCTGAGCTGAGGTGGTGTTCTATCTTGACTTTCTGATGACGGTCACTGAGGTATGATTTGAACCATTCCAAAGTTACTCCTCTAATTCCCATGGCTTCTAATTTTTTCAGCAGCAAACAGTGATTTACAGTATCGAAAGCCTTTGCCAAATCCAGGAACACTGCTGCACATTTTTTGTTATTTTCTAGCTTATCTATGACAAATTTTGACAATTCTAATACCGCATCCTCTGTACTCTTACCCTCACGAAATCCAAATTGATTTGTGGAAAGTAAATTATTTTTTCTAAGTAATTCACCAGACGTTTTTTAACTAGTTTTTCCAAAATCTTAGAAATGTTACTAATTAGTGAAATAGGTCTGTAATTGGTGGCATTTGTTTTATCCTCTCCTTTATGCAATGGTCTAACACATATCTCTTTCAAAGCATTTGGGAAAATTCCTTTTGTCAGACTCAAATTGAATATGTGTGTTAGTGGCTTAGCAATATGCACTTTATGCACTTCAATGTCCTATTATTGAAACCATCAAGTCCTGGGGCACTGTCATTACGCAAAGTACCAATAGCTTCAAGAAGCTCTTCTTCATTTATTGGATGAAAATACATGGACTTTAAAGTTCTTGTAGTGGGTTTATGTTGTGTTATGATTTGATCCAGTGATTTATTCAAAGAATTTATTATTTTCTCAGCCATATTTTCTCCAATATTAGTGAAAAAATTATTCATGTGGTTGAGCACAGCTTCTGAATTTTCCTTCAATGTTACAACTGTATCATCTATTTTTATAGCATCCAAATTCATTTTTGTTTTCTGGTTAGAGTCAGTGGCGTCTCTGATTAACTTCCACATTTTTTTATTGTCCTCTCCAGCTTCATCTAATTTTTCTTTATAATATTGTTCCTTTGTTTCATGAATTAAGGTTGTGAGTGTATTCCTATATCGGCGATAGTAGTTGGATAAGTTTATGACATTTGGATTTTCCTTTCTTCTTTTGTTAAGCAAGTTTCTGGCTCTTATTGCTGTTACTAGCCCTCTGGTGATCCATGGTTTAATAGGTTTGTCCTTCTTCCGCTGCCGATGTTGTTTAGTATTATTTTGTATATGCTGTTTTAAAGTTGATATGAAGGTGTTGTAAGATGTATCCGGATTGTTATTTTCAAAAACATCAACCCATTCCTCATTTTGTAATTCATTTTTCAGGCTATTGATGTCTATCCTCTCATATGTGCTATTTATTTTCTGCATTTCCATTTCATTCACACTAATTCTTGATTGATGTTGTAATCCTAGTATTGTGGTGAAGTGATCAGTTATTGTTGATTCATAAATTATTGGAAAGAGGTTATCCCTAGAGTTGGTAATAATGTGATCTATACATGAAGATGTTTCTGTTGTAATTCTGGTTGCTCGTTTGATGCAGTGCCTAAGCCCATGTTCACCTAGAAGATCACAGTAGTCATTATATTGATGATGTGGCCGAGGTTGAAGGGTGTTGATATTCATGTCTCCTGCACATATGATCTGCTGACCTCTTAATCCGTTAAGCACTGATTCCAAGCCCATTAAAAAATCGGAAATATCATTGAAAGAGGGTGATCTATAGATTGCAAGGATGTTGATTCTCCTTAGTGCTGTTTCCAATCGAATATGTAGGATACTTGCCTGATCAATTCGTAGCTCCACACATTGAACATTCAAACTTTCCTTTACATAAACAACCACTCCGTCGTTTTGTAATGAGTTGTTTGAGGTGGAAAACACATTATATCCATGGATAGATTGAGGTGTGAAATCGTTCCTAATCCAGCATTCGGTCAGAATGATAGCATCAAAAACAAAATCCATTTCACATAACTGAACCATCAGATTATCATAGTTCTTCCTGATACTTCTTATATTCTGACAGAAGATGCTTAAATCACATGAATTCAATACTCCACGAAGGTGATGACAGCTGTTGACCACTTCATCATCTATCTCTTCAAAAAGATCGAGTTCCTCAAAATTATCATTCATTGTTGATTATTGATTTAGCTTCCACTGCGCCTGCCTTTTCCTTGTGCCAATGTATGAGATACGCATCATCAAGATTTTGAATTCTTTTTGTGAATGTTAGCATTAAATCATCCTCTCCTGTTGTTATATATCTAAATTTGTGTGTATGTCTACTCAAGGCTACAATTGTATGGTGGATACTGTTATAAATTTCCAAATGTTTAGTATTGATTCGCACTAGGACAACATTTTTATGAGTAAGTCCCTGAGCTTCATGAATGGTGTGGATCTTCATAGTACTATCCAATTTATTGTACACTACCTCCTGTAACATTAACTTCTCAGCCTGTGTGTAAGTTAAAAGAAGTGTTTCTGGCTCCAGCTGTAAAAATTCATCACTATAGATTGTCTTTTGTATTGACCTGATCTTCGTATTAGTTGTCTTTATATTATTGTAGTATGTTGAAAGCAAGAAGCACACATCAATTGGACATCTGCGTGTTAATGATACCTTTCTTACTTGTTCACAAAATGAAGAAGGGTGAGACCATTCCGTTGGTAGTTTGCTCCTTTCAATATATGGAATCTGGTTGGAATCACCCAACAGAAATATTTTTGAAGAACCTGATAACTCTGAGATAAATCCTATATAACCTGCATGCATCAAGACCGCCTCGTCTATGAAAACACGATCATATCTTTTCCTAGAATCATTTATTATAAATGATGATACTGTCCTGTAGTTTGTTTTAATTATATCATCATACTTTCCTCCATATATTTTATTAATTTCATTCCTGATTTCACTGATTCCTGCTCTTGTTTGGCATAGGACTAAATCAGAGCCCGGTTTATGCTGGTTTAGAATTGTATAAGTTTTGCCGCAACCTGGTACACCATCTATCCAAGTTATTTGAGGCAATATGCAAGCTGATATATCCACTGTTGATATTGTTTTATATAATTCACTATTTAACATGATCTGCGTATCCCTACTTACAAGTATGTAATTCTGCATTGTTAAAAACCGTTTGCTGTGTGAGCAAAATGGAACGAATGTTCCTCCATTTTCCAAGCTGAATCCCATCCTGTAACTCGTATTAGTAGGCCACAAAAATTGTTTCGATCTATTATCATATATTCATTCCATTTGACTTGATTTCATGAATTGAGGAGCATGATTTCAATAAATTATTACTAGTGACACTTTTAAGAACCTTCTTATAAATATCTGCATTCAATTGGTCATATTGCCTTAAAAGGTTCCTTAATTCTATCATACTATTAATATAATTATGTTTTGTAGATCTTTCTGGTAGATTACTGGTTGGACAGAAATTTTCATTAATTTCCACTCGTGGTATGTTCAAAAAATTTAAATTATTCATTCCTCTATAATAAAATGCATATTGAATTTTTTTTGTTGACTTGACTAAATTCAAGAGATCAATACTCGATACATCGCTCATGTTTCCAATTGTATCAATTCCTATTGTTATTGTTTCATTTGATGACGCCCAGCTATCCACAACAAGCAAAAACTGTTCTAGTTTGCGAAACAAATTGTTATTATCTGACAGAAGGTACAGATTTAGAATTTTAGATGTCTCATCGCATTTCACGGTCAAATCCATTTGCTTAGTTTGCAGAATCACTGTTGTTAAACGCTCAAAATCAGGTCGCCAAATTGATTTTTTGTTGATTATTGTTGCAATGCCCTCGGAAAGGTTTATTTTATCTTTATTAGAACAACAACCAAAAGCAATGTTTATGTTTGTAAATTGTCCATAATTTATGTAAAGACTTGTCCTACTTTTTGCTTTTTGATCAATTTTTATTTTACTTGATGAATTTAAGATTTCAATCATGTCAATAAAAACCCTATTATTTTTTTCTTTCTTATTCATTGTTTCAGGTTAACTATTTCTGCATTGAGAATGTCGAAGTCATGGATGCAATAGTAGTATTTCAAAAGTATCAGACGGAAAATTCTGCAAACCCTGAGAGAAGGCATCGCTTCCTCCACTATTTAACAACTGTATCCAGTGATGGAAATAATTGCATCAGTGCAGTTCTAGTTTAATTCCGTTTGATGACAGATGATCACAGAGATATAGGCCTGTATTTATGAACATGACTTATCAAAGATCGACTTGGATAAGTCGGACTTAGCGGCAATGAGTTGTACTTACACTTACAGGTTCATGACCAGTGGCGGCTCGTGCATGGGAAAAATGGGTGTTCACAAAATATTTGGTATACACTCTATGAATTGCTTTGCTCGTATTGCATGAGTAATGCTTATGATGTTCCACCCCTCCCCCTCACCTACACCCAGACGCCAATGCTCACAAGCAAAGGTTAGAAGAAGAATGATGGCAAAATGTTAAGCACTTATAAACTTTTAAAAAATGTATAAGATCATATTCTACTCACTACTGTTATGAAGCAACACTGGCCATTGTTTTGTCTGGCAAAACAGATGCGTCAGGGGCAGGAAACTGATCAGGCAAGATGCTCATGAGTATAAAAGATCATTCAATAGTACCAAAACGCATTTGATGCATTGCACATATGATAGAGTTCTTGAATAACCGAGATGCCTTTCAAAAATGTATTGCAATATAATGCAACGTTTCGTATTGCAGGTGAAAATATCTTTTTTTAGAAGGATTGCTAAGAACTAAAAAAATTTAAAATTCTTGCATTTGATTTTCAGATAGAAAAATGTGAATTTTGATATTATAAAATTCATTTTTGATTTCCACTCACAAACTGGTGATGCACTGATTCCTTCATTTTTTGTGGCAGGTTGACTTGCTCGATGATTCACTGATGATGTTTTTTGTTTTTGAAAAATATAAGAAAAACCAATAGTTTACATTTGGTTTTAGTATAAAAAATAAATTCCGGTCTTATTTATATAGTTTTTTGATTTCCACTCCCAAACATACTCACTGTTTTTTGTTTTTGAAAAAATTAAGAAAAACTAACAGTTTACGTTTGGTTTTAGTATATATAAAAAATTAATTCCAGTCTTATTTATATCGTTTTTTGATTTCCACTTCCAAACATATTCACTGATGACATATTTTGTTTAAAAAAATTAGAAAAACCAACGTCTCCCGGTAACACATTACATTTATCCGTCCGTGAATCTTCTTTCCTTCAGACTGACCTCTCCACATCTCTAAAAATTATTCTAGTCTCATCGAAATCATGTGGACTACTAGGAAAACTCCATAGCAATTATTGATCAATAAAATACCAAATAATATATTATATTTTATAATAGAATAAAAAATTAGTTTTCGGTATGAAACTACGTTTCAATAACCATGAAAACAGTAATTGGAAGGCATAGGGAGGAAGTATGGGTAGATGCTAGTCGAAATAGAAGGGGTTTCCTCATTCCACGCTTCTCTTTAGTCTTTAGCGTCGATGACACTTGGCAAGTTAGCTACGCGAGTAAGATGCTAGTAGATGCTAGTCGAAATAGAAGGGGTTTCCTCATTCCACGCTTCTCTTTAGTCTTTAGCGTCGATGACACTTGGCAAGTTAGCTACACGAGTAAAAATAGGTAGCGAGTAGAAATGTTACAGACCGACCGTGCTACAGCCCAGTATCATCGACACTTTTCTGATACGGTACTGCTGCCAGCGACTCTAGTAGCGGAGCACACAACTAGCTGTGAACGGATGGCAGCTTTCCCCCCCCATGTTAAAAGTCCATACTACTATGTCGGCAATTTGCCGCGCATGCGTAGAAAGGACCCAAAAGGAAAACATACCGATTGTGCACTCGTCCACAGAGAATGATTGCTTATGCTGCAAATAGATTAGCAGTGAATTTAAAATAAGTCTAATATCAAAACGGACACTGTATTTCTATTTGATATAGTTAAATAAGTTGTATCAGTAACGTTTTGTACTCTTTTGTGGTTAAATAGGTAATAAATAAGCTAATATTTCATTGAATATTCAAATTTATGGGGGTGCACGTGCACTTGTGAACATTATAAGAAGCCGCCGCTGTTCATGGCGTGAAAGCCAGCAAGCAACAAAGTGCCAACCCAGCTCCCATAACAAATATCTGACTCCTGATAAATAATCTAACATCAATAATTTACATTAAACAACTCTAATTTACACTAATATAAGAATTTATGCTACATAAATGTTGCATGGACAACTGAGTTGGCTTATAACCTCACTTTTCAGCTAGTAAACTCACCTAGAATAAATAAAGCTTAGACTAAAGTTCGTATTCAGGAAATTCACTTAAACAACTTCTTAACTTAAAAGTTGAGTTGTGATTATAATTGGAGTCTCAAATCCGTTCTTAGCCAAGCTAGGTACAGAGCTGACTTGTAGCCGTTCTTAGATTGTTGTGTTGCATCATATTTTGGCTTAATTTTTTAGTAAGGCATTGGCTCATAATAATAAAATAAAATCATCATATGCAATTTTTGCACCATTGCAATGTAATTCACTGTATATTTGACTTATTGAAATTATTTCTACTTATTTTATATAAATCTTGTTCTAACCTATACATTTTTTTGGCACTAGGATAGAATTCTCTTTCTATGAAATAGAATGGATGAAGTTCTTAGGTCTGCTGGCAGGTAGCATTCACTACACTGCCTCAAATGCTCATTTTTCAAATTCAGAAAACAGAAAATAATGATTTGAAAGATGTCAGCATGGTAATTATTATGTAACAGTAACTGTAAATTTAAATGCAGTGCAGTATCTTTATCCTTTCATGCATGTTATTTTATGATTATTAGTACCTGATAATACAAAACAATTTTAGGTTAGCTTGTGACCGAATGCAAAAAACCAAGAAAAGCTGTTCTGTAGGAAATCTCATAGGTTTGTTCAAAATGATCTTAATTAGTGTTCTCTGAGTAACAGCTAGAGGCTGTAGAACCGCGGCCGAGGCACCGCCCCATGCCAGCACTCCATACTGCAACAGTGACTGTATGTAGGCAAAGTAAACAGTCCTGCTTTGACTCATGGTCAGCACCCTCTGAGCTGTGAAAAGGCGTACATAAATTTTCTCAACCTCTGTTTCACTCCCTGAATATGTGGAGCCCAGCATAATTTGTGGTCGATGGTAACTCCTAGATATTTGTATTTTTCTACACGTTGAATCTGTCCACAGCTACAGGTCGCCGATTGCAGGTTGTTACAGATATGAAGTATCGGACCAGGGTCACTGTCACTCTTGAAAAATATTGGCATGTACATGGTTTTAGTAACATTTAAAGTCAGTGTATTCTGGTCCAGCCAATGCTTGATTCTAACCATATCTGCCTCTGTCTGCTCATAGACCTCATCCCACGTGCAGCCGGATGACACTACAGCCGTGTCATCAGCAAAAAGAAATAGTTTACCATTAGTCTCAACTCTTCTCAAGTTATTTACGTAGATAAGGAACAGGAGGGGTCCCAATGTACTACCCTGTACTACTCCATAGTCAATCTTAGTTTTATCACTACTAACACCATTAATTGATACAAATTGTGAGCGGTCTTCTAAGTAGCTAATGAACCAGTCCAGTGATTTAACGCCAATATGTCAAAGTTTTTCTACTAACTTATGCTGTTCTATGGAGTCAAACGCTTTTGCCAAATCAAGGAAAGTCACAAGTACATGCTTTTTATTGCCAATTTGACTACATATGAATTTAGTGATTTCAAAAAAGTCATGAGATGTATTTTTGTCTTTTGAATTTTGTATTTTGGCATGAGATGTCAGATTTTTATGGCCTGATTTATAGATAGGAACAACTTTAGCTATTTTGCTTGACTTAGGAAATTTACCTGACTTAATACTAAGATTGACAATATGTAATAAAGGCATGATCAATATATCCACGTTGCTTTTTATCAGTTTAGATGGTATACTATCCCACCCTGGTGCAGAATTACCTTTAATACTTCTCACCACATCTATAAGCTCTTCCTGCAAAATGGGTCGCAGCAGGAATGCTGAGTCAGTGGCATGGGCGACCCCAGTGGGTGGGGGTAGTAGAATTGCACCCACAGTATCCCTGCTTGTCGTAAGAGGCGACTAAAAGGGCAACTGTCCATTGACCTCATTATCCTGGAAACCTATCCTTTATCCTGCTCTTCATCCCAGCCCCTTCCTCCACCATTTCCTCTTTCTCTGTTATAGGCCAACCCAAGGTGTGATGTGAACCGTGCTGATGGGTGGATGGCACTGGGCCTTTTGTACAGTGTCTCAAACGGTGCCTGCAGGACACCAGGCGCCCTCCTGCAGTATGTAGCCTTGCCCGGGCATGCGGGGCTCTGTCTGGGTTGACTCCACTTCCCTAGCTGCTCGTGGGAACCACATGAATCTCCAAAATTCAAAACAACCAGAACCAAACCCCAAGGTAACTCCAGAAGTTGCCTTGCCCTCAAACCCATCAGGATCCGCCCCATCAGGGCAGGTTCCTCAATCTGAAATGGGTGCATCAGGAACACAGGAGGTTCCGTTGCATTCTCATGTAGAGGCTATCAACATTGAGAAGGCTTCTATGGATATCAACATGGACGACATGAGCTCAATCGCATCAGCCCCACTGGAGGGGGAGGATGAGCTTCTCAGAAGTCCAGAAACACCAAAATCCGCCGGTATGCTTGAAGATGCCATAGAGCAACTGAGCAGCTTGTGGGTAAAGAAACCAAACCTCACCACTGCCCAAAGAAGGGCGGCCATTCAGGCAAAACTTCTTGAGAGAGGTGAAGCTTTTGACCCAGCAAAGTTTCGGAGGGGTAAAAAGAAAAAACCTAAGAGACCAGAGATGGGTGAAACTCCAGGCACAAATGTGGGTCTAGAGGCTGGGTCAAGGGTGGCCAAGCGCCCTAGAGGCAACATGGCCACCCCTCCCTCAGCGGAAGGACCTACAAAAAAGGCCAGGAGTGGAACTCATAGAGGTCATGATGTCCAACCCCTTAATCTAGGGACTTCTAGTAAAGGAGTCTCTTACAGGGACATTTCTGCCACCAAAATGGCCATTGTCTTGGAAAGCTATCCTGAGGCTAAGCTTTCAGCAGAGCAAGGAGAAGTCATTGAAGACGCCATTATGGATGAGCTCCTGGAGGACGGCTGCACTCCATCATTTGCAGGCACCTACATGGAAAAAGGTGTCTTGATTATATCCTGCATTAACGATGCTACTAAGCATTGGCTGGAGGTACTCATCCCCAGACTCAAACCACTTGGGGAGAAGAAACTCATTGTTGGTCTGAGGAAAGACATTATGAAGTCAATGAGGGTATTCTTTAGAGCTCATCCAAAGCTTCTGAAAAAGACTCCAGAAAAGGTCCTTGAGATGCTTGACAAGCAAAACCCCACCTTGAAGGTGAAGGAGTGGAAGGTCCTGCCAGCCAAGCCAGACCCAAAAGGTTATGGATTTGTCTGTTTCCTGGATGAGGCCTGCTTCAATGCTGTTAGGTCGGCCAACTCTAGAGCCAACCTAGGACTCTGGCAAGTCTCAATTGTCTCAACAACAGTCAAGGACAATGCCCAGGGTCCTCCAGATCAATCTACATCACAGTAAAGCAGCCTCAGCTGCTTTCTGCCAGTTCTTCCTCAGAGAGGGATTTGACCTGGCACTGATCCAGGAACCATGGCTTCACCAAGGAAGGGTTGCAGGCCTGGGTGATACCAAGGATAGGTTAATTTACTGTACCTCTCTCAAAAATGTGAGAACCTGCATACTTGTGAAGAGAGGTATGGACTGCCTAACACTCACTGAATTCTGTTCTAGAGATCTCACTGCAGTGTCTATAACCTGGAGCAATGAAGGCAAGGAATGGAGCACAATTGCAGGCTCGGTTTACTTGCCTTACGACTCCGGGGACCTTCCTCCATCAAGAGAACTCGAACTTCTGGTGGAGTCATCTTGCGCTGGCGGACACTCCTTTTAGGTTGTGACGCCAATGCTCATCACACAATTGGATGGGGAAGCTCTGACACTAATCCAAGAGGTGAGGCTCTCCTTCAGTTTCTCATATCTAATAATCTTTATGTCTGTAATGCTGGAAACCGTCCGACGTTCGTTACACGAAATCGAAGTGAGGTTATTGACATTACACTTTGCTCAGAAGGACTCCTTAGTGCCATCGACAATTGGCACGTAAGTCATGAGGCCTCTTTGTCTGACCACAGGTTCATCTGTTTTAACCTGCAAAGTGAAGGCAGCTCATCCTGCTATCGAGATCCAAGGAGAACAGAATGGTCACTCTATAAGTCTGACCTCCTGTCTCAACTTGGATCATTAGGCAAGAGGGTCACCTGCTTTGCAGACATTGATCAGATTGCTTCCGATCTTCAGAATGCAATCATAAGCTGCTTTCAGGACAATTGTCCATTGCGGCGGGGAAAGAGTCATACTAATACTAAATGGTGGACTGCTGACCTTGACCGCAGAAGGGCGGTTGTCAGGAAGCTTCATAACCATTGCAAACGGAGCCGTAACTGGGAACCATACCACAGGGCACTCACAGAATACAGCCTTGCAATCAAGAAAGCCAAAGAGAACTCTTGGAGACTGTTTACACAGGAGGTAAATAGTCTTAGGGCAGCAGCAAGACTGCAGCGTGTCTTAGCTTCAAGCCCAATTGGCCTCCTGGGAACTCTGAGGTTACCAGGGGGACAATATACCATTGGAACTGGTGGAAGTCTCAAACTTCTCCTTGAGACTCACTTTCCAGACTGTGTTTTTGAGGGTGCTTGCTCAGGCATGTCCGGCAACAGCGAAATGGGCTCACGGCCAAGAGCTGATCGTGGAAGCTGGACTTTAGCCAGACGTATTGTCACACTTTCCAAAGTTAAATGGGCCATCTCCAAGTTTGGCCCATTCAAATCTCCTGGGGGGGACGGTATCATACCGGCTATGTTGCAGCAAGGACCAGAAGCTCTCTTGGTCCTCCTGTGCGAACTCTTCAGAGCAAGTCTGGCTTATGGGTACATCCCTCAAGCTTGGCGCCTCAGTAGGGTGGTCTTCATTCCCAAGAGAGGAAGAGCAGACTACTCAACTGCAAAATCATTTCGCCCCATCAATCTCACATCGTTTCTCTTGAAGACACTGGAGAGACTGGTGGAGAGACATCTAAGAAAGGGAGTGCTTTCAGGTACTCCTCTTCATCGGAATCAGCATGCCTATCAGCCTGGTAAGTCCTGTGAAACAGCCCTGCATCAACTTGTGAGCAGGGTGGAGGACAGCCTTGCTGCCAAGGAGATTGCTCTATGCACCTTCATGGACATTGAGGGTGCTTTTGACAATGTTACTCACACGGCCATGGTCCAGGCAGTGCATGGGCGTGGTCTTGAGTCTGCTATATGTAGGTGGATTGAGGCCATGCTCCACTCCAGGCGGATCAGGGCTGATCTTCAAGACAAATCGATGGTGATCATACCTGCAAAAGGTTGTCTGCAGGGAGGTGTGCTTTCTCCTCTTCTGTGGAACCTTGTGGTGGATGGTCTCCTCTGTGAACTCACTAGTAGAGGTGTCTTTGTCCAGGGCTATGCAGATGACATAGTCCTCATGGTACAGGGAAGGTTCACAAATATTGTTGCTGATGTCATGAACGTCAACCTTCAATTTGTTAATGACTGGTGTCTTGGAGAGGGACTAAGTATAAATCCCTCAAAGACTGTAGTTGTTCCATTTACAAGGAAAAAGAACCTGGAGTCTCTCTCCCGGTTGAAACTTGGACCAACACAGCTCAAAGTATCAGGTATAGTCAAATACCTAGGGCTGACTATCGACTCCAAGCTGACTTGGAACAATCATTTGAATAATATACTGCACAAAGCAAAATGGGCGCTTATGACGTCCAGGAGATTTGCAGGCTCCATGTGGGGGATCAAGCCTCACATAGCGCTGTGGCTGTACAAGGCAGTAATAAGGCCTCAAGTCACATATGGATCACTAGTCTGGTGGACAAAGGTGAACCAGATTACAGCTACAGCCAAACTCACAAGTTTACAAAGGATGGGCACACTCCTAGTCACTGGAGCTTTCAGGAGCAGCCCATCAGCAACTCTTGAAGTTGCTCTTGGCTTGCTGCCCTTGGATATTTTTATCAAGGCAGAAGCACGAAAATCAGCCTATTGATTGAAAGTCACAGGCCAATGGAGGGAAGGCCTGTCTGGAACAGGCCATTGCACAATCACCAAAGCTGTTGCTCATAGCCCTGTGCTTGAAATGACTTCAGATGTCATGAGTATGGAGATGGTTTTCACTAAACCTTTTTCTGTTAAATTCTGCTCTAGAGAGGAGTGGAGGTCTGAGGAAGGGCCCTATATCAGGAGAGGTAGCCTTGTCTGGTACACAGACGGCTCTCTTATTGAAGGGAAATCTGGCTATGGGGTGTACAGTGAATCACCCAGAACAGAAATCTGTGCAAGTCTGGGACAATACTGTACTATCTTTCAAGCAGAAATTTGGGGCATCATGGCTTGTGCCAATATAGGCATTGCCAGACGCTATTGCGACAAGCATATAGTAATCTTGTCAGATT
The DNA here is from genome assembly GCA_948455865.1 of Conomelus anceps. Lineage (NCBI taxonomy): Eukaryota > Metazoa > Arthropoda > Insecta > Hemiptera > Delphacidae > Conomelus > Conomelus anceps. The sequence goes on along the minus strand of OX418222.1, from coordinate 1,318,364 downwards.
GTCAGGCAGCCCTCAAGGCTCTTGACTCTAATGAAATCAAGTCAAAATTGGTGTGGGAGTGTCACAAAACACTCAGCAAGCTCGCAACACACAACTCTGTGCATCTTGGTTGGGTACCTGGCCATGTAGGCATAGGTGGCAACAAGTGTGCAGATGGGCTTGCTAAGCAAGGTTCTAGTAGGTCATTCTTTGGCCCAGAGCCAAGCTGTGGCATAAGCAAAACTACTGCCTTCCACACAATAAATAAATGGTCCAGGGACTTACATCACCAGCAATGGCAAGGTCACTCAGGCCAAGCACTTGGCAAAAGGCTGCTAGCAGACACAAGCTCCTACTTCACCAACTGGCTGGTGAGGCTGGGTAGAGGTCAGGTTAAGCAGCTAATTGCTCTGATAACTGGACATGGCCACTTCAGGAAACATCTCCACACAATCGGACTCAGAAATGAAAATCAGATGTGTAGGCTTTGCAATCAGTCTGAAGAGACTGCCAAGCATATCATACTGGATTGCGAGAGACTCGGGGCAAGGAGAATGGCTCTGTTTGGCTTTAAGCAACCAGGTGATGAATGGGACGTTAGCATAGGGAAGAAACTCCTGGATCTTGTAAAGGGCACAGGTATTGGTTTGCCTAACTAATGTACTAGGGACACACAATAAGCTTCGGTTGACGTGTGAGGATCTTTGAATCTTCTGGATCTTTGAATCCGTCCCTTCAAACATAACATAACATAACAGTGGCATGGGCACTGTCGTCAACCTCAAATGGACCGGCGGGGTTCAGTGCCTCAGCCAATCGGCTACCAACAGATGCAAAGTAGTTGTTGAAATCATTACTAATTTGTTTTATATCACTGGGAGAGGGAGGTGCATTGTCCACTGTGCCCACCAAACGCATAAAACGGAAATTTTGAATTGCCCACCAAACGACCTGCAACTTCATTAACAATGTTCCAAAATTTCCTTGGGTTTCCCCGGGCTTTGTCTATTCCGTTTTTATAATAATTGAATTTTGCACATTTTATGATTGATTTAAGTTTATTTCTATATCTTTTGTATTTTGAGCTAAGTTGAGTATTAAAGGGGTTTTTTCTAACCTCTCGACTCAACTTATTGCGATGTCGTATAGATTCTAAGAGACTAGATGTTATCCAAGGTTTCAACTTTGAGTTTTTCGCTTTTATTTCATTGGTTATTGTATTTTGAATTAGTATTACCTGTAGAATAATATCAAAATTTTCAGTAGCACTATCGATCTCAGAAGAGTCATTGCCAGGTTTCATGAAGCAGGTCATCTCTGATCTTATGCCAATTTATCTTATGATAATAACATTTATCTGAATTTAAAATTTTAGGTAGGCTGCTATTTATCTCCAGGCATATAAGAAAGTGATCAGAGATGCTGGTTTGCAGGATTGAGGAAGAGACATGGAATTTGTTTGGAAGTTTTATAAAAAAAATGGTCAATGCATGTGTTACTCATGGGCCGAGTTACTTTTTCTATGCATGCTAGAAACCTGTGTTCATCTAATATATCAAGATATCGATCTACCTCCATATCAAGTTGGGACAGAGAATGTCACAATTCATATTGCCTGCTATGAGTCTCAAGCATGAACAATTACTAATGGATTTAATAAATCCTGTAAACCATTATTAAACAAAGAAAGAGATGACGATGGGCTTAGATGAATGCAGAAGAGTTCGCAAGGAATATTGGCTCAGTTGAAGGTCAAGGATAGACACGTTGCAACTCCCCCTATAGATGATTGATTACAGGATAAAGTCTCATCAATATACACCACAATTCTGTCGCATTGATTCAAGCTGTTGTAACTTCTAAAAAGGTGGTATCCCTCAAGACTCAGAAGATACTTTCGTCACTAAGCCAGGCCTCTGATAAGATCATACAATTATACTTTGTTCTGATACCCTGCCACATAATTAAAAATTCATCAAAGTTACTACTATAACTACGTATATTTAGATGCAGAACTTTAAAACTCGTTAACTTACTATTCTCTACATTGGCACTTAAAGGTTAGGTTAGGTTAGGTTAGGTTAGGTCACTATTCAGCTCCTCTAGACTAGAAAATTCTTTACATTGTATTATAGGTTGATTATGATAATAATCATCATCACCATCAATCATGGCGTACCTTTTTATGAACATACATCGGCGCATCATCTGGTTTTTCTAAAAGTATAAATGTTGATGGTTACAAAAAGACAGTAGACAACAAAGCGGATGAAAAAAATCAATCTGGCACCTTAAGTCGAACTATACAAGCAACATAATAAGGAAATTTTCCTTGCTTTCTGTAAGCTACAACTATCACAGAGAAGATAATCTCAACTTCGCATTGAACACTGTATACTTTTTCCAGCTTACCATGGGCTCTTACTGTCACATATTAGGTATGCTATCTTAGTATGGGGTAATTCATCAAAGCAAAATCTTGATAGGGTGTTTGAGATCCAAAAGAAAGCGGTTAGGTGTATGGAAAGAGTGAATAGATTAGATTCATGTAGGCCGTTGTTCAACAGACTTGGTCTCCTAACTGTACCCTGCTTATATGTGTATGAAGCTACTTTATATGTAAAAACGAATGATATTAACCAAAATCTTGATGTACATGATTATAATACCAGAAGCCGAGGAGATTATCACTTGGTGAGTCACAATAGTAGCTTATTCAAACAAAAACCTAGTTATATTGGTAGGAAACTCTACAACAAGCTACTGCAGTTTTTGAAGAGTCTTGAAAATATAGAAATATTTAAAAAACAATTGAAAAAATATTTAGTTTAGCTTTTTATAGTGTACAAGAGTTCCTTTCACATCAAAATTAAGCCCCACCTCAACTAATTGATATAGTAATTATGTTATCTAGTGTATAATATTGTTGATCTGACTTGTCTTATACTCCTTAACTGGAGTCTCCAAGACGTAATCTACAAAAAAAAAAAAAAAAATACAAAACAATTTAATTATGCGGTGAGCTTTACAACAAAAAATTAAAAAAAAATTGTATTATAAAAGAAAATTAATGTTTATTCACTTCCCAATACTGTATTCCGAAATCTACTCCCTTAACAGTCAGCGTAGACTTCTCTTTATTATCTAAACAGGTTAGTTCGAAGTTACTGACAATTGAACAAACTGACAAATTTACTTAAACAGAATTTATTAATTTCGAATTCCTTTAATTGCTATCAGTTTATACTGAAGACTTCCGCAATGGCGGATATTGACAACAGTATTTAATAGCTGATGGAAATCGATGAATGCTACTGTACAAAAATATCAGTCACCACCGGGAATCGAACCACGGACCTCCCAATTAGGCGCCCGACCGGCAATTGGGAGGTCCGTGGTTCGATTCCCGGTAGTGACTGATATTTTTGTACAGTAGCATTCATCGATTTCCATCAGCTATTAAATACTGTTGTCATTATCCGCCATTGCGGAAGTCTTCAGTATAAACTGATAGCAATTAAAGGAATTCGAAATTAATAAATTCTGTTTATCTAAACAGTTTTCAGAGAAAAATTTCAGCGTGATTTTGTTAACCAACAGTGAAAAGGAGGAATCATATTTATATATTTGGAAGTCACAGTATACCAGCAACAAAAATGTATAGCAGAAGAAGCAATTTGTAGTATGATAAATATTTATATAGGGCGTTGTATCCGATTGAAGGACCGTAATTACGATAATATTGATAATATAGTTATGTGTTATATTGATAATATAATCAAATTATCTGAATGTACTTTAATTTCATACTAAAACTCTGGTATCTGATTTCTCAGTGGTACAGGTTAGTTCACACTTCCATCATATCTAGATATCTTTATTAAATCTGCGATAGCACTTCAGAGAGATAAAATTAATATTAATTAAATTAAAATTAATATTAATTAAATTAAAATTAAAATTAATATTAATTAATTAATTAAACTTAATGTCTGATTATATTCAAAATATAAGTATCTGACTTTTTTAAGAGCGGCAATATAATATTCCTTCTAATTATTTATGGGGCTTCATAGCATTCATTATCTTTAATAGCCAATCATGGGATTTATAGTCTAAATAATTCAAATGTAAGGAAATAGTATGAGCTAACATAATGAAATAACATTAGTTTTGCATTACAGAAAGATATATTATACAATCGGAGCATACATAATATATATTCCCAAAACTGTAAATTGAGACACTGATATCCATCAATGATGGAAAAGTGAGAAAAATACTATCAATAACGTGCTTGTTGTTGAAAAACATATTTTAGAAATTAAATTCAAATGTTGAAGAAAAAAGGAGATAAAGAGTTTCGTTAGTGAGACAATGTTATCCGTCAATAATGGTGAAGTCAGAAAAATACTATCAATAACATACTTGTCGTTGAAATACATATTTTAAAAATGAAATTTAAATGTTGAAAAAAAAAACAGATTAAGAGTTTTGTTAGTTACATTATTATTAGTTATATTACATAATTAATCCTTCTAATTATGGGACTTCACAGAATTCATTTCGTTTATTAGCCAAACGTGAGATTTATAGCCTAAACAAATCAAATCAAAGGAAATAGTATGCGTTTTAGCATGAAAAAATAACACTGGTTTCGCATTACAGGAAGATATATACAATTGGAGCTTACATAATATGCATTCACAAAATGTAGAACTGAGATACCGATATCCATCAGTAATGGAAAAGTGAGAAAATACTATCAATACATAAATTAGTTCATTAAATATTCGTAAATTAGTTGCAATAGATCATTAGTAATAGAGACGAGACTTTAACACTAGAGTTCAATTTAAAGAGTCTTAAGTAGGCTACAGAAAAAATATTTATTGAGAAGAATGATAATATAAGAAGAAGAAATACTAAAATAACTTTACTGTCTCGAAAAAAAGAAAAAAAAAACTTTGTTACCTTGATGGAAGCTCAAGCTTACTTTCACACATTTCTCACTGCATAGTGTGACTTGGGAAGGTGATTTGGCGGTGGGTTCCCGGTTGACCGTCGTATGTGTAGAATCAACAGTGGAGGCGGCGGCTGCCCTTGGAGGCGGCGTCGTCCGCTGGTTGTCCTGGAGGCAGTTTAGGCCGTGGTCAGACTGCATGCGTACTCCGATGAGTAAATGGACGTGCGTGCTCGCATCAGGACGTCAGAGTAAAACAAACATTGATAAACCGGTTTGATTGGTCACAGTAGAGAAGAGTTGGTCGTATGAGGTCTTGCGCACACGCACGAGTCAATTCTGGAAGCAAGTTTGTTTGATTTTCTTTGCGTGGTCGTCAGTGTGAAAATGAAAGTTGATTACGCTTGTGTTTGACCAAATTGTGGGACCAATCCACAAAGGATTATCAAATAGAGATCTCAATGTGACCACTAATCTTTCCACAGGCTTGGTACAAGTCCAAAAATTTCTTTGTTTTCAATTTTTGTGCTGATTCTGTTTAAAATATAATAAAACGTTTCTAGTGACATCAGAAAATTATTTTTTTTGTAGATCAGGAAAAACTAGCTTGAATTCTCCTTGCGTCTCTCTTGTTAAATTAATATCATTTACCCAGCTTTCTTTTTCTTCATTAACAAACAAAATGCGCAATAACAGATTGTCTAACAATTGGTCAATGCCATTGGAGTATAAACTCGCAGGAGTAGGAAGTTTGCAATGTGACCACTCTTACTCTGACGACCTACTCGTACGACCTGCCCGCAAAACGATCTACTCGTCAGTCGCATGCAGTCTGACCACGGCCTTACTCGAGCTGGTCATGCAGTTTGGTTCCATTTCACCAGCACTCGGCCATCATTTGTCCACACAGATGTCAGCTTCTCCTCCTTCATCATGCTCCTTGCCTCATTGAATAGCATGTGTGTTTGTAGCATTAACTGTTCATTCAAGTAAATCTGTGTTTCTGGAAAAGCACTGTCTATTTCTTTAGCTGTTAAGTTACATTTGTGGCATCTCGCGAGGATCCATTCATTTTTTATCAGTCTAGACACGAACGATACAAAAATTGGCTGAGATTTTTTAGATTATTCAGGTAGCCAGATTTTTTGAGATTTTTTAGGTAGCCAGTGCACAGCGTTAATGTCCATTTTGTAGTATGTCAACTCTAGTAGTTTGACTATCTTTTGGATGATAGGGAATATGTCGGCCCCTTTAGGTAGAACAGGAATTCCAGAGATAACAATATTGTTCTTCCTTGGTCGCGTGCGCTCTGTCAGAGAAAAGGCCAAGAATTTTGTTTTGGTTGCATTTATTGTGAGCAAATTTTCTCTTAACCATTTATTAGCTTTCAACAATTCTTCCTCTGCCAAATGAAAAACCTCCTCCCAGGTGTTTCCCTCGAACAGTAATGCTGTATCGTCAGCAAAGGCAATGACTCTCCCCTCTATCTGCAACGAACATAGCTCATTTGCATATGCCAAATACAAAATTGGCCCCAGTTCCTTGAGGAATTCCGAATTTCATTGTAGTTTCTGAGCTGAGGTGGTGTTCTATCTTGACTTTCTGATGACGGTCACTGAGGTATGATTTGAACCATTCCAAAGTTACTCCTCTAATTCCCATGGCTTCTAATTTTTTCAGCAGCAAACAGTGATTTACAGTATCGAAAGCCTTTGCCAAATCCAGGAACACTGCTGCACATTTTTTGTTATTTTCTAGCTTATCTATGACAAATTTTGACAATTCTAATACCGCATCCTCCGTACTCTAATAGTTCTTGTTTCAATTTGAAATTATCTGTCTCCAACTGTTGCACCTTTACATCTGTCTTGTTTGCGTTTTCACTAATATTGACAATTTCTTCTTTCAAACACGAAATGTCACCGAATATAAGGTTCATGTTTTCCTGCATACTATCCAGTTTTCGATCGTTGGTGTCCCACCGTTTGTTTATCTCGGAACATAATGCGGCAATTGCCTCCAGCACACAGACATTTGTCTGATCGTTGCTACTCACTGTTTTTTCCGATAATTTTGATGGCTCACGTCTTGCACTTCCAGTTTTTTTGTGATCCACGAGTCAGAGTTTCAGGCACACATGATGAGTGGTACTGAGTCTGACATTCGACACACTTACACACATCCTTCGCAATCGTGATATCTATTGAACACTTTCTGCACTTAACCATCTTCAATGCAGTATAAGTCCATAGTGGAAAAGATTATTAAATTTAAACCGTAGAATATGATTCATGGCAAACAAGCTAAAAGCACCGGATGTCACGCTGAAACAAGACTACAGTTTTGTTTGCGACTCCAATAAGTCACAGTCCAAACTCATCGACGGTCAGATAAGAACTGCTTGTTTGCCAATTTTTTGTATTAGCCAACATGTTTGGTTGGTGGAGATGCGGCTTAAGATGGTTTTTTATAAGTAGGATAAAGAGCAGCTATTATAGTCACAAAATTCACAGCTGAAAGGTTAATCACCTATGTGAGTTTTCAGATGAGTTTTTAAATGGATAAGTTGAGCACTTTTATAATCACAAAATTCACAGCTGAAAGGTTAATCACCTATGTGAGTTCTTAGATGAATTTTTAAACTGCTAAGTCGAGAGCTTTTATAATTACAAGATTCACAGCTGAAAGGCTTATCACCAGTGTGAGTTCTTAGATGACATTTTAAATTGCTAAGTTGAGTGCTTTCATAATCACAAAACTCACAGCTGAATGGTTTTTCACCTGTGTGAGATCTAACATGTCTTTTCAATTGAGATGAATCACAGCATTTATAATCACAAAATTCACAGCTGAATGGTTTATCGCCTGTGTGAATTCTGAGATGAGATTTTAGAGCAGATGAAGAAGAGCTTTTATAATCACATAATTCACAGCTGAATGGTTTTTCACCTGTGTGAGATCTAACATGTATTTTCAAACTAGATGAATGACAGCATTTATAATCACATAATTCACAGCTGAAAGGTTTATCACCTGTGTGAGTTCTTAGATGAATTTTTAAACTGCTAAGTTGAGTGCTTTTATAATCACAAAACTCACAGCTGAATGGTTTATCACCAGTGTGAGTTCTTAGATGAAACTTTAAATAGCTAAGTTGAGTGCTTTTATAATCACAAAACTCACAGCTGAATGGTTTATCACCAGTGTGAGTTCTTAGATGAAACTTTAAATAGCTAAGTCGAGTGCTTTTATAATCACAAAACTCACAGCTGAATGGTTTATCACCTGTGTGAATTCTGAGATGAGATTTTAAATTGTCAAGTCGAGAGCTTTTATAATCACAAGATTCACAGCTGAAAGGTTTATCACCTGTGTGAGTTCTTAGATGAATTTTTAAACTGCTAAGTCGAGAACTTTTATAATCACAAAATTCACAGCTGAAAGGTTTATCACCTGTGTGAGTTCTTAAATGAATTTTTAAATTGCTAAGTCGAGAGCTATTATAATCACAAAATTCACAGCTGAAAAGTTTATCACCTGAGTGAGTTCTTAAATGAATTTTTAAAGTGCAAATTTGAGAGCTTTTATACTCACAAAATTCACAGCTGAATGGTTTATCACCAGTGTGAGTTCTTAGATGAAATTTTAAATGGCTAAGTTGAGTGCTTTTATAATCACAAAACTCACAGCTGAATGGTTTATCACCTGTGTGAGATCTAACATGTCTTTTCAAATTCGATGATTGACAGCATTTATAATCACAAAATTCACAGCTGAATGGTTTATCACCTGTGTGAACTCTGAGATGAGATTTTAGAGCAGATGAAGAAGAGCTTTTATAATCACATAATTCACAGCTGAATTGATTGCTAGCTTTATGCTTCTTTGAGTGGATTTGTAAACCTTTTTTATCCAAGCACACATAGTCACATAATTTACAGGCATACTGTATTTCCCCTGAATGTATTTTTCTTATATGTTGCGTTAAATTACTCAATCTAGGAGTTTTATAACTACAATGAGCACAGCTATAAGATTGTAGATTTTGATAAGTCAGCAAATCATTTCCAGAATCCACCTGTCCAAAAGCTCCTGCAATGACATCTCCATCTATGGAAATAGGGGTTGAACACTCTCTGCTGTCTGCTGATTTCAATTCTGCCTCTTCTGAACACCCTCCAGTCTGATGGACATCTGAAAATACCAATATTATACTATAATAGTTATTTATGTATTAAGAGCGTGAAGCACGACTTTATTGCTCAAGCCAAAACATTTACTGTGTGACGCATAATGGAGCACAGTAATTTTGCGAGTGATAAAGAAGCTTCACGTGCAAATTACATACAATATTTTTCCTACAACTAAACTTCTGGATTCCAACACAATAAATAAAGCTTGTAGTTTGTAACATCAAAGACCATGCACGGATTTGGTTAGCATGTGCATTTTTGAGATTATGAGAATTTCATGGATTCCGTGATCCACTAATGAGAAGACATCAAAATCAAAACAGAAGTGTAAAGAAAACAGCTGGTGAGCATAATAGTTATTTATGTATTAAGAGCGTGAAGCGCGACTTTATCGCTCGAGCGAAAACAGTTACTGCGCGACGCGTAGCAGAGCGCAGTAATTTTGCGAGAGCGATAAAGAAGCTTCACGCGCGAATTGCATACAAAATTTTTCCTACAACTGCAGTTCCGGATTCCAACACAATAAAAGCTGTAGTTCCAAGCATCACAGATTTTAGCATGCACGGCCTGCACGCAGGCTGTAGTAGTGGTGGAGAATAATCAATAGTCAGCCCATCGATAGTTATCGATAATCAACACCTTCACTATTTTATTTTATGGTACATGCTGAATTTTTGTGATTTTGTATTCTGTTTCTTTTTCATGCAAATAAAAACGACATTAATGCAAACAATACTCCTTTCGCAGGACCTGCAAAACTTAGCGAATTTCTGTATTTTTTCAAATATTTATGAATATCTATAGGCTATATATTTTTTTAATTTCTGGAAAAAAACACGAAGCGTTCTGTACTCTAGGGACCCCAAAACAAGTTTATATCGAGGTTCAGGGTGAAAGTAGCACATCACGACCAACTGCAATATTTACATTTCAATAAATTCGCTCAAACCCTCCCCCCACGAAATTAAAATAATTTGAAATTAAAAAAAACTAGCTCCATATTCGCTTTTATCACCAAAAAATACTGATAACTAATCACTTTTTTCATATTGCACAGAAATTCACAAATTAAAAAATTTTCGAACGCATTTTGAAAATGGCTGCTTTTCTCAAAACGCACTGGTTTTTCGAGGTGGATGAGTTGAAATTCGGATTCAGCGCCTCAAAAACCATAAGGAACAGTCAAGAAAAAGAAGATTAAAGGTTTTTCCTGAAACACTTTTTTAGCACCAAATAACTAACTCCATAGGGCAAGATACAGCTTTTGACAACAATGGTTTTTTCTTGATATCTTGAAAATTTGTTGAGCTAGAAGGCAGTGCAATACCTTAAAATTTTTGACTCCATGAGCTCCATCTTCCAAGTCTAACAAAGTCTAACAATAGAACTAAAATCCAAAGTCTAACAATAGAACTAAAATTTTCAAATACAACCCTTTTTTTCTTGAAAACCCCTAATTTTGGCGGGAAAATACCCCCGAAAAGGGGGTTAACCTTTTTGGATTTTCCTGGCTAATGAACTTGTCCAAGCTATTCACAAGAGGAAAGTGTATACCAAATTTGGTGGAAATCGGACATCTCCTTCAAAAGTTATCGTGCTATCAGACATATATATATATATATATAGATATACATATATAACATTTTGTGCCACTATGATTTTTGTACTCTGGGGGCTCCAAAACAAATTTCCATCATGGTCCCGGGTGAAAGTCGCACATCACGACCTGCTGTAATAGCTGAATTTGAAGAAATTCGCTAAAAATGATTAAGAAGCTACATAACCTAAACACAATAGGTACTGAACAACTGAACGTTATAAAATACACTATCGAAAACTATCGATAGCGCACTGAAAACTATCGAATTTTACCGATAACTGTAACTATCGATTGTTCTCCACCACTAGGCTGTAGGAGATAATGATGGCAGTGGCTGGCTACTGGCTAGGCTGCCTTGAAACTGGACTTAAGAGTTAGGTTAGAGTGAGTGAAGATCACCACAGTCATGAACCACTGCAATGTAAATTATGTGAAATATATGAATTATAATAAATGATCAGTGTCGTTATTAATATTGAATACGCTACACATCAACTGAAACATGGCGCAGTCGGTAGGTATGCACACCAACTGAAACACAGTCACTGCTTTTAGGCTACAGTAAATACAAACAGAGGTTTCATTTATAACAAACAAGTTTTATTAAATATTTAAGCTAATCTAGGAATGGAACTATACAAAAATCAAGGCCTACTTGTTATTGTTAATGGTGATATTGAATGTGCAATTGTTACAATTTTGAAATACAAGTCCTGATCCAGTTGACAATATTTCCTCAGAGTTATGAGCCAGGTTCTGATTGATGAGTCGATTTTCTACAGTTGCAGATGACTTTTCTTGGTTTTTTGTTTGATTCCCCAAGATCTTTTGAGCAGCTGCGTTCTTTGTTTTCAAGCTGTCATCAATATAACCTTCTGCCACAGTTGTACTCTTCCACCCCCCATGACGTTTCAGTTGTGTCACCTCCTCCATTTACCAACAATGTGGCCGACGTTTGACGAAAGCAATGACCAGTGTACTGAGAAGCTGAGAAGGGTCTGGTAGGCCTAAGTAGATAGCTATTTCACTCGGAATTCTAGCAATAGTGTTCATTCCAACAACTTGGTTTGTGCAAACTCCCTTTTTATAATTGAGAAACAAACGATTTGTAACTGGATTCTTTGGTCTCAACATGAAATACTGTCTACAGATTGCCAAATAATCCAAAGTAGAACTACTATTGTTTGTTATAGTGAATACTCGACTGTTATTAGTCTTTGTGTCTGGTACTGTCACGACTAAAACAGAAGTCTTATCCTCAACGTTATCTATCATTAATTTTACTAATTCATCCCTTCGCAAAGCTCCTGCTATGCCAAATATTATAACCACTTTTTTCATTAGAAAATCCTCATTTGGAGCTTGCAGCAAAAATGTTGTTACATCAACGTCAGCTAAAGTTTTAGATTTTTTTCCTTTGTAACCAACTGATTGCTTCTTCAAAAATGATATCAATTTATAAAATCCCTTTATATCAACATCATTTTTTACTTTTAGAGTAGCTTTTAGCATCGAATACAAGCTCCAAAGACGATGGTTTTATTACCTTGGCTTTGAGGGAGAAGTAGGCCAACATAACATTCTCTGATACCTTTCTTACTCCTTTTCCTGTGCACCAATCCATAAATTCTTCATACTTCTTCTCATAAATGTTCTTCGATTTTTTAGGCAACAAGTCTAGTGAAACTTCTTTCACTATTTCACTAATATCTGGCGGAGTTGATGTGAATTCGTCATCGCTCATGTCATGCGCCATTGTTAAGGTTTCACGTATTTTGTGATTCAACAATGAGAAGACATCACAGTGACGCCATTTGTAAAATGCGTTTGCATTTGCAAATGGCGTCACTGTGATGTCTCCTTATTGGTGGATCACATAAACGTGATGTCTCCTTATTGGTGGATCACGTAAACAGCTGGCGAGCGTAAAGTACTTTACCGCTTGCTGAGCAGTAAAGAGGTATTTTACGATTAGTTTTCAGTATGTAAAGAACGACTTTATGAGCAGTTGTAGGAAAAGTACTTTTTGTCATACTTGTACATATTCACCAGTTTACTGAGCATTGAATTGAGCCGGTAAATGTCTGTTTACAGAAAGAACAGCTGATTTTCATTACCACATCCTTTTTCAGTGCAGTAATGGTTTTTCGCATTCTAGCTGTTGGAGAATTTGGAAAACAGCTGATCTCAGAAGTATTTTTAGTATTCTATTGCTGTGATTGATTTTGAGGTTATGTTTGATGAGGCTTGCTGTAGTAGCTCAAAGTTTATCTTTTTTTTATATTTTAGACTAGTATGACAAAAAATATCATACATAACTCGTCCAGGAAGATGTTTACCATATTCGTATGATAATACTGCACTCGACTTTGTCTTGTGCATTAACTCATCATACTCATATGGTAAACACCATTTCCTGCACTTGTAACATAATATACTATTACTGCTTCAGAGCAGTAAAGAGGTATTTTACAATAAATTAGATTTCAGTACATAAAGAACTACTTTACAAGCAGTTGCAGGAAAAAGGCTTTATCAGATTATATTTCTTCTCTGTTGGATTATCAAACTGATAATTCATAGAAATGACTAATAGAATGTGAATGCCTTACCGAGCACTTCTTCTTTGATGCAGCCCAAGGTAAAACCTAAGCCTGGAGATTCTTCTTGACAAACACCATTCTTTGACCATGGATTGCACAGTGGTGCTGATTCTTGGATACCACATTCCTGCTTGACTGCAGCCATCTGCAATAATAATTATTATAATGGAAGCTGTAGTGAGCTATCTTAATTAAAAAACTATGTGCATAAAAGAACCAAGCAACAGGAAGTCTGAACTGATGAAATCGACCTTAAAGTTCATGGTGGGCGCTCAATTCTGCATTAAAAAGTTTTTGTTCAATTTTTTTGTGATTCAGACATGCATCCTACAACCAAACTTGCTTTATCATCAAGTAGTTTCTGTTTTTTCCACAAGATGGCTGCACCAACTCCATTTAGCCCAAATTGGCTCTTGGTTCCTTTATGCATTAAGCCAGCCAACTGTTGCTTCAGAAGACAAATAAGTTTTCTGATTAATTCTAGTAACTAAACTGTGTTGTTCATAACAATAATAATACCTTTTCCTACAACTGCTGGTAAAGGAGTTCTTTACATACTGAAAACTAAGTCTAAAATACCTCTTTACTGCTCCAAAAGCTGTAATAGTTATTTATGCATTAAGAGCGTGAAGCGCGACTTTATCACTCGAGCCAAAACATTTACTGCGCAACGCGTAGCGGAGTGCAGTAATTTTGCGAGAGCGATAAAGAAGCTTCACGTGCGAATTGCATACAATATTTTTCCTAAAACTGCAGTTCTGGCTTCCAACACAATAAAACCTTGTAGTTTGTAACATCACAGACGTGCGCGGATTTGGTTAGCGTTCGCCATTTTTGAGGTTATGTGAATTTCACGGATTCCGTGATCCACCAATGAGAAGGCATCAAAATCAAAACAGAAGCGTAAAGAAAACAGCTGGCGAGCATAAAGTACTTTACCGCTTGCTGAGCAGTAAAGAGTTATTTTACAATTAGTTTTCAGTACGTAAAGAACTACTTTACGAGCAGTTGTAGGAAAAGTACTTTACGCTCACCAGCTGTTTTCTTTACGCTTCTATTTTGAATTCGATGTCATTCATTGGTGGATCATGGAATCCATGAAATTCACATAACCTCAACAATGGCACACACTAACAAAACCGCATGTGGTCTGTGATGTTACAAACTAAAAGTTTTTATTGTGTTGGAATCCACAACTGCAGTTGTAGGAAAAATATTGTGCGTGAAGCTTCTTTATCATTCTTGCAAAATTACTGTGCTCTGCTATGTGCCAACAGGAAGTGTTTTGGCTCAAGTGATAAAGTCGTGCTTCATGCACTTAATACATAAAAAACTATTAAATACTACTTAAACCATTGCATAGAGGTAGAGGTTCAATTGACAATACTAGTATGGATGGTAAAATATTCCATGATTATGCACTATACTATCTTACTCAAAACCATTGGACCTAGCAAGAAAGAAAACAGACCCTGCAGCTATCATGCTAGTTTTGCTGAAACACAGAATTGTATTAAAATACTCAATTGACAATGGGAAGCAAACCTGATGACTAATTCACTCAATGAATCAACATAAAAGCATTGGACCACTTTTTCAATCTTTTTTCCACCCAGCCCCACACCCACCAATATTTCAGTTTTATGGTATGAATAGTTGTAGACTGCAATACAAGGGCCCAACTTTCACCATGTAATATCATGATGAACTGAAACATTTTAGAGAAGTTAATTTTCAATCAATTGAAAAGTTTGTCTTGATGTTTGAGATGAGGTGGGTGCCAACCAATTTAGTTTTTTTTTTTGAGGATGAAGCCCACAAAGATCTGAGACCTGTGGGTAATGAGTTAGTGATTGATGAGTTGGGCCTACAGTTTTAGGTGGGTTCTGAATCACCTGCGAGTGATTTTACAGCAGAGAACAGTGTCTTTTTTGCTGGCCAATCTGATCAGTCACCGTTACAAACAGGACCTACAAGAACGCAGCTTATCTCTATCTGATTGAACAGATACCTGCTACGGCTCATGGCTATCACTTCCCATGAATGGGAAAACACAAAACAAATATAGTTAGTGTCTCAATGGACATTCACCTAAATTTTCTATTGATTTGAACAACCCATACATTACCTTTGAATCTCCGCCATTGAAGAACTCAGCCTTCACAGCCATTTCAAACTGGCTGTTATCTATATCCATTGGAGCATTCATAAAGGCTTCAATCTCTTGTTTGATAGCATATTCACTTGTCTCCTGTTGAAAAATAGAATACAAATTGAATCAATCATGAATGCAATATGTAATATAATAAAGGTGAAAATTCAAAGCTCTGCAAGTCAGTTGGATCTTTCTCCATTGGCAAAGTTAGGACTTGGAAGCTTGGCTGCCTCTCTATACATCCCTACTGCATTAGGCCCACGTTATACAAGCAGCTTTGAGGCAACAGATTTTACATCGCATACATGCCAAGCCTACTGGGCAATGGACTTCCCTGTGTGTAAGATATACAAGCGTTATATCTGTCGTGTTGGTCCCTGTAAACTCAGCATCTGCATCAACAATGCATCCAGAATGGTAAAACAGGCAGCAAAAACATGACAGAAATGATGCCATTGCTTTTATATGGGCAGCTTTGACGCAGCACATCTGCAAAACCACCAGTGTTGCCACCTTTAGTATAAGTTATTTATTTGAAGTTTGCATTAATTAATAAATACAGTGGAACCTTGATAAATCGAATCTCAAGATCTCAAAATCAAAACAGAAGTGTAAAGAAAACAGCTGGTGAGCATAATAGCATATTACATTGCAAGTGTGGGAAATGTTGTTTAACATAGTAGTATGGTAAACATCTTCCTGGATGAGTTATGTATGTTATTTTTTGTCATACAAGTCTAAAATAGCAGATAAGTTGAAATAAGAAACTATAAATCATCGTTATACAAACAACATAACCTCAACACACCAAATCACAGCAACTCAAGGTGAAATATGGGCAATAATGGTTCTAGATCAGCTGATCTAGCTTCCGACCAAATGGTTTTTCAGTGAAATGGTAGCCAGTAACCACCAATAAGCATGCGGTAATAACCATTTGATGATTTTTACCACACAGTGTATGGTAATAATCATCAAATGACATCAGCTGTTTTTGATTTCTGTAATCAGCTGTTTACCACATTGATTCCTTGACTGGTAAACTGTCCATAACCTACAAGTATGACAAAAAGTACTTTACCGCTTGCAGAGCAGTAAAGAGGTATTTTACAATTAGTTTTCAGTACATCAAGAACGACTTTACAAGCAGTTGTAGAAAATAGTTATTAATAGTAACTTACCTCTGAGTCCATGGTTGATAATTTTTATGCACTATATATAGAAGCCAAATACCTTCTGGATATCTATGAGTTGTCAATCAGTACCTGCAAAGTAATGGAAAATGCAAAAAATATAATGCTCATATCAAGCTCAATTATACAGACTATACACATTCTACATGCATTGCAACTTCAGTATGGTAACTAATAAAGTGATTGGCACTCTTATTAAAATCATTTTCTTATACCATTATACAGAGTGTTTCGGAACTCTCTAGGCAGTGTTTCTGGACCACTAACAAAAGTAAATATTGTAATAAAATTTTTCTAAAATCCCCAGTTACTCACACAGCTGCCATTTTGTTTTTTTAACTCATTATTTTTTATTTAAACTCCTCTGAATGTATAATTTTGAAATTTTGCATACAGCTTTATAACAATTAAAACAATTTTTAGAAAATAAATCAAAATTTTCTGACATGAAAAACAAAATGACAGCTATTCAAAATATTTGAACAGGATTAAATTAATAATAGCTAATGATATCAAAATTTTGACTGGAATAACGTTTTTAAAATATTTTTATTGCAAATCCAACAATACCTCATTTTCCAAAATTGGCCAACAATTAACAGAGATATGCTATTTTTTAGGGTGTGCGGTGGTTGAGAACAGGTTGCAGTTTTTTGCTTCCAACCACTGCACACCCTAAAAAGTAGCATATCTCTGTTAATTGTTGGCCAATCTTGAAAAATGAGGTATCGTTAGATTTGCAATGAAAATATCTAAAAAACGTTATTTCAGTCAAATTTTTATATCATCAGCCATTGAGACTTTTATCCTGTTCAAAGATTTTAAATGGACGTCATTTAATTTTTTGATGTCGGAAATTTTTGATTGATTTTTCTAAGATTGTTTTAATTGTTATAAAGCTGTTCGCATAATTTCAAAATTATACATTCAGAGGTGTTCAAATAGAAAAATAATGAGTGAAAAAAACAAAATGGCGGCTGTGTAACTGGGGATTTTAGAAAAATTTTATTAGGATATTTAATGTTGTTAGTGGTCCAGAAACACTGCCTAGAAGTATTGGTAGAGAGTTCCAAAACACCCTGTATAGAAAGTGTGGTCATTGACTCGTCCAGCTGCTAACTTACAAAAAGAATGAATTTAGAGTTAGAACGAGTTCAGAAAAATAATTTTAATTCATTTGATAGCTATAATAAAACTAATGAGCTTATGAGCCTGGTAAACGACACACCAACCTGTGCATACGTTGTCTGAAGAGGCTCTGCGAATCTTGAAGCATAGAATTTTAATTCGAACGGATAAGTAGTATTTTTGTTTATTATTATTAGTATTTATAATATCTTAATAATTTACATCATTAACTTGTCTAATATAAGTTAAAGTATTTAAATGAAAAGTCAAATTCTATTTTCGAGGTTAGGTGTACCGATATTGATAAATTTTCTTGTAATTAAATAGTCTCAAGTTGACAATTGTAATAAATTAAGTAATAATTCATTAAACATTTAACTAAAATCAATTGAAAACAATTTTTAGCTAGGAAAATGAGTCCAAACAAGGCATCTAAATCTAATTGTTCAACTAAAACTCAAGTAGCTACGCGATCTCAGCAATTATTAACGAAAAAATCTCCAACAGCTCTTAAAGCTACTGTAGATGTAGAAGAAAAGGTTGCTAAACTATTGAGTGATCACACCAAATTGAAAACAAAATTAGAAACATCACTAAAGAATTCTGAGGAAGAACGAATAGGGTTAGTGGATCACATAAAATCTCTGGAAGTTATTGTAAAATTGCAGCAGGAAGACCATAAAACTGAAATACTAAATCTCACGAATCAATGTAGGTCTATGTCAGAGGAAATCGAAATATTAAAATCAAAAATAAACTTGGCTAATGTAAGATCTGAACCTCTGATCAATACAAAAAAAGTAGAACCTAAATCAAATGGGGAAAAAATAAATAGAAATGGTCAAACAAAAACGTATAGTCAGGTTTTGCAAACAGCAACCAAAACTAAAGTAAGGGCAAATAACGATAGGAAAGGTAGAGTACTGCTCTTGACATCCAGTCATGGACGAGACTGTAGTGACCTACTAAATAAAAGATTAAAAAATAAGTATGAAGTTCAGAGCTTTTTCAAACCAAGTGCCCCTATAAACGCTATCGTAGAGTCAGCACAGGAACAAACTAAAGATTTTGGTAAAAACGATTTTCTAATAGTACTGGGTGGCTCAAACAATATAAATGAACCTAATCTAAAACATCTTCCTGAAATAAATGAAAAAATTAAAGAGATTGTGCCACTCAGCCAAAAAACTAATGTAATAATAAGTACAATTCCGTATAGGTTTGATAGGCCAGAGCTAAATGAAGCCATTAAGTCAACAAATAAATCAATTCATAATACAATCAACAGCCTAAAAAATAAGAATTCTAAGCAGTTGGGGATTTGTTTTCTAAATGAAAGGCTGAAAAAACAAAACTTCACTAATCATGGTCTACATCTAAATCAATCTGGCAAAGTAATATTTTGTAATAGGCTGGCAGAGCTGATTGAAAGTCGTTTGCAATCTACTGTCAATAATTCTCCTAAACAATCATCTAACGAACCTTTTTTAGTAAAGTGGCTCAAAACCGGGAAGGGAAACTAGTTTCAGATGATAAATTCATATCTTCAATTGTATTAAAAGACGTTAATCGATCAAAAAATCAGGATAGCATTAGTGGAAGGAACTCTTGTAGCAATCTGATAGGCTCTCAAGATTCTAAGAGATTAAGTAAATCTACTTCAATATGCAAAAGCAACGATAAAGTAATACGGGATGATAGGGAAGTACCGGTACTCACTGTGTTCCATCAGAATATTCAATACATTCGTAACAAAATAGATAGAATCGAAGTATTTTTTAAAGAAGAGGCTCCTGATATAGCTATTTTCACAGAGCATGGTTTAAAAGAAGATGAATTGTCACAACTTAATATTCCAAACTATTCATTGAAAACGTCGTATTGCAGGACATCTCATCGAAGTGGGGGAGTAGCTATCTTCACTAAAAATGCTAAGAATATGCAAACATTTAATTTAGAATATGCAGAGAAATTTGCTGTGGAAATGGATTTAGAAGTTACTGGTTTGAGAGTAAAAATCGACAATAATTTCGAAGTAGCGGTGTTAGGTATTTACAGGTCACCAAATGGGGAATGGAACAATTTTTGTGAACTATTCAATAGGCTTTTAGAGATTACTACTACTCGTTTTACAAACGTTATTGTAGCGGGAGATTTCAATACAGACTTTGCAACACAGAATAAAATGACAGAAGATTTAAAGGATATTATATGCATGAATAACTTGGAAATAAAAGTTCATGAATATACCAGAGTCACAAGAACATCACAAACTATAATTGATAACATCCTTACTAATATAGATTACTCTAAAACAAGATTAGGCGGCTCGGAACTATCTGATCATGACTATCAAATCTTAGAGGTGGGGTTGCAAGGTCATAAATCAATTAAAAAGAGTAGAGTAATGAAAGAAATTCAACAATGTGAACAGGGGAATATCGATTGTTTGAAGCAGAATCTGCTACAAGAAAACTGGAGTAGGGTTTACAATAGCAATAGTTTAAATGACAAATATGATAGTTTCATTAATATTTTAAGGTTTCATATTACTATGAGTTGTCCAGTTAAAAAAGTCCCTGTAAAGAACAAATTAGACAAGATTGAAGAGTGGATAACTGATGATATCCTTGCAGAAAGAAATAGGGTTAAAGATGCATATGATGAATTCAAACTATCTAGAAATATGTTAAGTGAAGATAATTACAAAGCTCTAAAGAAAAACTATATGAAAAAAGTGAAAGGAGCGAAATGTAAGAAAACAGCTGAAATTTTGAATAATAGTGTGTACTTTAACACAGCAGTGTGGGATGTAATAAACAAAAATAGGCAAGTAGCTCATGTAGATGCTTATACTAGTGTCCCCAGAATAATTAACGAAAATAAAAAATATATTGATGATAGTGTAGACATTTGTAATTTCTTTAACAGATATTATCAACTGGTTGCTAAGGATCTTCAAAAATCTCTTAATACAGGTATTAGTGATGCAAACATGAGGAATACTGAGGGGATTCAGAACGAATTAAAATTCCACCCAGTATGCCAAGACGAGTTGTCAAATATCATTGATAGTTTAAATAATAAAAAAACTGTAGGAATGGATGGGGTATCCAGTAAAATTCTGAAAGAATGTAAAGATCAATTGTTAGACCCTTTGATTCATCTGATCAATCATTCATTAGAACAAGGTGTTTTTCCAGATAATTTAAAAGAGGGGAAGATCTTGCCAATCTTCAAAAGTGGCGATAGAGAAAAGGTAGAAAACTATAGGCCCATTAGTATTTTAAATGTAATAAGTAAAATTTTTGAAAGAGTAGTTCTAAATAGGTTACTTCTGCACCTTCAAGAAGCTAACTTTATCTGTGATGAACAGCATGGCTTCCAGAAAGGGAGATCAACAAAAACAGCCATAGTTTCTCTAGTTGAAAAACTAATAGATATATTAGATTCAGGTGATAAAGCTACTGCAATCTTCTTAGATCTGTCAAAGGCATTTGATTGTGTTAATCATAGAACTTTATTGGAAATACTGCAAAATGTAGGTGTAAATGGGGTTGAACTGAAATGGTTTGAATCATATCTTATTGGGAGAAAACAATGTGTAGAACTAACTACAGTAGTTGGTAATAGTATAGTAAAGAATAAATCTAATAAATTAGAGGTGCAAGCTGGAGTGCCTCAGGGGTCAATACTAGGTCCATTGCTTTTTTTGTTATATGTCAACCGTTTACCTAAAGAATTAATTAGTGGTAGAGCCCTCTTATTTGCTGATGATACATCACTCATTTTCAGCAATTCCATTCTAGATAATTTAGAAATAAGTGCCCATATAGGTGTGCAGTCCATTGTCCAATTTTTAAACCAGTTGAAATTAACTATAAATAGTAAAAAATGCCAATACCTTCAATTCAAAAACAAACATAATTTAAATGAAGATAGGGCTATAAACGTGTTTGTAAACGATAATCAATTAGACCAGGAAGAAAAAATTGCATTTCTAGGAGTTATGTTGGATAGACGATTGACCTGGACTCCATACATTGAGAAAATATGTAGTAAAATTTCATCTGGGGTATTTGTCCTGCGACAGCTCGCTAGATTGAATGACAAAAAGTTACTTTTTACAGCTTACCATGGGCTCTTACTGTCACATATTAGGAATGCTATCTTAGTATGGGGTAATTCATCAAAACAAAATCTTG
Source organism: Conomelus anceps (assembly GCA_948455865.1). Taxonomy (NCBI): domain Eukaryota; kingdom Metazoa; phylum Arthropoda; class Insecta; order Hemiptera; family Delphacidae; genus Conomelus; species Conomelus anceps. The sequence goes on along the minus strand of OX418222.1, from coordinate 1,296,345 downwards.
ATAGGGTGTTTAAGATCCAAAAGAAAGCGGTTAGGTGTATAGAAAGAGTAAATAGATTAGATTCATGTAGGCCGTTGCTCAAGAGACTTGGTCTCCTAACTGTACCCTGCTTATATGTGTATGAAGCTACTTTATATGTAAAAACGAATGATATTAACCAAAATCTTGATGTACATGATTATAATACAAGAAGCCGAGGAGATTATCACTTGGTGAGTCACAATAGTAGCCTATTCAATCAAAAACCTAGTTATATTGGTAGGAAATTCTACAACAAGCTACTGCAGTTTTTGAAGAGTCTTGAAAATATAGAAATATTTAAAAATCAATTGAAGAAATATTTAGTTGATAAAGCTTTTTATAGTGTACAAGAGTTCCTTTCACATCAAAATTAAGCCTCACCTCAACTAATTGAAGTAATTATGGTATCTAGTGTATAATATTGTTGATCTGACTTGTCTTATACTCCTTAACTGGAGTCTCCAAGACGTAATCTACAAAAAAAAAAAAAAAAAAAAAAAAAAATGAATGAATGGTAATTAAACGTTTCAAATTTTCCGACAATTTTTGATTCTGTGACATTCACACACCCCAGGAACTAAATTTTTTGGGGGTCGCAATTTTTTCACAAGAAAATTTAAATTTAGAAATTTTTTTTAATAAAAAATCATAGCTTACAAACATATAAGCAGCTACATAAAACGATATAAATCAAGAGAATAGAATATTTCCAAAACACATCTGCCCCCAAACACAGTGCCCGCTCCGCGCGCCTAACCTAACCTTCCCTGGGTGGCTTAAATTGATATTATAGCAATTGAATTAGTAATAAATAATATCCCAAGATAAAAATAATTATGTATTCGAGAGCCGCCATCTTGTCAACAAATGGGATTGACATATTTTTCCTGTCGTTAAGAAGACTCAACAAGGCTAGATATGACTGAACCACCACATAACTTCAGTACTTTTATTAAATTTTTCATCAATTTTTTGCCTGCACACTCAACACACACTAGTAAGTAATAGTACCCTGACAAACATTGAAGTATTGAAAGGTAGTTAGCTTATTTGTTGTTGTTTCATGCATGAAAGAACTAAAGATATTAGTTGGTTCCGTCATATCTAGCCTTGTTAAGACACACAGGTAAGGTTTGGTTAGGCGTGCAAAGCATTAAGTATTTAAATAGGGCGGAAGTATTCATGCAATGTTATATTCACTTGATCTATCTCGTAATACTGAATCCTGAAAATTATTGTTTACCATGATATTTATCCCTATCACAAATAATGAAACGGTATTTAACTTATTGAGTATCCGAACTTTTCGAATTTTTCAACAATTTTTTCCCCACACACTCAAAACACACTAGTAAGTAATAATACACTGATATTTTGCGGGGGCAACGCTTATTTGGCATTTGAATTAGAGTTTTCTGATGGAACTATTTTTCTTCCGCGTATGAATACTTCCATCACACTGGTTTGGTTTGGTTAGGTGGAATCATGTAGTCTTCGAAACATATGTTTTCTTTGAAATGCTATAATTTTGTATTTTCGGCCAGAGAGTCGATTATTGATAGATCACATGATGATAGATAGTATTTGGAAAATATAGCTTTTTCTTGGAAATGCTATGATTTTTTATTTTCGGCGAGAGTTGATTGTTTGAATTTATCCATTATGTGAGACGCCGTTTGTAAGTAGAGATTTGTGATATGGAGTGCAGCCTGAAATTTTGAGGATTTTGAAGTATTGAAAGGTTAGTGAGCTTAGTTTTTTCGTTGTTTAATGCATGAAAGAACTGAAGGTACGAGGTGGTTCCATCATAGCCTACTAGCCTTGTTAGCCACTAGGGAATGTTTGGTTAGGCGCACAGAGCGCAAATTGTGTTTGGGGGCGGTAGTATTGTGGCAGTGTTATATTCACTTGATCGATGTTTTTTAATGGTAAATTAGCTTGATTTGTGTTGTTTTATGCATTAAAGTACTAAATCTCTGAGGTGGTTCAGTCACATCTAGCCTTGTTAGCCACCCAGGGAAGGTTTGGTTAGGCAGTGTTTGGGGGCGGTAGTGCTTCGGAAATGTTATATTCACTTGATTGATATCGTTTTGTGGTTCGGAGCTCCTCATATGTTTGCAAATTATGAATTATTCAAATAAAAAATTAAAAAAAAAAAATTTCCAAAAAATTTTTATTTTTTTTTTGTGAAAAAGACGCGACCCCCAAAAAATTTCAACGGAATATTGCTTCATGGGGTGTGTAGATGTCACAAAAAAATGATGATGGTCATGCTTATTCAGTGCTCAGGTAATTTTTTGGGCATACGGGATTATACTGACTTTAACCAATAACAAATGTTTAACACATGTTTTTTTGTAATCAAATAAAAATTGAATATTCGAAATAAGAAAATTAATTCGAATATTCAATTTGTTCATCAACTTTAGACAGTTTGAAAATTGTAACGTCTTCCCGAATTATTCCAGTTTAATAAAAATTATTGAGTATTGGCAATACCTCCTAACAAAAAAAATGTGTTCTAGATAACAGGTGATATGAAGTTGAACCTGAAAAACGATTCAGGCAGTTTTTCTATCTCATGGAGATTCATCTTACTCTTTGTTATTGAATCAGGCCATTTTACATGTTTTTGAATGTTTCTTTACTCAGAGGTGGTGATTAAGAAAACAACAGAGCCTCTATGATCAGCTGGAAGAGCCCTAGGACTAACTTCTTTCCTAATTTGAAATGTAACCTCAGTGGGAGGTGGCCAATAATAATAATATCAAGGAGAATTTTTAAGAGAATGTGCATCAAGCCCGTAAAGTATAAAGTAAAGTATATTTGTTAAGTTGTGCATGATTTGAAATGACTCTCCTCTTGACTGCTAACAACTGTTTCTGGCTGGATACCATTCAATCTTATTATTTATCTACATACGTAATACGTCAAAAACCTGCAACTTCAACACCACCCTCCACTCCAACATAACCAAGGACACCAAGTTGACAACTTGAGTTGGCGACTAGGTTGGTCGTCTATGGGCCTCTTTATGGACAGTTTACCATTGTGTACGTTCTGGGAGCATCTGGTTTGGTGCACCAGAATTCATTTCATTCAGTTCATTTCTACATAAACTGCTATCATTATTAAGGTAAATAACGGGAAATATATCATTGAAATTACAAAATTTTGTTCAATAAATATTTTATAATAAACTTACTACTTAAAAGAGCATGAATTTCCTCTGATTCATGAATATTGTACATAACCTCATTGAATGCATTAACTTGATCATGTTTGGAAGCCATTTTGGAATGAAACAGCAGCTCTCTGGTTACTGGTTCACAGTCCGTGGATCTACCTTTTCGTACGGTGCATGAAACCTGCACCGGAGCAGGCCAAACCGGAAACAGCTGCTGGTTAACGAACTGTCAAAAGCTACCAAGGGACTTGGAACTCATGCCTCTGGTGCACCGGTTGAAGCTACCGGTGCACCGAAAATGCTCCCAGAACTTACACTAGATGCTAAACTTACTAGATGCTTAACTCTAACGTTGAAGGCTATGGCATAGTGAAGCCACTTTTTTCTGGCGGGAAAAGGCCAAATCGGACAAAAGTTCAAATTTAACACAGGCTCTTATGGGAAAATGTCAATTTTCATTTGAAGATTTCTCACAACTCCCTTGATGGATATCAATAATTCTTTTTTTGAAAAATAGCACATGATTTTGTCTTACATATAGTAGTAATAATTTGACATTCCAGATTTTTTCTGTCTCAAGCCAATTTCAAACTCAGAGCAGTACATAAGCAGTATCGTATGTGATTTCAGGAAAAACATACAGTAATTTTTTTCTCAGCATATTCCTATGTACTTATGCACTGAATCCGAATCTGAACTCTCGCACCTCAAAAAAAAACACTTGCTTCACAAAATATTTCCAAGATGGCGGCCAAAATTTAATAATCAAATTTTCTCAATCTTTATGAAGAAAAATTCTAGTGTAATATTATTTGTGGTCTGTGATTCCATGATTTCGAATATATGATTTTTATTCTGAGAAAATTCGGGAATAGAAGATATTTTAATAAAGCAAACATCAAAGTCCACCTTTTTCAAATTCTGACTAAAATAACAATAATAGGCTATCTTGTGGAGCAGACATACTGAATTATAAAAAACATCATAACTTGATTCAGCAGTAGGCCTCCAGTTGTGTCTGAGGTAGCATTACAACAATGCAAAATTGCCATCACACAAATATGTAAATGTTGAACTCTTTAGTGAAGATTTTTCTAAATATCATTAACGTTATATATCAAGTGAAAAAGTAATATTATGGAACTGCAACACCAAAGGAAATATAAATGTACTGTATGAATAAATATATATATATATTTTTAGATACCGCATGCTTCAGAATTCAGTAGGCTCCTATATAAATTCATATTGAGAATCCCAAGAATGCTCATCAATGCCATTGCAGTTCAAGCAAAATCGCTTGATTAAAAGAGTTATCTAATAAATTACTGTATGGTATATCACAAGTAATTAATGCTTATAAGAACAAGATTGATGTGGTGAATATGGTAGTACATTATTTTTAATAAAAAAAAACAAAGGTAAAGAAGCAGAAAAAAATCTTGAAAAGCTATGCTTGCACATAGACAATAAAAAGATAAAATTACTTGTTTGAAAATAAATATTTCCACCAGACTTGTAGTGATTGGTACATCCATAATCACTACATGAAACAAACATGTTAAAAAATCATTTACATCACAAAACTAGTCATTTTAGCACTGGCAAGTATGGGGTTTTTCCATTACCACTATACAAATTTTTGTGGTTTTGCCCAATTTAGAAGCGGGCGATGGTAGCTCTGTGACTTCACAGGGGATCCCGGAGTTACGCATCTAGTAATATTATATCAATGCAGTTTACCAGTCAAGGAATTAAACAGTATGTGGTAAACAGCTGTTTACAGAAATCAAAAACAGCTGATGTCATTTGATGATTATAACCGCACGCTTATGGGTGGCTACTGGCTACCATTTCACTGAAAAACCATTTGGTTGAAAGCTTGATCAGCTGATCTAGAACCTTTATTGCCCATTTCACCTTGAGTTGCTGTGATTTAGTGTGTTGAGGTTATGTTTGAATAACAATGATTTATAGTTTCTTATTTCAACCTATCTGCTATTTTAGACTTGTATGATGAAAAATATTGTACATAACTTGTCCAGGAAGATGTTTACCATACTCGTATGATAATACTGCACTCATCTTTGTCTCATGTGTTAACTCATCATACTTGACAGTAAACACCATTCCCACACTTGTAACCTAATATGCTATACCCACACTGGAATTTACTTTCCCACACTGGTGCAGGAAAAGACTTTTTTGCATGCTACAATTAGTGCAAAAATAGGCACTTTTTTGGGTTACTGTAGGAAATAGCTATTTGTGTAACTAGAGTGCAAAGCACCATTTTTCTGCATCAAGAGAAACAGTTTTTTCATGAGCCAAAGGCGAGTGAAAAAAGTTTCTCAAGTGCAGAAACAATACTTTGCACTCGAATTACAAATTAAATTTTTCCTACAGTATTGTATAAAGTAATTCAGACAGAACAAAACAGGGCATACATAACCTGAAAATTCCTCACATAACCTATCTTTGAATCAAATCGATTTCATCAACAACTACAACAACTATTTCACAGCTGAAGCAGAGTAGCCAACCTATTTTTGAATGTTGAATAGGGATCACTATTTATAATAATATGCTCACTATTTTGTGTTGTTAGGTTGCAAATTTGGAGTGCAGAAAAGTACTTTTCCTACAGTGGCCCGAAAAAGTGCCTATTTTTGCACTAACTGTAGCACACAAAATAGTCTATTCCTGCACCAGTGCAGGAAAGTAAATTGCAGTGCGGGAATTTACTTTTCTGCATTCCAAATTTGCAACCTAAAACACAAAATAGTGAGCATGTAATACACAGGTTCCCTATTCTGCATTCAAAAATAGGTTGGCTACTCTGCTTCAGCTGTGAAATAGTTGTTGTAGTTGAAATTGATTTGATTCAAAGATAGGTTATGTGAGGAATTTTCAGGTTATGTAAGCCCTGTTTTGTTCTGTTTGAATTACTTTATACATTACTGTAGGAAAAATTTAATGTGTAATATGAGTGCAAAGTATTGTTTCTGCACTCGAGAAACTTTTTTCACTCGCATTCGGCTCGTGAAAAAAACTGTTTCTCTCAATGCAGAAAAACGCTATTTTGCACTCTAGTTACACAAATAGCGATTTCCACACTGTAATTTACTTTCTCGCACTGGTGCAGGAATAGACTATTTTGCATGCTACAGTTAGTGCAAAAATAGGCACTTTTTGGGTTACTGTAGGAAAATGAAATTATTAGTAGAGACAAGCTTAGTGTGGTTGCTAATATTGACACTAAATGGCGCAATAACATTCCAGTTTATTGAGCTTATTTGACTACAACATTCAATAAATCAAATAATTGCATTAACCAAAATCAATAATTGTCTAATGATGAATATTTTCAACATTTTTGGTTGCATGGTCATTTCATTTTGAGTTTAGATTAGCTGGTTTTATGCAAGTTAACAGTGTACTTCTTTATCAAGTGTGCAATGTAAGTATATCAGTGTGCTTATATAATAACAGGTGTATATTGACTAGAGTATTATTCAAATTATTTCTCTTCATTACCATATTGATAATTACTATTCTTTGAAACGTTATAATGCTGCATTTCTATACACTTTACTATTAATGGTTCAATCATTTTCCAGGCTTCAGTCATGATGGACTATAGATACAAAAATTCAATGAAGGTTATTGTACTAGAAATCATGCCAGCACAGCAATCTAAACTTGCGCCATTCAGTTCACCAATTCTTCTCAGCAAGAACCATGACTGAGTGACAGAGAACAAACAACTGAAACTCAACTAAATCTTCATACAATAGCATTGATCAATTTTTGCAAGTTTTGATACTGTGGTCAATATATAATTTATAGCATCCAAAGAGTTCATTCCAAATTGTAGAAATGAACCAGGATTCAAAGATTATCAATATACAGCAACTTTTGACTGATGTACTAATTCAGCCATGGATGTAAATTGAGATATTCAGAGACAATATTTCTGAGCACATACAGAGCACTCCTATAATCACAGAATTCACAATAGGAAGGTTACACGTTTGTATGATTTCTAAAGCCACATCTCCACCAACCAAACATGCTTGGCAAGCAGTTTTCACTGGAATCAGCTGACGTCGCCAATCATTTTTTGGAGTTGGTTTGGTGTGGACACATTCTCAAACATTATGATCGGTCGACACTGTTCGCTCACAGACCAAACATTTCTATTGAACTCACGAACATGTTCGGTGACCCATATGTTTAATGTTTGCCCATTTTTTGTATTAGCCAACATGTTCGGCAGACATGTTCGGTTGGTGGAGATGCGCTTTAAGATGGTTTTTTATAAGTAGGATAAAGAGCAGCTATTATAGTAACAAAATTTACAGCTGAACGGTTAATCACCTATGTGAGTTCTTAGATGAATTTTTAAACTCCTAAGTTGAGAGCTTTTATAATCACAAGATTCACAGCTAAAATGTTTTTCACCTGTGTGAGATCTAACATGTCTTTTCAAACTAGATGAATAACAGCATTTAAAATCACAAAATTCACAGCTAAAATGTTTTTCACCTGTGTGAGATCTAACATGTCTTTTTAAACCAGATGAATAACAGCATTTAAAATCACAAAATTCACATCTGAATAGCTTATCACCTGTGTGAGATCTAACATGTCTTTCCAAATTCGATGATTGACAGCATTTATAATCACAAAATTCACAGCTGAAAGGTTTATCACCAGTGTGAATTCTGAGATGAGATTTTAAAGCAGATGAAGAAGAGCTTTTATAATCACAAAATTCACAGCTGAAAGGTTTATCACCAGTGTGAATTCTGAGATGATATCTTAAAGCAGATGAAGAAGAGCTTTTATAATCACAGAATTCACAGCTGAAAGGTTTATCACCTGTGTGAGTCCTCAGATGTATTTTTAAATTGTCAAGTCGAGAGCTTTTATAATCACAAAATTCACAGCTGAAAGGTTTATCACCTGTGTGAGTCCTCAGATGTATTTTCAAACTAGATGATTGACTGCATTTATAATCACAAAATTCACAGCTGAAAGGTTTATCACCAGTGTGAGTTCTTAGATGAAATTTTAAATTGTTAAGTTGAGTGCTTTTATAATCACAAAATTCACAGCTGAATTGTTTATCACCTATGTGAGTTCTTAGATGAATTTTTAAACTGCTGAGTCGAGAGCTTTTATACCCACAAGATTCACAGCTGAAAGGTTTATCACCAGTGTGAGTTCTTAGATGCCGTGTTAAATGTATAAGTTGAGTGCATTTATAATCACAAAATTCACAGCTGAAAGGTTTATCACCTGTGTGAGTCCTCAGATGTATTTTTAAATGGTCAAGTCGAGAGCTTTTATAATCACAAAACTCACAGCTGAATGGTTTATCACCTGTGTGAGTCCTCAGATGTATTTTTAAACTGCTAAGTCGAGAGCTTTTAAAATCACATAATTCACAGCTGAATGGTTTATCGCCTGTGTGAGTCCTCAGATGTATTTTTAAATGGCTAAGTCGTGAGCTTTTATAATCACAAAATTCACAGCTGAAAGGTTTGCTACCTTTACGCTTCTTTGAGTGGATTTGTAAACCTTTCTTATCCAAGCACACATAGTCACATAATTTACAGGCATACTGTTTTTCCTCTGAATGTATTTTTCTTATATGACGCATCAAATCACTCAATCTAGGAGTTTTATAACTACAATGAGCACAGCTATAAGATTGTAGATTTTGATGAGTCAGCAAATCATTTCCAGAATCCACCTGTCCAAAAGTTCCTGCAATGACATCTCCGTCTATGCAAATAGGGGTTGAACACTCTCTACTGTCCGCTGATTGCAAATCTGCCTCTTCCAAACACCCTCCAGTCTGATGGACATCTGAAAATACCAATATTATACTATAATAGTTATTTATGTATTAAGAGCGTGAAGCGCAACTTTATCGCTCGGGCCAAAACATTCACTGTACGATGCATAGCGGAGCGCAGTAATTTTGCAAGAGCGATAAAGAAGCTTCACATGCAAATAACATACAATATTTTTCCTACAACTGAAGTTCTGGATTCCAACACAATAAATAAAGCTTGTAGTTGGTAACATCAAAGACCATGCACGGATTTGGTTAGCATGTGCATTTTTGAGGTTATGAGAATTTCATGGATTCCGTGATCCACTAATGAGAAGACATCAAAATCAAAACAGAAGCATAAAGAAAACAGCTGGTGAGCATAATAGTATATTACATTACAAGTTTGGGAAATGGTGTTTAACATACAAGTATGGTAAACATCTTCCCAGATGAGTTACATATGATATTTTTTGTCATACAAGTCTAAAATAGCAGATAAGTTGAAATAAGAAACTATAAATCATGTTTTACAAACATAACCTCAACACACCAAATCACAGCAACTCAAGGTGAAATGGGCAATAATGGTTCTAGATCAGCTGATCTAGCTTTTGACACAATGGTTTTTCAGTGAAATGGTTGCCAGTAGCCACCCATAAGCATGCGGGAATAATCATTTGATGATTTATACTAGACAGTGTATGGTAATAATCATCAAATGACATCAGCTGTTTTTGATTTCTGTAAACAGCAGTTTACCACATTGATTCCTTGACTGGTAAACTGTCCATAAACTACAAGTATGATGAAAAATCCATTACTGCACTGAAAAAGGATGCGGTAATGAAAATCAGCTGTTCTTTCTGTAAACAAATGTTTACCGGCTCAATTCAATACTCCGTAAAGTGGTGAATATGTACAAGTATGACGAAAAGTACTTGATGTCTTGCAGAGCAGTAAAGAGGTATTTTACAATTAGTTTTCAGTACATAAAGAACTACTTTACAAGCAGTTGTAGGAAAAAGGCTTTATCAGATTATATTTCTTTCCTGTTAGATTATCTAACTGATAATTCATAGAAATGACTAATAGAATGTGAATGTCTTACCGAGCACTTCTTCTTTGATGCAGCCTGAGGTGGAACCTAAGCCTGGAGATTCTTCTTGACAAACACCACTCTTTGACCATGAATTGCACAGTGGCGCTGATTCTTGGATACCACATTCCTGCTTGACTGCAGCCATCTGCAATAATAATTATTATTATGATGGAAACTGTAGTGAGCTATCATATGTAAAAAGCTTTGTGCATAAAAGAACCAAGCAACAGGAAGTCTGAACTGATAAATAAATAAATAAATCAATTTATTTTTTCAGCAAATGCATACAAATAGAGTTGAGCTGCAAATGTAATGAATAACAATAGTTGTATCATGATCCTGCCAGGGGTGCAGAATATTCCGAAGCCCCAAAATTTCCCCAGAACATCAATTTTAAACACCAAAATTTCCCCAAAATAAGTGTCATGAAACCCAATAATATAACTTGAGTTTGTTTCTTCAAATTTCACTTATTACTCATAGCTTTCATTGAAATCAAATTAAAAATGTGGATTAATGGATTTAAATTACTTTTCACATTTTGAACTCACATGTTTTATTTCAATTGATAAACCAAATTCAGTAATCACTACACTAGTACTTAAGAATAAAATGATTCAGGCTTGTAGAGTGAGAAGCGTACTAAGAAAAAATAATTAAGATTAAAATTGTTGAACAGTTTTTAATTTCTTGCTCTTCCACTCAAGAGCTCTTCATCTTCTGTTTCTGTGTCACAATACATTTTTAGTCATCATCCATATATCCATCTACATAGAAAAAACACACATTCTTAAAGAAGTGTATAAAATTATTCTAATATTTTAATTATCCTATATTTCATATTTTCTACAATTATGAACCAATTCATTAATGCCAGTAATGGATTTTTAATACCTTTAACAATCCATGAATGATATGGTAAATACTATGTGCTATGATTTGGATTGTTTTTTCTGAGACTCCATAGGCACTTTAGACAATGACTCATCAGTCATCACTTTCCTTCTAGGTACTACTAATTAGACGGGACTGTGTTGATGCGTAATATTCTATCGTTCACAAATAACGAATTATATCCATTATATATGTGTTATTTTAAGATTTACTCGGACTTTAAGCACTTAAGTCTGAGTAATGTTCTGTCAGATCTTAAAACTCATATGCTTAATTTTTTTATTTCCCCAACATTTCCCCAGACCCTCGGCGATTTCCCCCGAACAATGTTCGGGTGTTCGGACATATTCTGCATCCCTGGATCCTGCAATATAAAATATTATAGTACAGCATTTATTAATAGTTATGATATATTTACATTATAAAGAGATAAGTGTGACACATAAATAAATACATATGTATAGTTGGAAAATACTACCCTAGATCCATTATCATTTTTCTAATTTCAAGGAATTTTGCCCTCATTTAGATTAGACAACAGAATCATCAACCTGTCCTCTTCGTTTATTATGTTGTAACAGAATTCATTCAATAATTGCATTCGCCAGTCTCTATACATTGGACAGCGCAACATAAAGTGACCCAATGTTTCTTCTTCTCCAAAATTACAAATGGGGCAATTCTTTGAAGGGTCCATCCATAACTTAGTCTCTCTGTCCTTGAACAAATAGAGTGCCTTATCTGAGGCTAGTCGTAGTTGAGTCAATATTCTAGTTTTTGCAAAAGGCATTCTAGTATTCAGCTGCTCACCCAGGGTGAAGTTTGGGTTTATTTTTCTGTATAAAGGACAGGTTGTCAACTCTAAGGCCGATCTTTCATCAGAAAAATTTAATATATCCCTATTTCTCACTAAAATGTAAGGCAAGTAAGCGTCAAGCACTCTCAATAGCATTCTCTCATCATTAAAGTCTACCTGAAAACCAGACAAATGAAGTTGTTCTCAAACTAGAACTAACCAGTTATGCGGCCCTCCAACACCACCACCATCTGCTGCCGCTAAAATGGCTAATCTCTTAAAACAAATGTATGGGTATCTATGGTTGGGCATATTCAACAATCTGATTAGAAAGCCTAAACTTCTTTTTAATACATTATTGGTTAGCCTTGTTCTGTTTGTTTCTAAGCAAACTGCCCATCCCAGTGTACATTGACTTGAAATTTTTTTTTTTTCAAAAAATGTAATTGAGCTTTCTCCAATAACTCCAAATTCTGAAACCCCCATATATCAGAACCATACAACAGAGCAGGTAGGATGACAGAGTCATAGAGCTTCATTTTGCTTTCCCACACGTTTGATTTAGCTTTTCTGAGAATACTCATCACTGGTTCACCTAACGATTTTACTCCTCAACATGAGTGATTGGCTGTGTTGTCGAAATTTCCCATCTGAACTGAAAATCACCCCTAAATATTTATATTTATTGACAACTTCAATTTTACTTCCATTATACCAGAAAGACACATTTCTCCTTAGGCCTTGCTTATGAAAAGGTACTATTTTTGTCTTGTCTATGTTGACAGTCAGCTTTTTATTAACACAAAATTCTGCTAAACATTTGATTTTATTTCTCAAGTCAGATTCACAATCTGCCATAATAACAACATCATCATCTGCAAAAAGCAGCATAAGAATGTCCTTGCCCTCGCCCATATTGACTCCGCTGAAGCCTTTATCTCTAAAGAATGTATCAATATCATGCAAATACAAAGAGAAGAGAATTGGACTAGCAGAGTCCCCCTGCAAAATACCCCTTGTAACTGGTATTGGAACGGATTCCCCATTTTCTTTACTGTTATCGACAATAATCGTGGCCGCATCTGAACTGATAAAATCGACCTTAAAGTTCATGGTGGGCACTCAATTCTGCATTTAAAATTTTTTGTTCAATTTTTTTGTGATTCAGACATGCATCCTACAACCAAACTCGCTTTATCATCAAGTAGTTTCAGTTTTTTTCACAAGATGGCTGCACTAACTCCATTTAGCCCAAATTTGTTCTTGGTTCCTTTATGCATTAAGCCAGCTAATTGTTGCTTCTCAAGCTGAATAAGTTTTCTGATTGATTCTAGAAACTAAACTGTGTTGTTCATGACAATAATTGAACGAGCGAAGCGAGTTCTTCCTTTTGACTTGAGGCTCGAGGCATTGTGTGTTTGTTTGTATGTTCCACGATAACTTTCAAACACCTTTATCAATCAACTTCACATTTGAAACACAGAACCTTGGTATCTTTAGACAGGTCAAGTTTGTTGGCCAATGAAATTAACCGACTCCTTCATCCTTTTTGAGGTGAATCAGGTTCTCAGCCCTTCATTAATATATTACTATATTTAAGAAAATAGTTGTTTTCACCATATGGAATTCGCAATATATTTTGAGCTATCATCAGCTGTAGGTGAATAAATGCGATCAGGCTTTTTATAGGATCTCTATAAGCTGATATACTAATTTCATTGACCTGATATATGGATATATAAACAGCTGTTTTTCATGTGGTAAATATATCTACTCTATAGATTGATACACTAATTCCATTGCCCTGATATATAGGTATATGATTACGGTAGGTCTTTTTTGTGGAAAATAAATGTGTGTATCAGAGCAACGATGAACTTGAACTTCAAGTGATAGATGTCTTGTGAATTTTATCTAAATCAGTATCTTCTAAACAGCTGTTACCACCTTCCCCTATGATAAGCTTACCAAATGAGTTTCCCTTTCCAAAAATAGTTGTTTGCAAGTGAGTTCTCTAGCCGGTTGTACTCACTAGTAATAATACTTTTAAATACTACTTAAACCATTGCGTAGAGCTAGAGGTTAATTAACAATAAAAATAGGGAAGTGATAGCCGTGAGCCGTAGCAGGTATCTGTTCAATCAGATAGAGATAAGCAGCATTCTCGTAGGTCCTGTTTGTAACGGTGACCGATTGGATTGGCAAAAAAGACACTGTTCTCTGCTGTAAAATCACTTGCGGGTGGTTTGGAAGTCACCTAAAACTGTAGGTCCAACTCATCATCAATCACCATCATCCAACTCATTACCCATGCACAGGTCTCAGACCCATGTGGGCTTCATCCAGACCTAAGTATGGATGGTAGAATATTCCATGATTATGCATTATACTATCTTACTCGAAACCATTGGACCTAGCGAAAAGAAAACAGACCCTGCTGCTATCATGCTAGTTTTGCTGAAACACAGAATTGTATTAAAATACTCAATTGGCAATAGGAAGCGAACCTGATGACTAATTCACTCAATGATTCAACATAAAAGCATTGGACCACTTTTTCACTCTCTTTTCCACCCGGCCCCACACCCACCAATATTTCAGTTCTATGGGAGGAATAGTTGTAGACTGCAATACAAGGTTGGGCCCAACTTTTCACCATCTGATATCATGATGAACTGAAACATTTTAGAGAAGTTAACTTTTAGTATCAATCAAAAAGTTTAATGGAACTTCTATTTTGTCGTTTGAGCTGTGTTGTAGTAGACAAGGTTTAGGTGGGTTCCGAACTATTTAGTTGATTGGAAAACACAAAACAAATATAACTAGTGAGCCCCCCGGGCTAGAAAACTTGCTCGTAACTACTTCTGATTTAAAAATCCGTAACTTATTCACAGTTCAGGCTATTTTAAAAGATTGAAACCAAAGACGATATTTTGGATATATGCAACTGGAATATGTGATGTTATAAAAACTATTACAAGTGCAGGATTCCAGCAGCCAACTAGCCGTAATATTATCCTACTCAAAGCTCAATAACCTTCTCACAAGGTATTACAGTATGTATTTCTCACAATTGAAGTGCTTGAATAATTAAAAATGAAGATAAATACACCATCATTTTTGATTTACATAACTTACATAAATATACAAATAGTCTATATAAAGTAAACACTCAACATTTCACCAAAATTGAGAAATTGTCTAATTAATATTTGTGATTGTAATATGAATTATGTACCAACTCTATGATTCAGCTAAATGCACTGTATATCAAATCGACTCACCCGTATACTTCCACAATATTAGTCTATCAAATTGCAGCTAAGGTCTCTTGCTGAATGTTCTGTCACTTTCCCAACATTTGTTGCTATTTTTCAATAATGATATGGCAGACACTTATTACTGAACATGCAACTTTAACTTCAGATTGCAATTGTATAACTTTAAATATATCACAACATTGCAAATAGAATTATATAATTAATCAAGTTCATCTTTGCTCACACAGATTTATTTTCCACAAAACATATCTACTGTTCTCATCTATATATATAAAAGTGAATGTCTGTCTTATGTATGTATGTATGTTCCCTATAGACTTCAAAACTACATGACAGATCGGCATGAAACTTTGGGAATATGTTGTGTGAATATTGGGGATGGTTTCTGACTATAAATTTTAATAGGGGAGCTAATAATTATTATTAATTAATCCATTTTATAGACCTAACCTACTGAACTTGCCAGCCAAGCAGCTTAAAGGAACAGCTGATAGAAGTCAACAGTTTTTAATCATATGGCAGGACCCTTAGCGGCGTTATTTACGATGTCTTTGAACAGCAAAAGACTGCACTTTGCATGTAGGCTACCGTGCAGTCGGAGCCTTGCAATATGTAGGAAACATACGACTGGATATGATGAAATGTAAATATGCTGGGTTGATGACATCTGTTAACCAATGCAGCTAGAAATTTGAAATGCAGCCTCAGTGGGAGGTGGCAAATAATAAAATAAAAAGCCTAGCTTCTACCCTAATAGTCATTGAAGGTTTAAATTTGAAATGTTCATTGAGAGGTGGTGAATAAGAGGTCTTACTGTGTATGAAAACAACGAAGGAGGCCTCTCTGATCAGCTGGAAGAGCCCTAGGACTAACTTCCTTCCTAACTTGAAATGTAACCTCAGCGGGAGATGACGAATTATAAAATCAAGGTGAATTTTTATAAGAAAGCAGCAACACATGTCGGGCCAGCTAGTATACCTATATATCAGATATATATTCTATAAAAAACCTGATCACATTTATATTGTATATAAACCTTATCACATTCACCTACAGCTGATAACTCAAAATATATCACAAGTTAGTTCGAAGTTACTGACAATTGAACAAACTGACAAATTTATTTAAACAGAATTTACTAATTTCGAATTCCTTTAATTGCTATCAGTTTATACTGAAGACTTCTGCAATGGCAGATATTGCAATTAAAGGAATTCGAAATTAATAAATTCTATCAAAATATATTTTGAAATCTATTGCAAATGCCATCATATGGTAGAATCGTAGAAACAACTATTTTCTATACATAGTGATATACAGATATATATATAATTATATCAATGAAGGGCCTATTTGATTAGCCTCAAAAAGGATGAAGGAGTCGTTTAATTTTATTTTCCAACGAACTTGACCTGTCTAAAGATACCAAGAATCTGTGTATCAAATTTGAAGTTGATTGATAAAGGCGTTCGAAAGTTATCGTGGAACATACCCACAAACACACAACGCCTCTAGCCTCAAGTCAAAAGGAAGAACTTGCTTCACTCAATCAATTAGTGTCACTATGGCCATTCACCTAAATTTTCTATTGATTTGTACAACCCATACATTACCTTCGAATCTCCGCCATTGAAGAACTCAGCCTTCACAGCCATTTCAAACTGGCTGTTATCTATATCCATTGGAGCATTCAAAAAGGCTTCAATCTCTTGTTTGATAGCATATTCACTTGTCTCCTGTTGGAAAATAGAATACAAATTAAATCAATCATGAATGCAATATGTAATAAAATAAAGGTGGAAATTCAATGCTCTGAAAGTCAGGTGGATCTTTCTCCATTGGCAAAGTTAGGACTTGGAAGCTTGGCTGCCTCTCTATACATCCCTACTGCATTAGGCCCACGTTATACAAGCGGCTATGACGCAACAGAATTTATGTCGTGTACACACCAAGCCTGCTGGGCAATGGACTTCCCTGCGTGCAAGTTATACAAGCGTTATATCTGTCATGTCGGACCCTGTAAACTCAGCATCAGCATCGACAATGTGTCCAGACTGGTAAAACAGGCAGCAAAAACATGGCAGACGCCGTTGCTATTATATGGGCAGCTTTGATGTGGCAGATCTGCAAAACCACCAGTGTTGCCACCTTTAGTATAAGTTATTTATTTGAAGTTTGCATTAATTAATAAATACAATGGAACCTTGATAAATCGAATATCAAGGGGAACGGCAAAAATTCGAATTATCAAGTATTTTGATTTATTGAGGTTCGATTTATCAAGGTCCATCTTAAAATACTTCGATTTATAGAGGTTACTGTAATCAGTTACTGTATTTGTGCCACAGAATCTCATCCAATAAGCATGCAACTTTGATTTACTAAGGTTCTCTCATGGCGAGGTGAAACTACCCGTAAGGGTTTCCCCACCATGAAAAGCCAAAAATTTACAAATTTACTTTTACTAATAAAACTTCAATTTGTTGTTTGTAAAGTTGTGGCAATAAAAGATAATAATAATAATTAATTATGGTGACAACGCTGCTCACCACACATTCCTCTGGCATATTCACATGAGTTTGCTGGTTCATGCATAACTTTATTGTGCTGACAGCATAATATTATTGTTGTGACCTTTGGGCACCGCTGCGGCATCTTTTCTGCTCGTATAACAGCTCCACCACAGAGCATTTGCATCGACAAAGCAATGCGTTTTTTCTGCTCATATAACAGCTCTGTTTTTTATGATCAATGTCAGCATTTTATCTGTCATGTCAAAGCTGCCCATATAACATGGGCCTTAGATAGCCAAAAATCTAACCTAAATATGATGAGGCATCCAAAAGTTCCCGAAAATACTCTAACATTGATTGCTTGAGAAACTTCAAATAGTTATTTATGTATTGAGAGCATGAAGCACAACTTTATTGCTCAAGCCAAAACATTTACTGTATGACGCATAGTGGAGCGCAGTAATTTTTTGAGTGCAAGAAAGAAGCTTCACGTGTGAATTGCATACAATATTTTTCCTAAAACTGCAGTTCTGGATTCCAACACAATAAAAGCTTGTAGTATATAACATCACAGACCATGCGCGGATTTGGTTAGCGTTCGCCATTGTTGAAGTTATGTGAATTCCATGGATTCTGTGATCCACTAATGAGAAGGCATCAAAATCAAAACAGAAGCGTAAAGAAAACAGCTGGTATGTGTGAAGTACTTTACTGCTTGCAGAGCAGTAAAGAGGTATTTTACAATTAGTTTCCAGTACATAAAGAACTACTTTACGAGCAGTTGTAGGGAAAGTACTTTACCACTTGCGGAGCAGTAAAGAGGTATTTTACAATTAGTTTTCAGTACATAAAGAACTACTTTACGAGCAGTTGTAGGAAATAGTTATTAATAGTAACTTACCTCTGAGTCCATGGTTGATTATTTTTATGCACTATATATAGAAGCCAAATACCTTCTGGATATCTATGAGTTGTCAATCAGTACCTACAAAGTAATGGCAAATGCAAAAAATATAATGCTTATATCAAGCTCAATTATACAGACTATACACATTCTACATGCATTGCAACTTCAGTATGGTAAATAATTGAGTGATTGGCGCTCTTATTCCAATCATTGTCTTATACCATTATACAGGGTGTTTCGGAACTCTCTAGGCAGTGTTTCTGGACCACTAACAAAAGTAAATATCATAATAAAATTTTTCTAAAATCCCCAGTTACTCAAACAGCTGCCATTTTTTTTTTAACTCATTATTTTTTTATTCAAACACCTCATAATGTATAATTTTGAAATTTTGCATACAGCTTTATAACAATTTTTAGAAAATTAATCAAAATTTTCCAACATAAAAACAAAATGGCGGCCATTTAAAATCTTTGAACAGGATTAAATTAATAATGGCTAATGATATCAAAATTTGACTGGAATAACTTTTTTTTTATATTTTTATTGCAAATCCAATGATGCCTCATTTTCCAAGATTGGCCAACAATTAACAGAGATATGCTACTTTTTAGGGTGTGCGGTGGTTGAGAACGGGTTGCAGTTTTTTGCTTCCAACCACCACACACCCTAAGAAGTAGCATATCTCAGTTAATCTGTTAATTATTGGCCAATTTAAAAAAATGAGGTATCGTTGGATTTGCAATGAAAATATCTAAAAAAAGTAATTCCAATCAAATTTTTATATTATCAGCCATTATTAATTTAATCCTGTTCAAAAATGTTATATGGCCGCCATTTTGTTTTTTGATGTTGGAAAATTTTGATTAATTTTTTTAGATTGTTTTAGTTGTAAAAAAGCAGTATGCAAAATTTCAAAATTATGCATTCAGACGTGTTTGAATAAAATAATAATGAGTGGAAAAAAATGGCGGCTGTGTGAGTAACTGGGGATTTTAGAACATTTTTATTACAATATTTACTTTTGTTAGTGGTCCAGAAACACTGCCTAGAAGTATTGGTAGAGAGTTCCGAAACACCCTGTGTATGCTGATTTTATAGGTTTCATATTTAATCAATGATCATCAGGTGAAAACTTAGTGCACTGGTTTCATAATAATCTTTCATTTATAAATTTATTTCAAGTAGAATTACATTGTGATTCAAAAATGGCAGAATAAAATAGAACTAGAATACATATGTTGGCAACAACCACAAATTGTTTTACACATTTGTTGAAAATGATTAATTACTGCCATTTTTTTTTTTTTGTAGATTACGTCTTGGAGACTCCAGTTAAGGAGTATAAGACAAGTCAGATCAACAATTATACAATCTTATACACTAGTTACTGTAATTACTATATCAATTAGTTGAGGTGAGGCTTAATTTTGATGTGAAAGGAACTCTTGTACACTATAAAAAGCTAAACTAAATATTTTTTCAATTGTTTTTTAAATATTTCTATATTTTCAAGACCCTTTAAAAACTGCGTTAGCTTGTTGTAGAGTTTCCTACCAATTTAACTTAGATTTTTGTTTGTATAAGCTACTATTGTGACTCACCAAGTGATAATCTCTGAATTATAATCATGTACGTCAAGATTTTGTTTAATATCACTCTTTTTTACATGTAAAGTAAAGTAGCTTCATACACATATAAGCAGGGTACAGTTAGTTTAGTTGAGTTGCAAATGTTTGTAAGATTTATTGCATTGCAGTATTTTGTTTAAAGTTCTTTTTCTTTGAAAATAGTGAGGATAATGAGTAAGAGCATTAAGTAATCTTTAAAATTTGAATCATTTTGTGTGAAAACTCTCATCTGTGTGCTGAGAGAATCATTTTTATTATCTATTCATCAGACATCTGAAATCTTATTTGAACAATCAGCAGCTGTCTCGCAAATAGAAAACACAGCCTTGTTGATGTGTGATACAGAGTGACCTTTTGTGGAAAACAGACATGAAATAGACTACGCAAATTGAATAAAGGGTTTGGTGTGATGATTGTGTTTAATTTTGCATTGAGTGATTGAGTACATGGAGTATGCTCCTCTGTGCAAGCACCCTTATTCTTGGGCGTGAGGTCTACTGTTCACACAACTACCAGTATATATCTATATCTAACCTATATAGATGTACAATCAAATATAAAATGGAGACAATATATATTCTGGTGGGTGGAAGCAATAGCCAGGTTATATTTTGTCCCTATAAAGTCACTGTAGTTTGAGTGTAGTACAATTTTAAGCACTTTTTGCAGCATTTGGGCTGTAAATTAGCAATAATGCAGCGAATATTGCCTTCAAAGTCATCAAACGTTGGTGGTTTATCTGTCAGGTCTGCACAGATGATCCTGTGACAGAAGAAGACATTCACCACATCATTGCCGATAAAGGGCCGCAAATGCTACAAAAAGTGCTTGAAAATTGGATCTCTTGCTTAGACTAACTACAATGACTTTATACATAGTGTTTCGGAACTCTCTACCAATACTTCTAGGCAGTGTTTCTGGACCACTAACAAAAGTAAATATCGTAATAAAAATTAAATTAATAATGGCTGATGATATCAAAATTTGACTTGAATAACGTTTTTTAGATATTTTTATTGCAAATCCAACGATACCTCATTTTCCAAGATTGGCCAACAGTTAACAAAGATATGCTACTTCTTAGGGTGTGCGGTGGTTGAGAACGGGTTGCAGTTTTTCGCTTCCAACCACTGCACACCCTAAAAAGTAGCATATAGTCTCTGTTAATTGTTGGCCAATCTTGGAAAATGAGGTATCGTTGGATTTGCAATAAAAATATCTAAAAAACGTTATTCCAGTAAAATTTTGATATCATCAGCCATTATTAATTTAATCCTGTTCAAATATTTTAAATGGCAGCCATTATGTTTTTGATGTCGGAAAATTTTGATTGATTTTTCTAAGATTGTTTTAATTGTTATAAAGCTGTTTGCAAACTTTCAAAATTATACATTCAGAGGTGTTCGAATAGAAAAATAATGAGTGAAAGAAACAAAATGGCGGCTGTGTGAGTAACTGGGATTTTAGAAAATTTTTATTACAATATTTACTTTTGTTAGTGGTCCAGAAACACTGCCTAGAAGTATTGGTAGAGAGTTCCAAAACACCCTGTATAGAAAGTGTGGTCATGGCCTCCTCCAGCTGCTAACTTACAAAAAGAATGAGAATTTAGAGTTAGAACGAGTTCAGAAAATAATTTTAATTCATTTGATAGTTATAATAAAATTAATGAGCTTATGAATGAATGGTACCGTAATTAAACGTTTCTAATTTTCCGACAATTTTTGTTTTTGTGACATCTACACACCCCAGGAAGTAAATTTTTTGGGGGTCGCAATTTTTTTTTTTGTAATTTTTTTTAATAAAAAAAATCATAACTTGCAAACATATAAGCATATACATATTTTGGAAATATTTCCAAAACACAACCGCCCTCAACCACAGTTCCCGCTCCGCGCGCCTAACCTAACCTTCCCTGGGTGGCTTAAATTGATATTATAGCAATTGAATTAGCAATAAATAATATCCCAAGATAAAAATAATTATGTATTCGAGAGCCGCCATCTTGTTAACAAATGGGATTGACATATTTTTCCTGTCGTTAAGAAGACTCAACAAGGCTAGATATGACGGATCCATACCTTCAGTACTTTTATTAAATTTTTCATCAATTTTTTGCCTGCACACTCAACACACACTAGTAAGTAATAATACCCCGACAAACATTGAAGTATTGAAAGGTGGTTAGCTTATTTGTTGTTGTTTTATGCATGAAAGTACTAAAGGTATTAGTTGGTTCCGTCCTATCTAGCCTTGTTAAGCCACCCAGGGAAGTTTAGGTTAGGCGTGCAAAGCACGCACTGTGTTTGAGGGCGGTAATATTTATGCAATGTTATATTCACTTGATCTATGTCGTAATCGTAATACTGAGAATTATTGTTTACCACGATATTTATCCCTATCACAAATAATGAAAATTCACAAATGCAACCCCTAATTTCGAAACATAAATGTTAGTAATGCATTGAAAAGGACACAAGTTGATTCATATGCGAAGTATTTGATAAATATTACAAGACATTTGTAAAAAAGCTAGTTTCTAAACATAAACATCATACCTGTAATGGTCGATCACATAGGCTAGGATTCGATTCCTACATTGCAGTTTCTAGTTCAAATAACTAAATTGCCAACACTTCAAATGAGCATGAAATTCTTCAAAATAAACTGCAGTTCATCAACTGAGAGCTCTGAATTAATTTATATTTTCGAAGTAAATTGACAAAGTAAGACCTGCTAACGAAAACAACAGTGACAAATTCAATCAGCTCCAAATAAGTTTTTGGATCAATCAGATGCCACCGGTAACATTGACCGGTCATCGGCAAGACTCCCATGAACTCAACTAATCTATTTGATTTTATATAATTATGTGTAAAGCGCCTACTCTTGTCTGAAGCGCAAATTCATATGAATCTGTCCCCTGAACTATTTATTCAGTAAATTCCTCAAATAATCCAAGAGATTTATCGTTCAGTTTGAGAATAAAAATATAATTTTTGTGTGTAACAAGCGGGACGACGCCAAAAGAAGTCGACGACAGAGGAGGTGTTTTTCTAACTTATGCTGTCCACAGAGGGGGACGATTTTTATTTTACGCTGACGACAGAGTGGTCCACATTCCGAGTACATCATTAGGTACAGCTTTAGTTTAGTGCACAAAAAGCGTTTTCAACTTCCTTCTTTTACGTTAGGTTGTAGAATATAGCATATACAGCAGAAATGACAAATAAATTCAGCATGTTGGGGAGGAAGAAGAATCCTTCAAAACCGACTGTCTGTATAAAGTAGTTGGTGAGATCTAATTCTATTTTTTTCTTAATGATTGCATCTTTCTCAAGAAATAAGTGAGTTTTCCATTATTTCATAATATTATTCATTATTTCTCAAGAAATAAAAGAGTTTTCCATCTCTTTGAACCTTCATTAACGTCAATACTTTTACTGTTTTCATTAGCTAAAAATAAATATTTGTAGGTATGACAATTTTTTAAATTCTAATTTCATGTTTATTGGTTGAAAAGTAGCATCTGAAACACTAATTTGACTTCTGCCTCTTTACTCAAGCATCGCTGAATTGAAAAAAGAATTATTACTTGCCCAATAATTCACGTTCACCTTACTAGAGCAAAATAATTCTCTTCATTTCTATGGAATGGCTTATTAATGCAACAAAATTTAAATTTTCCAAACATCTATGAAAGCTGAATTCTGCATTGCTCAGCTTTTATTATTGCTAAATAAAGCAATAATGTGTTGCAGCTTCAACATATGTGTTGAAACTTCCCTTGAATAGAAGCTAAAAAGTTTAAAACTTTTAACTTTGAAGGGGTGGTTTTATCAGTTATCAAATGGTTACCTCAGTATAATTGTAATTCCTGAAATTGTTGCCATTATTAATCTTTTCCAATTATGTTTGTTGTATTGTATACATTTTTAAAATTCATACATTGATTTGAAACAATCTTTTCTTTGATACTCATGTTTCAGCTGTAAGGGTGCACCAAAAAGAGGCAGCCGAAAAAGACTTGGATGCTATCATAGCACGTTGGCTTGTACAAGCAAAAATGAGGATTGACAGGAGTAAAAAGTAAGCTGATTATTTGATTCCAACTGGTAGCCTATGAGTCATTTTTCAATTGTAGCAGCACAAATGTCTGTTGAGCTAAGCTTAATCTCTAATTAACTGTTATTTTTCATGCTTAATGAAACCTTGATCTATTTTCGTGCAACTGACCCTTAAACATTATTTAGAGCGAGGACACACAAGCGGCCTCAAGTCACCTTCCATATATGTATCCAGTCTTGGACTTGCATTGCTTGAATAGAAAATGGGTCATTACTTATGGGTCATATATGCTCTGATGAATGCTGACTTATGGGCTACCGGTATTGTATTGTATATTTATGCTATTCTCTCCAGAAAATCATTGTCCAGTTATTTTTGAAAATGAAAGTTTTAAATCAAAACACTTGTATTTTCTCAACATTGTATTCTTTCCATCGCTCATCAGTAGGCTACAAGCATTCAAATTCAAATTTCATCTATTCATAATTAGTACATACATTTATTGTAAAACAGTATTACAGGATATGAATATTGTATGATGATTTGTTTGTGTGCCGGGAGGAGTCATAATTTTCAGAGAAAAAAACTTTTAAAATAAAAATAAAATTATATTACTACTACTACTACTAATCATAATAATAATAATAATTTATCAGTCTTAAATAGATATGATAATAAAATTGTTGTAAACGTTGACATTTCGATTAATAACAGTTTCTGTTTGAATATTTAAGCCTAAAGCCAAATGCACACCTAATGCTGCATGCTGTGGTATTTGCCCACAGAAACGTGATTTCTATGTAATGGCTTGAATAGCAGTACCACATCATGTGCAATTCTTCTCACTTGAGCAGCCAATAAAGATTGAGGCAACCATAATTCAAGAAAAATACAAATTTTATTCAGTAAGTGGCCTTATACACCTTATAAAATGCTTGCTACAAGTCAGTCAGGAATAGCAACTCCTCCAGCTATAGAGTTTTAGTTTTCTCCATTTCATCTACAAAATTTCTTATTTTAATCTCAATTTCTATGTAAAAATTTAGGCTGGTGAAAAATTAACCAACTATTTCCAACTAACTCCAGTGTTTGCAGGCTCCTCTCTTCTAATTAGATTTAATAAAAACATATTCATATTACACATGCTTGAGAATTAACTTTGTGACTTCTGTTATTTACTGTTAATGATCTAAATTGTTTTATTCCAGTAATGTACCAGAGAAAACAGCAGATGATGATATGGACCTGCTCGAATGGATAAGATACCATGGATAGATTTATGTAGTTGCCTGATTTCTGTAAGCTACCAGGAAGTTTTGATGAATGAATTTGTTGAGCAATCATCTTTTAATAATTTATCATGTTTATTTAAAAATATATGTATTGAAATATATATATTTTTTATATATGATTTTTAAAATAGAAAAAAGTGAAAGTGAATCACAGAATAGAGAATGAGCTCATTACTTTTTCTATAAAACAGTGTCTCATTATAGAATATTTTGTTATTTCCCAAAGTGTATTCTATATTTATGAAATATATTTTATATATTTATATTCCACTCTTGCGTTTTCTTTCACACTTCCATGTAATTGATCAATATTATCCTCTTTGATCCTAGCACCGCTACAAATTGTATTCTTGACAAGAATCAGGGATACATTTTGATAATTGTTATTTTCACCCTCATTAATATAGAATATTGTGCAGATACATCTCAGATATGTATCAGTTACATAACTCTGATAGTTACAGAAACCAATCTGATACCTATTAGATACATCTGTGGTATGTACCTGATACATCTAAATGTACGCTTTGTTGATATGTTTCAAACAGATATCATTGATACATATTGGATACATAATTTTGATACATATCTGATAGATTCCATTGATTCATTTCTGGTACATATCAGTGATACATATCAAATATGTACCAATGATACTTCTTGTTAGAAACATATCACCAAAGCAGACATTTAGATGTACCTGGTATGTTTCAGGTAGGTCTCTGTAAGTTTCTGATACATATCAGAAGTTTCAAAATTATGTATCTGATACATATCTGGGACATAACCGTGCTGTATGGGATATGTTGAACAAAATATACTGACTGCCAATTCGCATGTCACTAATAATAATTTCAATGCATGGAAAATCACTTAGAATGTCTATGGTAATGATCTAATTTGTCAAATTGATACTGGGGCAATTGTGTAGGTTTGAACACACTTTGCAATATTGGAGTCAAAAATAATACTATAAGACAATCGTTTGTAACTGTGAGATCTGTAAGCAATGAAAAACTAGATGTCTGTGGAGGAATTACTTTGCCAGTAGTAGTGCCAGGATAATCAGGTACCTATAATGTCACATTTCTAGTGATTAATATTGATAATTGTAATACATTGCTAGGTCTCACTACATGTCTAGAATTGAATCCTTTAAAAAGGGTGAACAATGTTACTGTTAACAAACATATAAAGTTTATAGACAAGTATGACTCTGTGTTTGATGGGTTAGGTTGTTTGAAAACAACTTGTCATATGACTCTTAAAGACAATGTGCAACCTGTTATTGAACCAGCTAGGAGAATACCATTCAAGTCACATGGACGCCTTCTCGAACATTATGATCGGTCGACACTGTTCGCTCACAGACTGAACATTTCAATTGAACTCACGAACATGTTTGGTGATCCATATGTTTAATGTTTGCCTGTTTTTTGTATTAGCCAACATGTTTGGTTGGTGGAGACGCGGCTTAAGATGGTTTTTTATAAGTAGGATAAAGAGCAGATTTATAGTCATAAAATTCACAGCTGAATAGTTAATCACCTATGTGAGTTTTCAGATGAGTTTTTAAATGGATAAGTTGAGCACTTTTATAATCACAAAATTCACAGTTGAAAAGTTTATCACCTATGTGAGTTCTTAGATGAATTTTTAAACTGCTAAGTCGAGAGCTTTTATAATCACAAGATTCACAGCTAAAATGTTTTTCACCTGTGTGAGATCTAACATGTCTTTTCAAATTCGATGATTGACAGCATTTAAAATCACAAAATTCACAGCTGAAAGGTTTATCACCTGTGTGAGTCCTCAGATGTATTTTTAAATTGCTAAGTTGAGTGCTTTTAAAATCACAAAACTCACAGCTGAATGGTTTATCACCTGTGTGAGTTCTTAGATGAGATTTTAATGTGCTAAGTTGAGAGCTTTTATAATCACAAAATTCACAGCTGAATGGTTTATCGCCTGTGTGAGTCCTCAGATGTATTTTTAAATCGCTAAGTCGAGAGCTTTTAAAATCACAAAATTCACAGCTGAAAGGTTTATAACCAGTGTGAGTTCTTAGATGAGATTTTAATGTGCTAAGTTGAGTGCTATTATAATCACAAAACTCACAGCTGAATGGTTTATCACCTGTGTGAGATCTAACATGTCTTTTCAAATGAGATGAATAACAGCATTTATAATCACAAAATTCACAGCTGAAAGGTTTATCACCTGTGTGAGTCCTCAGATGTATTTTTAAATTGCTAAGTTGAGTGCTTTTATGATCACAAAATTCACAGCTGAATGGTTTATCACCTGTGTGAATTCTGAGATGAATTTTTAAATCATTAAGTCGAGAGCTTTTATAATCACATAATTCACAGCTGAATGGTTTATCACCTGTGTGAATGCTCAGATGTCTTTTTAAATTGTCAAGTCGAGAGCTTTTATAATCACAAAATCCACAGCTGAATTGATTGCTTGCTTTATGCTTCTTTGAGTGGATTTGTAAACCTTTCTTATCCAAGCACACATAGTCACATAATTTACAGGCATACTGTTTTTCCTCTGAATGTATTTTTCTTATATGTCGCATTAAATTACTCAATCTAGGAATTTTATAACTACAACGAGCACAGCTATAAGATTGTAGATTTTGATGAGTCAGCAAATCATTTCCAGAATCCACCTGTCCAAAAGTTCCTGCAATGACATCTCCGTCTATGCAAATAGGGGTTGAACACTCTCTGCTGTCCGCTGATTGCAATTCTGCCTCTTCTGAACACCCTCCAGTCAGATGGACATCTGAAAATACCAATATTACTATAATAGTTATTTATGTATTAAGAGCATGCGACTTTATTGCTCAAGCCAAAACATTTACTCTGTGACGCATAGTGGAGCACAGTAATTTTGTGAGAGCTATAAAGAAGCTTCACATGCGAATTACGAACAATATTTTTCCTAAAACTGAAGTTCTGG
>OX418222.1:642500-667638 GCA_948455865.1 Conomelus anceps | reverse complement strand
GTCGGATTCCACCTAAAACTGATATTAATTGAAGACATATATCTCACCTCCTCTACTATTTGAGTGTGCCTTGTGGGTCGGATTCCACCTAAAACTGATATTAATTGAAAACATATATCTCACCTCCTCTACTATTTGAGTGTGCCTTCTGGTCGGATTCCACCTAAAACTGATATTAATTGAAGACATATATCTCACCTCCTCTACTATTTGAGTGTGCCTTCTGGGTCGGATTCCACCTAAAACTGATATTAATTGAAGACATATATCTCACCTCCTCTACTATTTGAGTGTGCCTTCTCGGTCGGATTCCACCTAAAACTGATATTAATTGAAGACATATATCTCACCTCCTCTACTATTTGAGTGTGCCTTGTGGGTCGGATTCCACCTAAAACTGATATTAATTGAAGACATATATCTCACCTCCTCTACTATTTGAGTGTGCCTTCTCGGTCGGATTCCACCTAAAACTGATATTAATTGAAGACATATATCTCACCTCCTCTACTATTTGAGTGTGCCTTGTGGGTCGGATTCCACCTAAAACTGATATTAATTGAAGACATATATCTCACCTCCTCTACTATTTGAGTGTGCCTTCTCGGTCGGATTCCACCTAAAACTGATATTAATTGAAGACATATATCTCACCTCCTCTACTATTTGAGTGTGCCTTCTGGGTCGGATTCCACCTAAAACTGATATTAATTGAAGACATATATCTCACCTCCTCTACTATTTGAGTGTGCCTTCTCGGTCGGATTCCACCTAAAACTGATATTAATTGAAGACATATATCTCACCTCCTCTACTATTTGAGTGTGCCTTCTCGGTCGGATTCCACCTAAAACTGATATTAATTGAAGACATATATCTCACCTCCTCTACTATTTGAGTGTGCCTTCGTCGGGTCGGATTCCACCTAAAACTGATATTAATTGAAGACATATATCTCACCTCCTCTACTATTTGAGTGTGCCTTCTCGGTCGGATTCCACCTAAAACTGATATTAATTGAAGACATATATCTCACCTCCTCTACTATTTGAGTGTGCCTTCTGGGTCGGATTCCACCTAAAACTGATATTAATTGAAGACATATATCTCACCTCCTCTACTATTTGAGTGTGCCTTGTGGGTCGGATTCCACCTAAAACTGATATTAATTGAAGACATATATCTCACCTCCTCTACTATTTGAGTGTGCCTTCTCGGTCGGATTCCACCTAAAACTGATATTAATTGAAGACATATATCTCACCTCCTCTACTATTTGAGTGTGCCTTCTGGGTCGGATTCCACCTAAAACTGATATTAATTGAAGACATATATCTCACCTCCTCTACTATTTGAGTGTGCCTTCTCGGTCGGATTCCACCTAAAACTGATATTAATTGAAGACATATATCTCACCTCCTCTACTATTTGAGTGTGCCTTCTCGGTCGGATTCCACCTAAAACTGATATTAATTGAAGACATATATCTCACCTCCTCTACTATTTGAGTGTGCCTTCTGGTCGGATTCCACCTAAAACTGATATTAATTGAAGACATATATCTCACCTCCTCTACTATTTGAGTGTGCCTTCTGGGTCGGATTCCACCTAAAACTGATATTAATTGAAGACATATATCTCACCTCCTCTACTATTTGAGTGTGCCTTGTGGGTCGGATTCCACCTAAAACTGATATTAATTGAAGACATATATCTCACCTCCTCTACTATTTGAGTGTGCCTTCTCGGTCGGATTCCACCTAAAACTGATATTAATTGAAGACATATATCTCACCTCCTCTACTATTTGAGTGTGCCTTCTCGGTCGGATTCCACCTAAAACTGATATTAATTGAAGACATATATCTCACCTCCTCTACTATTTGAGTGTGCCTTCTCGGTCGGATTCCACCTAAAACTGATATTAATTGAAGACATATATCTCACCTCCTCTACTATTTGAGTGTGCCTTCTCGGTCGGATTCCACCTAAAACTGATATTAATTGAAGACATATATCTCACCTCCTCTACTATTTGAGTGTGCCTTCTCGGTCGGATTCCACCTAAAACTGATATTAATTGAAGACATATATCTCACCTCCTCTACTATTTGAGTGTGCCTTCTCGGTCGGATTCCACCTAAAACTGATATTAATTGAAGACATATATCTCACCTCCTCTACTATTTGAGTGTGCCTTCTGGGTCGGATTCCACCTAAAACTGATATTAATTGAAGACATATATCTCACCTCCTCTACTATTTGAGTGTGCCTTCTCGGGTCGGATTCCACCTAAAACTGATATTAATTGAAGACATATATCTCACCTCCTCTACTATTTGAGTGTGCCTTCTCGATCGGATTCCACCTAAAACTGATATTAATTGAAGACATATATCTCACCTCCTCTACTATTTGAGTGTGCCTTCTGGGTCGGATTCCACCTAAAACTGATATTAATTGAAGACATATATCTCACCTCCTCTACTATTTGAGTGTGCCTTCTCGATCGGATTCCACCTAAAACTGATATTAATTGAAGACATATATCTCACCTCCTCTACTATTTGAGTGTGCCTTCTCGGTCGGATTCCACCTAAAACTGATATTAATTGAAGACATATATCTCACCTCCTCTACTATTTGAGTGTGCCTTCTCGGTCGGATTCCACCTAAAACTGATATTAATTGAAGACATATATCTCACCTCCTCTACTATTTGAGTGTGCCTTCTGGGTCGGATTCCACCTAAAACTGATATTAATTGAAGACATATATCTCACCTCCTCTACTATTTGAGTGTGCCTTCTCGGTCGGATTCCACCTAAAACTGATATTAATTGAAGACATATATCTCACCTCCTCTACTATTTGAGTGTGCCTTCTGGGTCGGATTCCACCTAAAACTGATATTAATTGAAGACATATATCTCACCTCCTCTACTATTTGAGTGTGCCTTCTCGGTCGGATTCCACCTAAAACTGATATTAATTGAAGACATATATCTCACCTCCTCTACTATTTGAGTGTGCCTTCTCGGTCGGATTCCACCTAAAACTGATATTAATTGAAGACATATATCTCACCTCCTCTACTATTTGAGTGTGCCTTCTCGGTCGGATTCCACCTAAAACTGATATTAATTGAAGACATATATCTCACCTCCTCTACTATTTGAGTGTGCCTTCTCGGTCGGATTCCACCTAAAACTGATATTAATTGAAGACATATATCTCACCTCCTCTACTATTTGAGTGTGCCTTCTCGGTCGGATTCCACCTAAAACTGATATTAATTGAAGACATATATCTCACCTCCTCTACTATTTGAGTGTGCCTTCTCGGTCGGATTCCACCTAAAACTGATATTAATTGAAGACATATATCTCACCTCCTCTACTATTTGAGTGTGCCTTCTGGTCGGATTCCACCTAAAACTGATATTAATTGAAGACATATATCTCACCTCCTCTACTATTTGAGTGTGCCTTCTCGGTCGGATTCCACCTAAAACTGATATTAATTGAAGACATATATCTCACCTCCTCTACTATTTGAGTGTGCCTTCTCGGTCGGATTCCACCTAAAACTGATATTAATTGAAGACATATATCTCACCTCCTCTACTATTTGAGTGTGCCTTCTGGGTCGGATTCCACCTAAAACTGATATTAATTGAAGACATATATCTCACCTCCTCTACTATTTGAGTGTGCCTTGTGGGTCGGATTCCACCTAAAACTGATATTAATTGAAGACATATATCTCACCTCCTCTACTATTTGAGTGTGCCTTCTGGGTCGGATTCCACCTAAAACTGATATTAATTGAAGACATATATCTCACCTCCTCTACTATTTGAGTGTGCCTTCTCGGTCGGATTCCACCTAAAACTGATATTAATTGAAGACATATATCTCACCTCCTCTACTATTTGAGTGTGCCTTCTGGGTCGGATTCCACCTAAAACTGATATTAATTGAAGACATATATCTCACCTCCTCTACTATTTGAGTGTGCCTTCTCGGTCGGATTCCACCTAAAACTGATATTAATTGAAGACATATATCTCACCTCCTCTACTATTTGAGTGTGCCTTCTGGGTCGGATTCCACCTAAAACTGATATTAATTGAAGACATATATCTCACCTCCTCTACTATTTGAGTGTGCCTTCTCGGTCGGATTCCACCTAAAACTGATATTAATTGAAGACATATATCTCACCTCCTCTACTATTTGAGTGTGCCTTCTCGGTCGGATTCCACCTAAAACTGATATTAATTGAAGACATATATCTCACCTCCTCTACTATTTGAGTGTGCCTTCTGGTCGGATTCCACCTAAAACTGATATTAATTGAAGACATATATCTCACCTCCTCTACTATTTGAGTGTGCCTTCTCGGTCGGATTCCACCTAAAACTGATATTAATTGAAGACATATATCTCACCTCCTCTACTATTTGAGTGTGCCTTCTCGGTCGGATTCCACCTAAAACTGATATTAATTGAAGACATATATCTCACCTCCTCTACTATTTGAGTGTGCCTTCTGGGTCGGATTCCACCTAAAACTGATATTAATTGAAGACATATATCTCACCTCCTCTACTATTTGAGTGTGCCTTCTCGGTCGGATTCCACCTAAAACTGATATTAATTGAAGACATATATCTCACCTCCTCTACTATTTGAGTGTGCCTTCTCGGTCGGATTCCACCTAAAACTGATATTAATTGAAGACATATATCTCACCTCCTCTACTATTTGAGTGTGCCTTCTGGTCGGATTCCACCTAAAACTGATATTAATTGAAGACATATATCTCACCTCCTCTACTATTTGAGTGTGCCTTCTGGGTCGGATTCCACCTAAAACTGATATTAATTGAAGACATATATCTCACCTCCTCTACTATTTGAGTGTGCCTTGTGGGTCGGATTCCACCTAAAACTGATATTAATTGAAGACATATATCTCACCTCCTCTACTATTTGAGTGTGCCTTCTGGGTCGGATTCCACCTAAAACTGATATTAATTGAAGACATATATCTCACCTCCTCTACTATTTGAGTGTGCCTTCTCGGTCGGATTCCACCTAAAACTGATATTAATTGAAGACATATATCTCACCTCCTCTACTATTTGAGTGTGCCTTCTGGTCGGATTCCACCTAAAACTGATATTAATTGAAGACATATATCTCACCTCCTCTACTATTTGAGTGTGCCTTCTCGGTCGGATTCCACCTAAAACTGATATTAATTGAAGACATATATCTCACCTCCTCTACTATTTGAGTGTGCCTTGTGGGTCGGATTCCACCTAAAACTGATATTAATTGAAGACATATATCTCACCTCCTCTACTATTTGAGTGTGCCTTGTGGGTCGGATTCCACCTAAAACTGATATTAATTGAAGACATATATCTCACCTCCTCTACTATTTGAGTGTGCCTTGTGGGTCGGATTCCACCTAAAACTGATATTAATTGAAGACATATATCTCACCTCCTCTACTATTTGAGTGTGCCTTCTCGGTCGGATTCCACCTAAAACTGATATTAATTGAAGACATATATCTCACCTCCTCTACTATTTGAGTGTGCCTTCTGGGTCGGATTCCACCTAAAACTGATATTAATTGAAGACATATATCTCACCTCCTCTACTATTTGAGTGTGCCTTCTCGGTCGGATTCCACCTAAAACTGATATTAATTGAAGACATATATCTCACCTCCTCTACTATTTGAGTGTGCCTTCTGGGTCGGATTCCACCTAAAACTGATATTAATTGAAGACATATATCTCACCTCCTCTACTATTTGAGTGTGCCTTCTCGGTCGGATTCCACCTAAAACTGATATTAATTGAAGACATATATCTCACCTCCTCTACTATTTGAGTGTGCCTTCTGGGTCGGATTCCACCTAAAACTGATATTAATTGAAGACATATATCTCACCTCCTCTACTATTTGAGTGTGCCTTCTGGGTCGGATTCCACCTAAAACTGATATTAATTGAAGACATATATCTCACCTCCTCTACTATTTGAGTGTGCCTTCTGGGTCGGATTCCACCTAAAACTGATATTAATTGAAGACATATATCTCACCTCCTCTACTATTTGAGTGTGCCTTCTGGGTCGGATTCCACCTAAAACTGATATTAATTGAAGACATATATCTCACCTCCTCTACTATTTGAGTGTGCCTTCTGGGTCGGATTCCACCTAAAACTGATATTAATTGAAGACATATATCTCACCTCCTCTACTATTTGAGTGTGCCTTGTGGGTCGGATTCCACCTAAAACTGATATTAATTGAAGACATATATCTCACCTCCTCTACTATTTGAGTGTGCCTTCTGGGTCGGATTCCACCTAAAACTGATATTAATTGAAGACATATATCTCACCTCCTCTACTATTTGAGTGTGCCTTCTGGGTCGGATTCCACCTAAAACTGATATTAATTGAAGACATATATCTCACCTCCTCTACTATTTGAGTGTGCCTTCTGGGTCGGATTCCACCTAAAACTGATATTAATTGAAGACATATATCTCACCTCCTCTACTATTTGAGTGTGCCTTGTGGTCGGATTCCACCTAAAACTGATATTAATTGAAGACATATATCTCACCTCCTCTACTATTTGAGTGTGCCTTCTGGTCGGATTCCACCTAAAACTGATATTAATTGAAGACATATATCTCACCTCCTCTACTATTTGAGTGTGCCTTCTCGATCGGATTCCACCTAAAACTGATATTAATTGAAGACATATATCTCACCTCCTCTACTATTTGAGTGTGCCTTCTCGATCGGATTCCACCTAAAACTGATATTAATTGAAGACATATCTCACCTCCTCTACTATTTGAGTGTGCCTTCTCGGTCGGATTCCACCTAAAACTGATATTAATTGAAGACATATATCTCACCTCCTCTACTATTTGAGTGTGCCTTGTGGGTCGGATTCCACCTAAAACTGATATTAATTGAAGACATATATCTCACCTCCTCTACTATTTGAGTGTGCCTTCTCGGATCGGATTCCACCTAAAACTGATATTAATTGAAGACATATATCTCACCTCCTCTACTATTTGAGTGTGCCTTCTCGGTCGGATTCCACCTAAAACTGATATTAATTGAAGACATATATCTCACCTCCTCTACTATTTGAGTGTGCCTTCTGGGTCGGATTCCACCTAAAACTGATATTAATTGAAGACATATATCTCACCTCCTCTACTATTTGAGTGTGCCTTGTGGGTCGGATTCCACCTAAAACTGATATTAATTGAAGACATATATCTCACCTCCTCTACTATTTGAGTGTGCCTTCTCGATCGGATTCCACCTAAAACTGATATTAATTGAAGACATATATCTCACCTCCTCTACTATTTGAGTGTGCCTTCTGGGTCGGATTCCACCTAAAACTGATATTAATTGAAGACATATATCTCACCTCCTCTACTATTTGAGTGTGCCTTCTGGGTCGGATTCCACCTAAAACTGATATTAATTGAAGACATATATCTCACCTCCTCTACTATTTGAGTGTGCCTTCTGGGTCGGATTCCACCTAAAACTGATATTAATTGAAGACATATATCTCACCTCCTCTACTATTTGAGTGTGCCTTCTGGGTCGGATTCCACCTAAAACTGATATTAATTGAAGACATATATCTCACCTCCTCTACTATTTGAGTGTGCCTTCTGGGTCGGATTCCACCTAAAACTGATATTAATTGAAGACATATATCTCACCTCCTCTACTATTTGAGTGTGCCTTCTGGGTCGGATTCCACCTAAAACTGATATTAATTGAAGACATATATCTCACCTCCTCTACTATTTGAGTGTGCCTTCTGGGTCGGATTCCACCTAAAACTGATATTAATTGAAGACATATATCTCACCTCCTCTACTATTTGAGTGTGCCTTCTCGGTCGGATTCCACCTAAAACTGATATTAATTGAAGACATATATCTCACCTCCTCTACTATTTGAGTGTGCCTTCTGGGTCGGATTCCACCTAAAACTGATATTAATTGAAGACATATATCTCACCTCCTCTACTATTTGAGTGTGCCTTCTGGGTCGGATTCCACCTAAAACTGATATTAATTGAAGACATATATCTCACCTCCTCTACTATTTGAGTGTGCCTTCTGGGTCGGATTCCACCTAAAACTGATATTAATTGAAGACATATATCTCACCTCCTCTACTATTTGAGTGTGCCTTCTTGGTCGGATTCCACCTAAAACTGATATTAATTGAAGACATATATCTCACCTCCTCTACTATTTGAGTGTGCCTTCTGGGTCGGATTCCACCTAAAACTGATATTAATTGAAGACATATATCTCACCTCCTCTACTATTTGAGTGTGCCTTCTGGGTCGGATTCCACCTAAAACTGATATTAATTGAAGACATATATCTCACCTCCTCTACTATTTGAGTGTGCCTTCTCGGTCGGATTCCACCTAAAACTGATATTAATTGAAGACATATATCTCACCTCCTCTACTATTTGAGTGTGCCTTCTGGGTCGGATTCCACCTAAAACTGATATTAATTGAAGACATATATCTCACCTCCTCTACTATTTGAGTGTGCCTTCTGGGTCGGATTCCACCTAAAACTGATATTAATTGAAGACATATATCTCACCTCCTCTACTATTTGAGTGTGCCTTCTGGGTCGGATTCCACCTAAAACTGATATTAATTGAAGACATATATCTCACCTCCTCTACTATTTGAGTGTGCCTTCTCGGTCGGATTCCACCTAAAACTGATATTAATTGAAGACATATATCTCACCTCCTCTACTATTTGAGTGTGCCTTCTCGATCGGATTCCACCTAAAACTGATATTAATTGAAGACATATATCTCACCTCCTCTACTATTTGAGTGTGCCTTCTCGGTCGGATTCCACCTAAAACTGATATTAATTGAAGACATATATCTCACCTCCTCTACTATTTGAGTGTGCCTTCTCGGTCGGATTCCACCTAAAACTGATATTAATTGAAGACATATATCTCACCTCCTCTACTATTTGAGTGTGCCTTCTGGGTCGGATTCCACCTAAAACTGATATTAATTGAAGACATATATCTCACCTCCTCTACTATTTGAGTGTGCCTTCTCGGTCGGATTCCACCTAAAACTGATATTAATTGAAGACATATATCTCACCTCCTCTACTATTTGAGTGTGCCTTCTCGATCGGATTCCACCTAAAACTGATATTAATTGAAGACATATATCTCACCTCCTCTACTATTTGAGTGTGCCTTCTCGGTCGGATTCCACCTAAAACTGATATTAATTGAAGACATATATCTCACCTCCTCTACTATTTGAGTGTGCCTTCTCGATCGGATTCCACCTAAAACTGATATTAATTGAAGACATATATCTCACCTCCTCTACTATTTGAGTGTGCCTTCTGGGTCGGATTCCACCTAAAACTGATATTAATTGAAGACATATATCTCACCTCCTCTACTATTTGAGTGTGCCTTCTCGATCGGATTCCACCTAAAACTGATATTAATTGAAGACATATATCTCACCTCCTCTACTATTTGAGTGTGCCTTCTGGGTCGGATTCCACCTAAAACTGATATTAATTGAAGACATATATCTCACCTCCTCTACTATTTGAGTGTGCCTTCTCGATCGGATTCCACCTAAAACTGATATTAATTGAAGACATATATCTCACCTCCTCTACTATTTGAGTGTGCCTTCTGGGTCGGATTCCACCTAAAACTGATATTAATTGAAGACATATATCTCACCTCCTCTACTATTTGAGTGTGCCTTCTCGGTCGGATTCCACCTAAAACTGATATTAATTGAAGACATATATCTCACCTCCTCTACTATTTGAGTGTGCCTTCTGGGTCGGATTCCACCTAAAACTGATATTAATTGAAGACATATATCTCACCTCCTCTACTATTTGAGTGTGCCTTCTCGGTCGGATTCCACCTAAAACTGATATTAATTGAAGACATATATCTCACCTCCTCTACTATTTGAGTGTGCCTTCTGGGTCGGATTCCACCTAAAACTGATATTAATTGAAGACATATATCTCACCTCCTCTACTATTTGAGTGTGCCTTCTCGGTCGGATTCCACCTAAAACTGATATTAATTGAAGACATATATCTCACCTCCTCTACTATTTGAGTGTGCCTTCTGGGTCGGATTCCACCTAAAACTGATATTAATTGAAGACATATATCTCACCTCCTCTACTATTTGAGTGTGCCTTCTGGGTCGGATTCCACCTAAAACTGATATTAATTGAAGACATATATCTCACCTCCTCTACTATTTGAGTGTGCCTTCTCGATCGGATTCCACCTAAAACTGATATTAATTGAAGACATATATCTCACCTCCTCTACTATTTGAGTGTGCCTTCTCGGTCGGATTCCACCTAAAACTGATATTAATTGAAGACATATATCTCACCTCCTCTACTATTTGAGTGTGCCTTCTGGGTCGGATTCCACCTAAAACTGATATTAATTGAAGACATATATCTCACCTCCTCTACTATTTGAGTGTGCCTTCTCGATCGGATTCCACCTAAAACTGATATTAATTGAAGACATATATCTCACCTCCTCTACTATTTGAGTGTGCCTTCTCGGTCGGATTCCACCTAAAACTGATATTAATTGAAGACATATATCTCACCTCCTCTACTATTTGAGTGTGCCTTCTCGGTCGGATTCCACCTAAAACTGATATTAATTGAAGACATATATCTCACCTCCTCTACTATTTGAGTGTGCCTTCTGGGTCGGATTCCACCTAAAACTGATATTAATTGAAGACATATATCTCACCTCCTCTACTATTTGAGTGTGCCTTCTGGGTCGGATTCCACCTAAAACTGATATTAATTGAAGACATATATCTCACCTCCTCTACTATTTGAGTGTGCCTTCTCGATCGGATTCCACCTAAAACTGATATTAATTGAAGACATATATCTCACCTCCTCTACTATTTGAGTGTGCCTTCTGGGTCGGATTCCACCTAAAACTGATATTAATTGAAGACATATATCTCACCTCCTCTACTATTTGAGTGTGCCTTCTGGGTCGGATTCCACCTAAAGCTGATATTAATTGAAGACATATATCTCACCTCCTCTACTATTTGAGTGTGCCTTCTCGATCGGATTCCACCTAAAACTGATATTAATTGAAGACATATATCTCACCTCCTCTACTATTTGAGTGTGCCTTCTTGGTCGGATTCCACCTAAAACTGATATTAATTGAAGACATATATCTCACCTCCTCTACTATTTGAGTGTGCCTTCTTGGTCGGATTCCACCTAAAACTGATATTAATTGAAGACATATATCTCACCTCCTCTACTATTTGAGTGTGCCTTGTGGGTCGGATTCCACCTAAAACTGATATTAATTGAAGACATATATCTCACCTCCTCTACTATTTGAGTGTGCCTTCTCGGTCGGATTCCACCTAAAACTGATATTAATTGAAGACATATATCTCACCTCCTCTACTATTTGAGTGTGCCTTCTCGATCGGATTCCACCTAAAACTGATATTAATTGAAGACATATATCTCACCTCCTCTACTATTTGAGTGTGCCTTGTGGGTCGGATTCCACCTAAAACTGATATTAATTGAAGACATATATCTCACCTCCTCTACTATTTGAGTGTGCCTTCTCGATCGGATTCCACCTAAAACTGATATTAATTGAAGACATATATCTCACCTCCTCTACTATTTGAGTGTGCCTTCTCGATCGGATTCCACCTAAAACTGATATTAATTGAAGACATATATCTCACCTCCTCTACTATTTGAGTGTGCCTTCTTGGTCGGATTCCACCTAAAACTGATATTAATTGAAGACATATATCTCACCTCCTCTACTATTTGAGTGTGCCTTCTTGGTCGGATTCCACCTAAAACTGATATTAATTGAAGACATATATCTCACCTCCTCTACTATTTGAGTGTGCCTTGTGGGTCGGATTCCACCTAAAACTGATATTAATTGAAGACATATATCTCACCTCCTCTACTATTTGAGTGTGCCTTCTCGGTCGGATTCCACCTAAAACTGATATTAATTGAAGACATATATCTCACCTCCTCTACTATTTGAGTGTGCCTTCTCGGTCGGATTCCACCTAAAACTGATATTAATTGAAGACATATATCTCACCTCCTCTACTATTTGAGTGTGCCTTCTCGGTCGGATTCCACCTAAAACTGATATTAATTGAAGACATATATCTCACCTCCTCTACTATTTGAGTGTGCCTTCTCGATCGGATTCCACCTAAAACTGATATTAATTGAAGACATATATCTCACCTCCTCTACTATTTGAGTGTGCCTTCTCGGTCGGATTCCACCTAAAACTGATATTAATTGAAGACATATATCTCACCTCCTCTACTATTTGAGTGTGCCTTCTGGGTCGGATTCCACCTAAAACTGATATTAATTGAAGACATATATCTCACCTCCTCTACTATTTGAGTGTGCCTTCTCGGTCGGATTCCACCTAAAACTGATATTAATTGAAGACATATATCTCACCTCCTCTACTATTTGAGTGTGCCTTCTCGGTCGGATTCCACCTAAAACTGATATTAATTGAAGACATATATCTCACCTCCTCTACTATTTGAGTGTGCCTTCTCGGTCGGATTCCACCTAAAACTGATATTAATTGAAGACATATATCTCACCTCCTCTACTATTTGAGTGTGCCTTCTCGATCGGATTCCACCTAAAACTGATATTAATTGAAGACATATATCTCACCTCCTCTACTATTTGAGTGTGCCTTCTCGGTCGGATTCCACCTAAAACTGATATTAATTGAAGACATATATCTCACCTCCTCTACTATTTGAGTGTGCCTTCTGGGTCGGATTCCACCTAAAACTGATATTAATTGAAGACATATATCTCACCTCCTCTACTATTTGAGTGTGCCTTCTCGATCGGATTCCACCTAAAACTGATATTAATTGAAGACATATATCTCACCTCCTCTACTATTTGAGTGTGCCTTCTTGGTCGGATTCCACCTAAAACTGATATTAATTGAAGACATATATCTCACCTCCTCTACTATTTGAGTGTGCCTTCTGGGTCGGATAGCACCTAAAATTGAAGCTTTCCTTCAAACACAAGTAGACTTTTCCTGATAACTTTGTAATTTTTTTTAGTGGTTTGTTTTTTTGTATATTACATCTTGGAGACTCCAGTTAAGGAGTATAAAACAAGTCAGATTAACAATTATACAATATTATACACTAGTTACCATAATTACTACATCAATTAGTGTAGTT
The DNA here is from genome assembly GCA_948455865.1 of Conomelus anceps. Lineage (NCBI taxonomy): Eukaryota > Metazoa > Arthropoda > Insecta > Hemiptera > Delphacidae > Conomelus > Conomelus anceps. The sequence goes on along the minus strand of OX418222.1, from coordinate 654,220 downwards.
GAGGCTTAATTTTGATGTGAAAGGAACTCTTGTACACTATAAAAAGATAAACTAAATATTTTTTCAATTGTTTTTTTAATATTTCTATATTTTGAAGACTCTTTAAAAACTGCGGTAGCTTGTTGTAGAGTTTCCTACCAATATAACTACGGGTTTTGTTTGAATAAACTACTATTGTGAATCACCAAGTGATAATCTCTGTATGTTATAATTATGTTCGTCAATATTTTAATTAATATCACTCTTTTTTACAACATATAAAGTAGCTTCATACACATATAAGCAGGGTACAGTTAGGAGACCAAGCCTCTTGTACAACGGCCTACATGAATCTAATCTATTCACTATTTCTATACACCTAACCGCTTTATTTTGGATCTTAAACACCCTATCAAGATTTTGGTTAATATCACTCTTTTTTACAACTTATAAAGTAGCTTCATACACATATAAGTGTACACCCTACACTTTTTTTCTACATATAAAGTAGCTTCATACACATATAAGCAGGGTAAAGTTAGGAGACCAAGCCTCTTGTACAACGGCTTACATGAATCTAATCTATTTACTATTTCCTAAACTAACCTAACCGCTTTCTTTTGGATCTTAAACACCCTATCAAGATTTTAGTTAATATTACTGTTTTTTACATATAAAGTAGCTTCATACACATATAAGCAGGGTACAGTTAGGAGACCAAGCCTCTTGTACAACGGCTTACATGAATCTAATCTATTTACTATTTCCTAAACTAACCTAACCGCTTTCTTTTGGATCTTAAACACCCTATCAAGATTTTAGTTAATATCACTCTTTTTTACAACATATAAAGTAGCTTCATACACATATAAGCAGGGTACAATTAGGAGACCAAGCCTCTTGTACAACGGCCTATATGAATCTAATCTATTTACTATTTCTATACACCTAACCACTTTATTTTATAGTTTTTATGGTAACCTAGCTAAGGATGTGATTACATTGCTTCTACTTAAAATTCAGAGTACATTCCATGTGTTGGCAAGCTAACTTATAGGTAATAGTACCTTGTTGGTAACTCTGGTTAAGGTCTAAACTTACGATTAGAATGTAGAACATGTTACGAAAGAGTATGCCATTGAAACTACTTACCTAGACTATGTGACTCTGATTCTTTCAATGCTACTTCTATTTTCCCTTGGTTCAATTTAATATTTTTATGATTCTAAAATCGTTGAAATCCTTCAAAAAAAAAAATTTAATTCCCATTTAAAAGCGGTTAGTTGTATAGAAATAGTGAATAGATTAGATTCATGTAGGCCATTGTTCAAGAGACTTGGTCTCCTAACTGTACCCTGCTTATATGTGTATGAAGCTACTTTATATGTACTAAAAAAGAGTAATATTAACTAAAATCTTGATATGGTGTTTAAGATCCAAAAGAAAGCGGTTAGGTTAGGTTAGGTAATAGTGAATAGATTAGATTCATGTAGGCCATTGTTCAACAGACTTGGTCTCCTAACTGTACCCTGCTTATATGTGTATGAAGCTACTTTATATATATAAAAACGAATGATATTAACCAAAATCTTGATAGGGTGCTTAAGATCCAAAAGAAAGTGGTTAGGTGTATAGAAATAGTGAATAGATTAGATTCATGTAGGCCATTGTTCAAGAGACTTGGTCTCCTAACTGTACCCTGCTTATATGTGTATGAAGCTACTTTATATGTACTAAAAAAGAGTAATATTAACTAAAATCTTGATATGGTGTTTAAGATCCAAAAGAAAGCGGTTAGGTGTGTGGAAAGAGTAAATAGATTAGATTCATATAGGCCATTGTACAAGAGGCTTGGTCTCCTAACTGTACCCTGCTTATATGTGTATGAAGCTACTTTAGATGTAAAAACGAATGATATTAACCAAAATCTTGATAGGGTGTTTAAGATCCAAAAGAAAGCGGTTAGGTTAGGTTAGATTAGGTTAGGAAATAGTAAATAGATTAGATTCATGTAGGCCGTTGTACAAGAGGCTTGGTCTCCTAACTGTACCCTGCTTATATGTGTATGAAGCTACTTTATATTTGAAAAAGAGTGTAGAGTGTTTAAGATCCAAAAGAAAGCGGTTAGGTTAGGAAAGAGTAAATAGATTAGATTCATGTAGGCCGTTGTTCAACAGACTTGGTCTCCTAAATGTACCCTGCTTATATGTGTATGAAGCTACTTTATATGTTGTAAAAAAGAGTGATATTAACCAAAATCTTGACGTACACGATTATAATATACAGAGATTATCACTTAGTTTTTCACAATAGTAGCTTATTCAAACAAAAACCTAGTTATATTGGTAGGAAACTCTACAACAAGCTAACGAAGTTTTAAAAGAGACTTCAAAATATAGAAATATTTGAAAAAACAATTGAAAAAATATTTAGTTCATCTTTTTATAGTGTACAAGAGTTCCTTTCACATCAAAATTAAGCCTCAACTACACTAATTGATATAGTAATAATTATGGTAACTAGTGTATAATATTGTATAAATGTTAATCTGACTTGTCTTATACTACTTAACTGGAGTCTCCAAGACGTAATCTACAAAAGGTACAAATTTGACATTTCTTTATAAAATTAAAAGTGTTAGAATGAAACTAATTTATAGTCTATTTCACAAAAATAAATATAAATCCTAAATCTATTTTCATTAATTTAACATTTTAAATAAATAATTTTTTTTTCAAAGGATGAAGACCACATAAGTCTGAGACTTATGCGTCGATGAGTTGAATTTTCAATTTTCAATTTATTATCCTCAAAATAATACAAATTCAAATTTAACAATATCACAATTACAAAATTTATATAAGGAAAACAAGAAAAAGGTACTTTCAATGATTGATAAGTTGGTTCTAAAGTTTTACGTGGTTTCCGAACCACTAGGGGAAGTGATTTTATGGAAGTGTTTTTCTTGTAGGCCAATCCAATCGGTCACCCTTACAAACAGGGGCTTAGTTCATCGTAACTCATCTTATTTTACTGAACAGGAAACTGCCACGGGTCACGACTTTTACGTGGGTTCCAATCCACTGGGGGAAGTGATTTTATAGAAGTGTTTTTCTTGTAGGCCAATCCAATCGGTCACCCTTACAAACAGGGGCTTAGTTAATCGTAGCTTATCTTATTTTACTGAAAAGGTACCTGCCACGTGTCACGACTTTTACGTGGGTTCCAAACCACCGGGGGAAGTGATTTTATGGAAGTGTTTTTCTTGTAGGCCAATCCAATCGGTCACCCTTGCAAACAGGGGCTTAGTTCATAATAATAAAAATAATAACAATAATAATAAAAAAAATAATAATAATAATAATAATATTAGTAATAATAATAATAATAATAATAATAATAATAATAATAATAATAATAATAATAATAACAATAATAATAATAGTAATAAAAATAATCATAATAATAATAATATAGTAATAATGATAATAAAAAAAAAATAATAATAAAAATAATAAAATAATATCTCCATAAATTTTCGCTTTCAAACAGAAAAAATGTTCCTAAAAAAATTTCTCAATTTTTTATTATTCAAAGACAAATATTTCTACATACTTTGAAAAGTTTCCTTTATTTTATTTTTTTAATTTTTCATTTTAATAAAAAGACATGTGCAACAAATTTTATATCCATTAATTTTCTGCATATTCTTCTTCTTCTTCTTCTTTTTCCGCTTCTTAGTAAACTAGTTAATTGCGTCTTCCATATTTTATCAATATGACTCTTTCTCTCTAATGAGTTGTTTACTAAGAATTTGTTGAATCAATATGATAAAATATCTATTATTATTTTTCCACTTCTGCTTTTATCTTCTTCTTCTTCTTCTTCTTTTCTTCTTCTTCTTCTTCATCATAATCACCACTTCTTACTTCTCTTTCATTAGAAATAATTTGTTGAAAGTTGTTTTGAGTCTTTAAAAATGTGACAAATGTATAAAAATTTCCATTTTTTTGCCTACAAAGACCTCAATTTTGAACTAAAATCAATATTTTAGTACTCTAGTGTATCATAAACTGCAACGGAGTGTTCCTTTCTGTAACCATTCCGATCTTCTGCCTATACCTTTAACATTGGGGTATTAAAAGGATGCTCACACTTGATACAGACTAGTTTTTACTGCGTTGCTTCTTACCTAAAAACTTGAAACAATCGGTTCAAATTCGTTTTAAAATCGTATAATACTCTAGTGTATCATAAACTGCAACTACTTCTTTTTCTTCTTCATCATCATCACCACTTCTTACATCTTTTTCACTAGAATAATTTGTTGAAAGTTGTTTTGAGTCTTTAAAAATGTGACAAATGTATTAAAATTTCCATTTTTTTGCCTACAAAGACCTTAATTTTGAACTAAAATCAATATTTTAGGGCTTAAAATTGCGTAAAACCTCTCCATTCTACCTAAAAACTTGAAAAAATCGATTCAAATTCGTTTTAAAATCGTATAATACACTAGTGTATCATAAACTGCAACGGAGCGTTCCACTTTGTAACCATTCCGATCTTCTGCCTATACCTTTAACATTGGGGTGTTAAGAGGATGCTCACCCTTGTTACAGACTAGTTTTTACTGCGTTGCTTCTTACCTAAAAACTTGAAAAAATCGGTTCAAATTCGTTTTAAAATCGTATAATACACTAGTGTATCATAAACTGCAACGGAGTGTTCCTTTTTGTAACCATTCCGATCTTCCGTCCATACCTTTAACATTGGGGTGTTAAGAGGATGCTCACACTTGATACAGACTAGTTTTTACTGCGTTGCTTCTTACCTGAAAACTTGAAACAATCGGCTCAAATTCGTTTTAAAATCGTATAATACACTAGTGTATCATAAGCTGCAACGGAGTGTTCCTCTTTGTAACCATTCCGATCTTCTGCATATACCTTTAACATTGGGGTATTAAGAGGATGCTCACCCTTGATACAGACTAGTTTTTACTGCGTTGCTTCTTGTCTGTGGTCAACTTTTCTTGTTAGCCAGTAGCGGTTTAACAACCAGTAGGCTTTAGCCGGTTGAGGTGTGAACTTCTAGGAGCGATTTAAGGACTCCTTTAAGGATCTCAAGGACTCCTTTAGATATCCCTAAGGACCTCAAGGACCCCCCGTTTGGGGTAGTATTAAAGGTAAAAATATTTTGAACTTTTATATCAAAATTTTTCAATCATTAAAATTTTTGTTGGATTTTAAAATTTCTTCTTAACAAAACTTATTTTTTAAGAAATAAATTAATATTCTTTTAATAATTTTGTATAATTTATTTGATTTTAGAGTTTTTATAGGATTTATTGCGATATTTCTTCTATTTTTAGGATTTAATATGACGAAATTTTTCTAATAATTTTATACAGTTTATTTTATTTTGGTATCAAGTTTTTATATATTTTATTGGGATATTTCTTCTATTTTTAGGATTTAATAGGATGACATTTTTCTAATAATTTTATTTGGTTTATTTTATTTTCGTATCAAGTTTTTATAGATTTTATTGGGATTATTTTAAATGTATTATTTTAAAATATTATTTTTTTGTCTTTTCAATCAAATCATTAAATTTGTTATTAATTTCGTAATTGTTTGTCGTTTATCAAAATTTTATAGTTTTTGATTGATTTTAACTATAAAAATAATGTATAATGAATAAAATAACTGTTTTTTTTTTAATTTATAATTTCGTAGAAGTTGATTGCATAAAATAGATTTTTCAATACTACTGTATAATTTAATAATAATAATAGAAATAATAATAATAATAATAATAGAAATAATAGTAATAATAATAATAATAATAATAATAGAAATAATAATAATAATAATAATAATAATAATAATAATAATAGTAATAGAAATAATAATAGTAATAATAATAATAATAATAATAATAATAATAATAATAATAATAATAATAATAATAATAATAATAATAATAATAATAGAAATAATAATAATAATAATAATAATAATAATAATAATAATAATAATAATAATAGAAATAATGTATAATATAATATAATAATACTTCCTTTTATGTTAATTTTGTGGCTTGTATCAAATTTATTTAATTTTAAAGCAAATTTTGTTTTAATTAAAGGAAATCTTTTATTTTTAATAACAAAATTTAATATAATTCAAATAATGTAGGATAATAACAATTTAAATAATTCTATCGAAATTTAGATTAATTTAATCGAATTTAATACAAGCTTCTATTTTTAATAATAGGTTTGTTAGAATTCAAATAATAAAAATGATGATAATTAATAAAATTAATAGAATTCGATAGAAATATACAGAATATAAATATAAAATTTAATAGAATTTGAATTAGAAATTGTTAGAATTAATTACAGATAACTCAAATCGAACAAAATTAAATTTTTGACTTTTAATAATAGCGCATTCGATACATAGAACATATCGATATATAAAATATAGATCGATATATAAAACATATCGATATATAAAATATAGATCGATATATCTTGTTTCGATATCATGAAACATGTTTTTTTTTGTTAAAGTTCTAGTTGTGAGCTGGTTATTGCATTGTTTGGGATAAGCTAGGCAAATCATTCATTCTTATTCTTCTTCTTCTTCCTTGTATTCTTCTTCTTCTTCTTCATTGTCTTCTTCTTCTTCTTTTTCTTCTTCTTCCTTGTATTCTTCTTCTTTTTCACCTTCTTCTTCTTCTTCTTCATTGTCTTCTTCTTCTTCTTCTTTTTCTTCTTCTTCTTTTTCTTCTTCTTCCTCTTCTTCTTCCTTGTATTCTTCTTCTTTTTCACCTTCTTCTTCTTCCTTGTCTTCTTTTTCTTCTTCTTCTTCTTCTTCTTCTTCTTCCTTTTCTTCTTCCTTGTATTCTTCTTCTTTTTCACCTTCTTCTTCTTCTTTTTCACCTTCTTCTTCTTCTTCTTTTTCTTCTTCTTCTTCTTCTTCTTCTTCTTCTTCTTCATTCTCACCTTTTTCTTCTTCACCTTCTTCTTCTTCTTCTTCATCATTTTCACCTTTTTCTTCTTCTTCTCCCTCCTCCTGTCTTCTTCCTCCTCATCCTGTCTCCTTCTTCTTTTTCTTCTTCTTTCTCCTCTTGTCTTCTTCTTTTTTTCTTCTTCTTCTTCCTCCTCCTGTCTTCTTCTTCTTCTTTTCCTTCTTCTTATTCTTTTTCTTCTTCTCCTTTCTCCTCCTGTCTTCTTTTTCTTCTTCTTCCTCTTCCAGTCTTCTTCTTCTTCTTCACCTTCTTCTTCTTCATCTACATCCATATTGATCTTCTTTCCTCTTCTTCCTCCTCCTGTCTTCTTCTTTTTTTCTTCTTCTTCTTCCTCCTCATGTCTTCTTCTTCTTCTTTCTCCTCCTGTCTTCTTCTTTTTCTTCTTCTCCTTCTTCTTCTTCTTCTTTCTCCTCCTGTCTTCTTTTTCTTCTTCTTTTACTTATTCTTTTTCTTCTTCTTCTTTATCTTCTTCTTCTTTCTCCCCCTGTCTTCTTCTTCTTCTTCTTCCTCTTCCAGTCTTCTTCTTCTTCTTCACCTTCTTCTTCCTCATCCTGTCGTCTTCTTCTTCTTCTTCTTTATCTTCTTCTTCTTTCTCCTCCTGTCTTCTTTTTCTTCTTCTTCCTCTTCTAGTCTTCTTCTTTTTCTTCTTCAACTTCTTCTTTCTCCTCTTGTCTTCTTCTTCTTCACCTTCTTCTTCTTCTTCATCCATATTGATCTTCTTTCTTCTTCTTCTTCACCTTTTTCTTCCTTTCTTCTTCTTCTTCTTCCTCTTCCAGTCTTCTTCTTCCTCCTCCTGTCTTCTTCTTCTTCTTCTTCTTCTTCTTCTTCTTCACCTTTTTCTTCATTTCTTCTTCTTCTTCTTCTTATTATTCTTCTTCATTTTCTTCTTCTTCTTCTTCTTCTTTATCTTCTTCTTCTTTCTCCTCCTGTCTTCTTCTTTTTTTTCTTCTTCTTCTTCTTCTTCTTCCTCTTCCAGTCTTCTTCTACTTCTTCACCTTCTTCTTCCTCCTCCTGTCTTCTTCTTCTTCTTCTTCTTCCTCCTCCTGTCGTCTTCTTCTTCCTCCTCCTGTCTTCTTCTTCTTCTTCTTCTTTCTCCTCCTGTCTTCTTCTTTTTTTTCTTCTTCTTCTTCTTCTTCTTCCTCTTCCAGTCTTCTTCTTCTTCTTTATCTTCTTCTTCTTTCTCCCCCTGTCTTCTTCTTCTTCTTCTTCCTCTTCCAGTCTTCTTCTTCTTCTTCACCTTCTTCTTCCTCCTCCTGTCGTCTTCTTCTTCTTCTTCTTTATCTTCTTCTTCTTTCTCCTCCTGTCTTCTTTTTCTTCTTCTTCCTCTTCTAGTCTTCTTCTTTTTCTTCTTCAACTTCTTCTTTCTCCTCTTGTCTTCTTCTTCTTCACCTTCTTCTTCTTCTTCATCCATATTGATCTTCTTTCTTCTTCTTCTTCACCTTTTTCTTCCTTTCTTCTTCTTCTTCTTCCTCTTCCAGTCTTCTTCTTCCTCCTCCTGTCTTCTTCTTCTTCTTCTTCTTCTTCTTCACCTTTTTCTTCATTTCTTCTTCTTCTTCTTCTTATTATTCTTCTTCATTTTCTTCTTCTTCTTCTTCTTCTTTATCTTCTTCTTCTTTCTCCTCCTGTCTTCTTCTTTTTTTTCTTCTTCTTCTTCTTCTTCTTCCTCTTCCAGTCTTCTTCTACTTCTTCACCTTCTTCTTCCTCCTCCTGTCTTCTTCTTCTTCTTCTTCTTCCTCCTCCTGTCGTCTTCTTCTTCCTCCTCCTGTCTTCTTCTTCTTCTTCTTCTTTCTCCTCCTGTCTTCTTCTTTTTTTTCTTCTTCTTCTTCTTCTTCTTCCTCTTCCAGTCTTCTTCTTCTTCTTTATCTTCTTCTTCTTTCTCCCCCTGTCTTCTTCTTCTTCTTCTTCCTCTTCCAGTCTTCTTCTTCTTCTTCACCTTCTTCTTCCTCCTCCTGTCGTCTTCTTCTTCTTCTTCTTTATCTTCTTCTTCTTTCTCCTCCTGTCTTCTTTTTCTTCTTCTTCCTCTTCTAGTCTTCTTCTTTTTCTTCTTCAACTTCTTCTTTCTCCTCTTGTCTTCTTCTTCTTCACCTTCTTCTTCTTCTTCATCCATATTGATCTTCTTTCTTCTTCTTCTTCACCTTTTTCTTCCTTTCTTCTTCTTCTTCTTCCTCTTCCAGTCTTCTTCTTCCTCCTCCTGTCTTCTTCTTCTTCTTCTTCTTCTTCTTCTTCTTCACCTTTTTCTTCATTTCTTCTTCTTCTTCTTCTTATTATTCTTCTTCATTTTCTTCTTCTTCTTCTTCTTCTTTATCTTCTTCTTCTTTCTCCTCCTGTCTTCTTCTTTTTTTCTTCTTCTTCTTCTTCTTCTTCCTCTTCCAGTCTTCTTCTACTTCTTCACCTTCTTCTTCCTCCTCCTGTCTTCTTCTTCTTCTTCTTCTTCCTCCTCCTGTCGTTTTCTTCTTCCTCCTCCTGTCTTCTTCTTCTTCTTCTTCTTTCTCCTCCTGTCTTCTTCTTTTTTTTCTTCTTCTTCTTCTTCTTCTTCCTCTTCCAGTCTTCTTCTTCTTCTTTATCTTCTTCTTCTTTCTCCCCCTGTCTTCTTCTTCTTCTTCTTCCTCTTCCAGTCTTCTTCTTCTTCTTCACCTTCTTCTTCCTCATCCTGTCGTCTTCTTCTTCTTCTTCTTTATCTTCTTCTTCTTTCTCCTCCTGTCTTCTTTTTCTTCTTCTTCCTCTTCTAGTCTTCTTCTTTTTCTTCTTCAACTTCTTCTTTCTCCTCTTGTCTTCTTCTTCTTCACCTTCTTCTTCTTCTTCATCCATATTGATCTTCTTTCTTCTTCTTCTTCACCTTTTTCTTCCTTTCTTCTTCTTCTTCTTCCTCTTCCAGTCTTCTTCTTCCTCCTCCTGTCTTCTTCTTCTTCTTCTTCTTCTTCTTCTTCTTCACCTTTTTCTTCATTTCTTCTTCTTCTTCTTCTTATTATTCTTCTTCATTTTCTTCTTCTTCTTCTTCTTCTTTATCTTCTTCTTCTTTCTCCTCCTGTCTTCTTCTTTTTTTTCTTCTTCTTCTTCTTCTTCTTCCTCTTCCAGTCTTCTTCTACTTCTTCACCTTCTTCTTCCTCCTCCTGTCTTCTTCTTCTTCTTCTTCTTCCTCCTCCTGTCGTCTTCTTCTTCCTCCTCCTGTCTTCTTCTTCTTCTTCTTCTTTCTCCTCCTGTCTTCTTCTTTTTTTTCTTCTTCTTCTTCTTCTTCTTCCTCTTCCAGTCTTCTTCTTCTTCTTTATCTTCTTCTTCTTTCTCCCCCTGTCTTCTTCTTCTTCTTCTTCCTCTTCCAGTCTTCTTCTTCTTCTTCACCTTCTTCTTCCTCCTCCTGTCGTCTTCTTCTTCTTCTTCTTTATCTTCTTCTTCTTTCTCCTCCTGTCTTCTTTTTCTTCTTCTTCCTCTTCTAGTCTTCTTCTTTTTCTTCTTCAACTTCTTCTTTCTCCTCTTGTCTTCTTCTTCTTCACCTTCTTCTTCTTCTTCATCCATATTGATCTTCTTTCTTCTTCTTCTTCACCTTTTTCTTCCTTTCTTCTTCTTCTTCTTCCTCTTCCAGTCTTCTTCTTCCTCCTCCTGTCTTCTTCTTCTTCTTCTTCTTCTTCTTCTTCTTCACCTTTTTCTTCATTTCTTCTTCTTCTTCTTCTTATTATTCTTCTTCATTTTCTTCTTCTTCTTCTTCTTCTTTATCTTCTTCTTCTTTCTCCTCCTGTCTTCTTCTTTTTTTTCTTCTTCTTCTTCTTCTTCTTCCTCTTCCAGTCTTCTTCTACTTCTTCACCTTCTTCTTCCTCCTCCTGTCTTCTTCTTCTTCTTCTTCTTCCTCCTCCTGTCGTCTTCTTCTTCCTCCTCCTGTCTTCTTCTTCTTCTTCTTCTTTCTCCTCCTGTCTTCTTCTTTTTTTTCTTCTTCTTCTTCTTCTTCTTCCTCTTCCAGTCTTCTTCTTCTTCTTTATCTTCTTCTTCTTTCTCCCCCTGTCTTCTTCTTCTTCTTCTTCCTCTTCCAGTCTTCTTCTTCTTCTTCACCTTCTTCTTCCTCCTCCTGTCGTCTTCTTCTTCTTCTTCTTTATCTTCTTCTTCTTTCTCCTCCTGTCTTCTTTTTCTTCTTCTTCCTCTTCTAGTCTTCTTCTTTTTCTTCTTCAACTTCTTCTTTCTCCTCTTGTCTTCTTCTTCTTCACCTTCTTCTTCTTCTTCATCCATATTGATCTTCTTTCTTCTTCTTCTTCACCTTTTTCTTCCTTTCTTCTTCTTCTTCTTCCTCTTCCAGTCTTCTTCTTCCTCCTCCTGTCTTCTTCTTCTTCTTCTTCTTCTTCACCTTTTTCTTCATTTCTTCTTCTTCTTATTATTCTTCTTCATTTTCTTCTTCTTCTTCTTCTTCTTTATCTTCTTCTTCTTTCTCCTCCTGTCTTCTTCTTTTTTTTCTTCTTCTTCTTCTTCTTCTTCCTCTTCCAGTCTTCTTCTACTTCTTCACCTTCTTCTTCCTCCTCCTGTCTTCTTCTTCTTCTTCTTCTTCCTCCTCCTGTCGTCTTCTTCTTCCTCCTCCTGTCTTCTTCTTCTTCTTCTTCTTTCTCCTCCTGTCTTCTTCTTTTTTTTCTTCTTCTTCTTCTTCTTCTTCCTCTTCCAGTCTTCTTCTTCTTCTTTATCTTCTTCTTCTTTCTCCCCCTGTCTTCTTCTTCTTCTTCTTCCTC
>OX418222.1:635000-637500 GCA_948455865.1 Conomelus anceps | reverse complement strand
GAACGTTCCTTGTCTCTCGAGGGAATCTTGAACTTTCCTTGACTCTATTGATTAGTGTGCTATAAAAGGGATTTACTATGAACTTTACTTGGCTCTCAAGTGTCTCTTAAACCTTACTTGACCCTATTAATTAGTGTGCTATAAAGGGATTTACTATGAACGTTCCTTGGCTCTCAAGGTTCTCTTGAACATTCCTTGACTCTATTAATCAGTGTGCTATAAAGAGATTTACTATGAACGTTCCTTGTCTCTCGAGGGACTCTTGCACCTTCCTTGACTCTATCAATTAGTGTGCTATAAAGGTATTTACAATGAACGTTCCTTGTCTCTTGAGGGACTCTTGAACTTTCCTTGACTCTATTCATTAGTGTGCTACAAAGGGATTTACTATAAACTTTCCTTGACTTTTGAGGGAATCTTGAACTTTCCTTGACTCTATCAATTAGTGTGCTACAAAGGGATTTACTATAAACTTTCCTTGACTCTCGAGGTACTCTTGAACTCTCCTTGACTCTATCAATTAGTGCGCTATAAAGGTATTTACTATGAACATTCCTTGACTCTTGAGGGTTCTCTTGAACATTACTCCTCTAGACATTTCAAGGGAGCCTCAACTCTAAAGGAAGTTCATAAATACGGCCTCTTGGTACATTATTTCAAGGAGGAGTTCAGATTGTTAGAATAGAGTAGCCCGCCCTTTGGGGGGGGGGGGAGGGGGAGGGGGGGCGTCTCCATCTTGTTTTGCTAAATGCGAATATTATACAAGAAGTCCAGACACTGGAAGAAGACAGGTTTTCCAAAAAAAAACATTAAAAAAAAAATACTACAAAAAATATACTAAACAGACAAAGAAGAGCAAAAAAAGAGCAAATAAAAAGAGAAAGAATAAAACAGAACTGAAGGGAAGGAAAATACAATTATGTTTATTAAGCCCCCAATAAGTCTGAGACTTGTGCGTGGGTAATGATTTGACATAAAGTGGGAAGTGATAGCTGCGAGCCGTAGCAGGTATCTGTTCAATCAGATAGATAAGCTGCGTTCTCGTAGGTCCTGTTTGTAACGGTGACCGATTAGAGAAGTGATAGCCGCGAGCCGTAGCAGGTATCTGTTCAATCAGATAGATAAGCTGCGTTCTCGTAGGTCCTGTTTGTAACGGTGACCGATTAGGGAAGTGATAGCCGTGAGCCGTAGCAGGTATCTGTTCAATCAGATAGATAAGCTGCGTTCTCGTAGGTCCTGTTTGTAACGGTGACCGATTAGATTGGCCAGCAAAAAATACTCACTGTAAAATATCACTTGCGGGTGGTTTGGAACCCACCTAAAACTGTAGGTCCAATCACCATCATGAAGGATAACAGGAAGAAAGATAACAGGAAAAGACAAAGAAGAAGGATTGCAAAAAGAAGGATAACAAGTAGAAGAACAACAAAAAGAAGAAGAAGGATAACAAGAAGAAGAAGAAGAAGGATAACAGGAAGAAGAAGAACAAAAAGAAGAGGGATAACAAAAAGAAGAAGAAAGATAACAAAAAGAAGAAGAAGGGATTACAGAAAGAAGAAGAAATTTTTCAAAAAGAAGATGAAAGATAACAAAAAGAAGGGATTACAGAAAGAAGAAGAAAGATAACAAAAAGAATAATAATAACAAAAAAGAATTAGCATAACAAAAAGAAGAAGAAGGATAACAAAAAGAAGAAGAAGGGATTACAAAAAGAAGAAGAAAGATAACAAAAAGAATAATAATAACAAAAAAGAATTAGCATAACAAAAAGAAGAAGAAGGATAACAAAAAGAAGAAAGATAACAAAAAGAAGAAGCATAAATAAAAGAATAATAAGTATAATAAAAGAAGAATAACAAAAAGAAGAAGCATAAATAAAAGAATAATAATAAGTATAATAAAAGAAGAATAACAAAAAAGAAAAAGGATGACAAAAACAAAAAGAAAATTGATGGGTGCTGTTCTGAGTTTTTTCGTTCTTAATTTTATTTTGTGTGGTTTTTCCTAAATTCTTTTTTTCTGCCCCTGTTATTTGAATTTGTTAGAAACTAATACACTATTTATTCTATCCTAATTTTACTAAGTAGAGACATTACCAAACTGATATAATAATTAGGTTTGGTTAATTATTTGATCACGTTTCAAGGCTTGAAATTTACACTATCAACTTCTTTTGTACACTAAAAACATATTAATGTCAACTGGAATATATTGGATTTTCTTGTTAGTGTAATTTACGTGCACTTTGTATCATTGAGTTTAATGATTTGTCCATGTGATCATCAACTGCTCTTTGTAGTTTTTCTGTAGACTCTTCAACTTTTTCTGCAACTGAAAGAATTGCGTATCATCTGCAAATGTAGCTATGGTAACCCCTTCTGGCTTTGGAATGTCACATGTGTATAGCAGGTATAAGAGAGGTCCTAGTACACCTCCTTGAGGTACCCCATTTTTAATTTGCCTTCATGTGGAGTATTCATCACCTATCTTTACTCTAAAA
>OX418222.1:555000-630000 GCA_948455865.1 Conomelus anceps | reverse complement strand
GCTGTGTGAGTAACTGGGGGCTTTAGAAACATTTTATTACGATATTTACTTTTGTTAGTGGTCCAGAAACACTGCCTCGAAGTATTGGTAGAGATTTCCGAAACACCCTGTATATAATTATATATATACGTATAATATAATATACGTATATATAATATTATATATACGTATAAGAATATATACGTATATATTTCTATCACTCTCTTGAGGTTGATGTCCTGTATAGGGTTATGGTAGAAGTGATTGTGGGGGGGGGGGCGGAGAGGGGTGCCATTAGTGTGTGTGTGTGTGTGTGTGTGTGGATTTGCGATAAGAAGAAGTAGAAGAAGAAGAAGACAACATTGAGACAGAAAAATTTACGATAAGAAGAAGAGGAAGAGGAAGAAGAAGAAGAAGAAGAAAAAGACAGAAAACTGATCTTTGCCGTATCTGTTTTTCTTGTCCAGTTGATTGGAAGTGAGCTTAATCTTTATATATATATATACACACGTATTATAATAACATAAAAGATCTTTATATATATATATATATATATATATATATATATATATATATATATATATATATATATATATATATATATATAGAGAAAGAGAGAGGTCGGTGACCTGTTTCACACTTAACTCGACTGTCCGTCAATTTGCCGTACGGCTTATCGCCGTTACGGCAATAAAACGTAGGTGTGTGGAATTTTACCACAAAGTGTGAGACTGACCTTTGTCTACAGGTATCTTCTGTTTAGTCATAAGTTACGAACTGTGGGACCCCTGTTTATAAGGGTGACCGATTGGGTTGGTCTTTCTCTACAGGTATCTTCTGTTTAGTCATAAGGTACGAAATTTTGGCCCCTGTTTGTGAGGGTGACCGATTGGGTTGGTCTTTGTCTACAGGTTCTGTTTAGTCAGGTAAATATAAGTTACGAATTGTGGGGCCCCTATCTGTAAGGGTGACCGATTGGATTGGTCTTTCTCTACAGGTATCTTCTGTTTAGTCATAAGGTACGAAATTTTGGCCCCTGTTTGTGAGGGTGACCGATTGGGTTGGTCTTTGTCTACAGGTTCTGTTCAGTCAGGTAAATATAAGGTACGAATTGTGGGGCCCCTATCTGTAAGGGTGACCGATTGGATTGGTCTTTCTCTACAGGTATCTTCTGTTTAGTCATAAGGTTCGAAATTTTGGCCCCTGTTTGTAACGGTGACCGATTAGATTGGCCAGCAAAAAAGACTCACAGTAAAATATCACTTGCGGGTGGTTTGGAACCCACCTAGAACTGTAGGTCCAACTAATCAATCAGGGAAATGATATCCGCGAGCCGTAGCAGGTATCTGTTCAATCAGATAGAGATAAGCTGCGTTCTCGTAGGTCCTGTTTGTAACGGTGACCGATTAGATTGGCTAGCAAAAAAGACACTGTTCTCTGCTGTAGAAACACTTGTGGGTGGTTTGGAACCCACCTAAAACTGAAGGTTGCACTCATCAATCACCATCATCCAACTCATTACCCACGCACAAGTCTCAGATTTATATGGGCTCCAAAAAAAAAAATATTTTCATAGTTAAACCACATTAAACCAAAAGATCAATTGAAAAAATTAAATAATCTAGAATTTAAATTAAGAAATTCTAAGAAAATTATTTAAAAAAAAATAGAAAAATATATAAAAAAGTTACACTTATTATTAAAAAAAGTTACACTAATTATTAAAAAAAAATAGAATTATTTTTCTAGAATTAAGAATTTTTGTTACACTTTGATCCCCAGTTTCTCAGTAGTTCAGCAAAACGTACAGTTCCTATTGATTCAATACAGTGGCCCTAAGGCTTGTTTCACACACACCGGCTGTAGTAGGAAGACATTCAAATCCGTTCAAAGAAAATAATAATTGTATGCTAGTTAAATGAATGAATAAAGAATATGATTTCAAATGTTTTAAAGCACTTCATAATAATGTTCCTACAACTGGGTAAACAACACCGGTGTGTGTGAAACAAGCCTTAGGTCGCCAATTTAATCTCACTAGCTAGTGAATTATTTACGACTGAGAAATCAGACTTCAAAGTTTAAATTTGTTGAATACATATTTATTTATGTATACATATAAATAATAATAATAATAATAATAATAATAATGATAATAATAATAATAATAATAATAATAATAATAATAATAATAATGATAATAATAATAATAATAATAATGATAATAATAATAATAATATTAATAATAATAATAATCACCATAATCAATAAATAACATTCAAACTTCAATAAAATATATTTTTTTCAGTTCCAGAAATGGCCGCCAGGCTACTGTTAATGTTGGTAGTAGCCACAACCTGCCAGCTATCAGGTGTGACAACCTTCCGGCGCGATAATGTCGAGTACAGACCTCCACCAGTGTTGCCAACCTCACAACACCAACACCAATCCATTGCTCAAAGGTTGGCAGCTAAACCACGGTTCGGAACCGTATCACTACCATTAAGGCAGGCTGTTGAAAGGGTGCCCTCGCCTACTGAAAGGTAATGCCGGTGGTTTGGATCCCACTTAGAACTGTAGGTAGCAACAATCTAAGACTATTTGGGTAACATACCTATTTAAATATAAATGATTGATTATTGAAAGTAAACTTTATTAGTGAATTTCACACTTGATTATTTGTGTGATTGCCATTTCGCATTGTTGTAATGCTTCCTCAGACCTGATTTACCCTGCTTATATGTGTATGAAGCTACTTT
Source organism: Conomelus anceps (assembly GCA_948455865.1). Lineage (NCBI taxonomy): Eukaryota > Metazoa > Arthropoda > Insecta > Hemiptera > Delphacidae > Conomelus > Conomelus anceps. The sequence continues at coordinate 627,262 of OX418222.1, read as the reverse complement.
ATATGTAAAAAATAGTGTAGGGTGTTGTAGATACAGAATAAAGTGGTTAGGTGTATGAAAATAGTGAATAGATTAGATTCATGTAGGCCGTTGTACAAGAGGCTTGGTCTCCTAACTGTACCCTGCTTATATGTGTATGAAGCTACTTTATATGTACTAAAAGAGAGTGATATTAACCAAAATCTTGATAGGGTGTTTAAGATCCAAAAGAAAGCGGTTAGGTTAGGTTAGGTTAGGAAATAGTAAATAGATTAGATTAATGTAGGCCGTTGTACAACAGACTTGGTCTCCTAACTGTACCCTGCTTATATGTGTATGAAGCTACTTTATATGTAAAAACGAATGATATTAACCAAAATTTTGACGTACATGATTATAATATACAGAGATTATCACTTGGTGAGTCACAATAGTAGCTTATTCAAACAAAAACCTAGTTATATTGGTAGGAAATTCTACAACAAGCTACCACAGTTTTTGAAGAGTCTTGAAAATATAGAAATATTTCAAAAACAATTGAAAAAATATTCAGTTTATCTTTTTATAGTGTACAAGAGTTCCTTTCACATCAAAATTAAGCCTCAACTACACTAATAAATATAGTAATTATGGCAACTAGTGTATTAGATTGTATAATTATTGTTAATCTACCTTGTCTTATACTCCTTAACTGGAGTCTCCAAGACGTAATCTACAAAAAATAATAAAAATAAAAGGCTGGAGGCTTGCATTAGAGTAGGCTAGCCTTAGCTCAAGGCGTACGCTTCTAGTCGTGTCTGAGGAAACATTACAACAATGTGGAATAGCATTTCACAAGAATAAAGTGTTAAATTCACTAATTAAATTTTATTTTCCCGCGTGTAAAGTAGTTCTTTACGTACTGAAAACTAATTGTAAAATTCCTCTTTACTGCTCCGCAAGCAGTAATAGTAGTTTATGCAACAATTTTATTTTGACCCTTATTAAGGCACGAGTTAGATGTAAGTTATAACACGAGCGAATGCGAGTGTTATAAATATCTCATGAGTGCTTTAATGGCCAAATAAAATCGTTGCATACACTATTTTATCTACGACCACTAGTATACATTTAATTAAAACAATTTCATTTTACCTGTGACTGTCAGAGATACCTAACCTCTCATCTCAAATACGAGAAGTTATAGTAGATTGTTGGGTTAAAGCAGCTGGTGTAGCACTTTGATCAAATCAGCTGATAGTTTCACAATATTGAATTACGATATTGATCCCATCAAAAATGCTTCTGATTGGTCCAGAACCCATGTTATAATGTAGAACCTGTACTATAATGAGCTCATTATGCAACGGGTTTCAAAAAGCATTTCGAAAAGACAGCTGTTTTGGCATCAATTGTGAAACTGTAATGTATACATTATGACATGGTCGTAGATAAATTTCTTTACGCTTCTGTTTTGATTTTTATGTCTTCTCATTGGTGGATCATGGAATCCGTAAAATTCACATAACCTCAAAAAAGTCGAACGCTAACCAAATCTGTGCACAGTCTGTGATGTTACAAACTTTTATTGTGTTGGAATTCAGAACTGCAGTTGTAGGAAAAATATTGTATGCAATTTGCGCATGAAGCTTCTTTATCGCTCTCGCAAAATTACTGTGCTCTGCTGTGTGTTGCACAGTAAATGTTTTGGCTTGAGCGATAAAGTCGCGCTTCATGCTCTTAATACATAAATAACTATTCTGCACTCCAGATTTGCAACCTAACAACACAAAATAGTGAGCATTGTAATATGCAGGTTCCCTATTCTGCATTCAAAAATAAGTTGGCAACTCTGCTTCAGCTACAAAATACTGTCAGCAGTAGTTGTTGTTGAAATTGATTTGATTCGAAGATAGGTTGTGTGAGGAATTGTGAGGTTATGTATGTCCTGTTTTGTTCTGTTTGAATAACTATTATACATTACTGTAGGAAAAATTTAATGTGTAATACGAGCGCAAAGTATTGTTTCTGCACTCAAGGAACTTTTTTCACTCGCCTTTGGGGCTTGTAAAAAAACCTGTTTCTCTCGATGCAGAAAAACGCTGCTTTGCACTCTAGTTACACAAATAGCTATTCTCACGAGCTGAAGGCGAGTGAAAAACGTTTCTTGAGTGCAGAAACAATACTTTGAGCTCAAATTACACATTAAATTTTTCCTACAGTTACATATAAAGTAATTTAAACAGAACAAAACAGGGCATACATAACCTGACAATTCCTCACATAACCTATCTTCGAATCAAATCGATTTCAACAACAACTACTACAACAACTATTTCGCAGCTGAAGCAGAGTAGCCAACCTATTTCTGAATGCAGAATAGGGAACCTGCATATTACATGCTCACTATTTTGTGTTGTAAGGTTGCAAATCTGGAGTGTGGAAAAGTACTTTCACGCACTGGAATTTACTTTTCCGCACCAGTGCAGGAATAGACTATTTTGCATGCTACAGTTAGTGCAAAAATAGGCACTTTTTCAGGTCACTGTAGGAAAAAACTGTTTCTTTCGATGCAGAAAAACGCTGCTTTGCACTCTAGTTACACAAATAGCTATTTTTTGATAATTCGTTATTTTTTATGTGTTAATTTGTGTTATTGAACGTTTTTTGTTTAATTTCAGGGCTGAAGAACATTTTCCCATCAGAGATGCAGTTGAACAGAGGCCTATTCTTACTCCCATAAATCCATTGAGTCAATGGTGGAATCATCGCATGGCTTATCCCAACCCAGCGTATCCTAACCAAGGTATACTTTAAATAGTAAACTCTTTTTTTATATACTAGTAGTTGTGGAACCAGTGGAGAAATTGTTCGCAACGATTGTATTTTGCCTTGAAACAATTTGTGAGATTTTAGACCAATCTTTAATCTTACTCATTGCTCAAAGACATATATAATACAATATTTGTATAAAGTTCTATTTTATTTTATAATATTGATTTTATATCTACTTTATTTACTTATTTTAATCGTTTTATTTATTATATTTATTTTAATAATTTAGATAAATTTATTTTATCATTTATTTATGTATTTTATATTATTTATTCATCCTATTTATTTTATTTATTCAATTTAATTTAATTTATATTTCTTTTATATACACTGTATATTCATTTCATTTCATTACTTATTTTGTGTTTTATAATCAATTTTTAAATTTTTCTAAATTTCAGTCTATGCCGGTGTACCGAATAATCAACAGCCGGATGAACGAGTGGCGCCCCTGGCGGATAAAGCGGTGTACTGTTTCGTAGAGTCATGGTCTGTGTACAGGAGGACACCTATGTCGTTCAACGCCGACCACGTTGATCCGCACCTGTGTACACATCTTGTGTATGCTTTTGCACGCGTAGATTCGCGCACGCACAAGCTTGTACCTGTTGATGAGGAGTATGACATTGTTAAGGGTAAGTTTATTATCACTTGAATAGTTCGGAATCCTAACCTAACCTAACCTAACCTTACCTAACCTAACCTAACCTAACCTAACCTTACCTAACCTAACCTAACCTAACCTAACCTTACCTAACCTAACCTAACCTAACCTAACCTTACCTAACCTAACCTAACCTAACCTGACATTGTTATGGGTCAGTTTATTATCACTTGAATAGTTCGGAATCCTAACCTAACCTAACCTAACCTTACCTAACCTAACCTAACCTAACCTAACCTAACCTTACCTAACCTGACCTAACCTAACCTGACATTGTTAAGGGTCAGTTTATTATCACTTGAATAGTTCGGAATCCTAACCTAACCTAACCTAACCTTACCTATCCTAACCTTACCTAACCTAACCTAACCTAACCTGACATTGTTAAGGGTCAGTTTATTATCACTTGAATAGTTCGGAATCCTAACCTTACCTAACCTAACCTAACCTAACCTAGTAGAACCACAATGTTCCCCCTATAACATGGCTCAGATTAGATTGACCAACAAATAGATTCTGTTCTCTACTGTAAAGTAACTTCCCGGTGGTTTGGAATTCACCTAAAACTATGGGTTCACAATGTTCCCCTCATAACATAGCGGTGAGTAAGGTTATCACCACTAATAAAACCCATACACGTTTCAGGGGTCAGTTAGGTATCTCTGACAGTCACAGGTAAAATGAAATTGTTTCAATTAAATGTAGCCTTATAAATATATAAGTATATAAATATACTATAATAGTAGTTTATGCAACGATTTTATTTTGACCCTTATTGAGGCACGAGTTAGATGTAAGTTATAACACGAGCGAATGCAAGTGTTATAAATATCTCACAAGTGCCTTAATGGCCAAATAAAATCGTTGCATACACTATTTTATCTACGACCACTAGTATACATTTAATTAAAACAATTTCATTTTACCTGTGACTGTCAGAGATACCTAACCTCTCATCTCAAATACGAGAAGTTAAGATTGTTAGGTTAAAGCAGCTGGTGTAGCAGTTTGATCAAATCAGCTGATAGTTTCACAATATTGACTTACGATATTGATTCCATCAAAAATGCTTCTGATTGGTCCAGAACCCGTGTTATAATGTAGAACCTGTACTATAATGAGCTCTTTATGCAACAGGTTTCAAAAAGCATTTCGAAAAGACAGCTGTTTTGGCATCAATTGTGAAACTGTAATGTATACATTATGACATGGTCATAGATAAATATATAAGTATATAATAAATTAAGTTTTATTGGTGAAAACATGATGATAAAACATTGCAAAAATTAGCTCTATAAAACTTGGCATAAAGTGGAATAATTTTTAATTCCTACAGTTGCCTAACTAGTGCCTATTTATGCACTCTATATAGACCAATACAATGAAGTGTCCAAGGACCCAAAGAATTTACATAAAATGGTTATTTATGTATTGAGAGCGTGTAGTGTGACTTTATCGCTCGAGCCAAAACATTTACTGCGCGACGCGTAGCGGAGCGCAGTAATTTTGCGAGAGCAATAAAGAAGCTTCACGCGCGAATTACATACAATATTTTTCCTAAAACTGCAGTTCTGGATTCCAACACAATAAAAGCTTGTAGTTTGTAACATCACAGACCATGCGCGGATTTGGTTAGCGTTCGCCATTTTGAGGTTATGTGAATTTCACGGATTCCGTGATCCACCAATGAGAAGGCATCAAAATCAAAACAGAAGCGTAAAGAAAACAGCTGGCGAGCGTAAAGTACTTTACCGCTTGCAGAGCAGTAAAGAGGCATTTTACAATTGGTTTTCAGTACGTAAAGAACTACTTTACGAGCAGTTTTAGGAAAAATATTTTTCCTACAGTGATTCGAGAAAGTGCCTATTTTTGCACTAACTGTAGCACGCAAAATAGTCTATTCCTGCACCAGTGTGGGAAAGTAAATTCCAGTGCAGGAAAGTACTTTTTCGCACTCCAGATTTGCAACCCAACAACACAAAATAGTGAGCATGTAGGTTCCCTATTCTGCATTCAAAAATAGGTTGGCTACTCTGCTTCAGCTGTGAAATAGTTGTTGTAGTTGTTGTTGTTGAAATCGATGTGATTCGAAAATAGGTTATGTGAGAATTGCCAGGTTATGTATGTCCTGTTTTGTTCCGTTTGAATTACTTTATACATTACTGTAGGAAAAATTTAATGTGTAATACGAGTGCAAAGTATTGTTTCTGCACTCGAGAAACTTTTTCCTTTCACCTTTGGCTTGTGAAAAAAACTGTTTCTCTCGATGCAGAAAAACGGTGCTTTGCACTCTAGTTACACAAATAGCTATTATCTATTTCTATGTTCAATTATTTTATTAATATTTCCCCCCTTTTTTTTAGGTGGCTATCGATCGGTGGTATTTCTGAAGCGACTCAATCCACGCCTGAAAGTGTTGCTCTCAGTGGCAGGACCTTTCTCGAGTATGACATCATCACAGAGTAGACGTGCCTTCATTCTCAGCACTGTGCGCCTATTGCACGAGTACAATTTCGACGGCATGGACCTGCATTGGCAGTTGCCTGGTGAGTAGGCCTAGGCCCTCCAGCTAGCTGCTGTCTTGACTCAATAGACTTTATAAATGTTTAAATATATATTTTTTTTTTTGGGAGGATGAAGCCGACATAGGTCTGAGAGCTGTGCATGAGTAATGAGTTGGATGATCGTGATTGGACCTACAGTTTTGGGTGGGTTCCGAACCACCCACAAGTGATTCAACAGCAGAGAATGTGTCTTTTTTGCTGGCCAATCTAATTGGTCACCGTTACAAACAGGACCAATGAGAACGCAGCTTATCTCTATCTGATTGAACAGATACCTGCTACGGCTTGTGGCTATCACTTATACAGGGTGTTTCGGAACTCTCTACCAATACTTCTAGGCAGTGTTTCTGGACCACTAACAAAAGTAAATATCGTAATAAAATGTTTCTAAAATCCCCAGTTACTCACACAGCTGCCATTTTGTTTTTTCACTCATTATTTTTTTATTCGAACACCTCTGAATGTATAATTTTGAAATTTTGCAAACAGCTTTATAACAATTGGAACAATCTTGAAAAATCAATCAAAATTTTCCGACATCAAAAAACAAAATGGCGGCCATTTGAAATCTTTGAACAGGATTAAATTAATAATGGCTAATGATATCAAAATTTGACTAGAATAACTTTTTTTAGATATTTTTATTGCAAATCCAACGATACCTCATTTTCCAAGATCGGTCAACAATTAAAAGAGATAAGCTACTTTTTAGGGTGTACGGTGGTTGGAAGCGAAAAACTGCAACCCGTTCTCAACCACCGTACACCCTAAAAAGTAGCTTATCTCTGTTAATTGTTGGCCAATCTTGAAAAATGAGGTATCGTTGGATTTGCAATAAAAATATCTGAAAAAAGTTATTCCAGTCAAATTTTGATATCATCAGCCATTATTAATTTAATCCTGTTCAAAGATTTTAAATGGGCGCCATTTTGTTTTTTGATGTTGGAAAATTTTGATTGATTTTTTTAAGATTGTTCCAATTGTTATAAAGCTGTTTGCGAAATTTCAAAATTATACATTCAGAGGTGTTCGAATAAAAAAATAATGAGTGAAAAAACAAAATGGCAGCTGTGTGAGTAACTGGGAATTTTAGAAAAATTTGAAATCTTTGAACAGGATTAAATTAATAATTGACTTGCAGTCAGTTCTAGATTGTAAATAAATTATTGTAAAATACTTCTAGATTTTGAATAGATGGTATAGTTAAATTTCAATTTTTATAGTTAGATAGTATAGTTCTAGAATTTATAATAAATGTACTCACATTTGGCTGAATGTTTTCGAGTTAAATTTACAACAAAAAGCTAATAAATATTAACAACGCAGATTGTTATGAAACAAGAAATCCAAGAACTAAATTTAATATTTTATGACTTTTCCCCCTACTTAATGACCCATTCTATCATGAATATTTTATGCTAAATTTAATATTTTGATGTTGAAGATCCATCTTGCTTCCACTAATATGTAATATAAACTTGAAAAACATAAACAGAATTCATTTAATTTCGAATTCCTTCAATTGCTATTACTTTATACTGAAGACTTCCGCAATGGCGGATATTGACAACAGCATTGAACAGCTGATGGGAATCGATGAATGCTACTGTACAAAAATATCAGTCACCACCGGGAATCGAACCACGGACCTCCCAAGTAGCATTCATCGATTCCCATCAGCTGTTCAATGCTGTTGTCAATATCCGCCATTGCGGAAGTCTTCAGTATAAAGTAATAGCAATTAGGGAAGTGATAGCCGCGAGCCGTAGCAGGTATCTGTTCAATCAGATAGATAAGCTGCTTTCTCGTAGGTTCTGTTTGTAACGGTGACCGATTAGATTGGCCAGCAAAAAAGACACTGTTCTCTGCTGTAAAATCACTTCCCGGTGGTTCGGAACCCACCTAAAACTGTAGGTCCAATCACCATCATCCAACTCATTACCCACGCACAGGTCTCAGACCTATGTGGGCTTCATCCTAAGAAAAAAAAAAAAAAAAAAAAAAAAGGAATTCGAAATTAAATAAATTCTGTTTATGTATATTTGTCAGTTTATTCAATTGTCAGTCACTTCAAACTAACTTAAAAAACACTTATGTGTACTGTGGGTCGTCTGACGATGCTCTAGACAACAGAGCGAAACGGCCGTGACGCCATAACGTGATTTAATTTCCAAGTGTTTTTTAAGGTTATATTATTTAATATTTTATTACGTTTCCCCCACGTTTAGAACTTGAAGCTGACAGTGCTCAACCCCATGCAACGCCTGACGCCTCTTCTGACGCTAAAGACACGCTTGCACGCCTCCTGGAGGAGATGTCGGGCGTATTCGAGGCACGTGCTTGGACGTTGACGCTTAGCGTATCAGCGTCACGCTTCCGTGCTGAAGACGCTTACCCAACGGACATAGCTGCACTAGCGTCGCATCTCACACACGTTCTGCTCAAGAGCTATGATTTGCATGAGGAGAGGGGAGGTAGTGCTGGAAGTGGTGGGGATAGCAGCAGTGGAGGGGAAGTGGCTGTACACCATGCTCCCCTACAGGCGCCTCCCCCTACCCAGGACGCTTTGGCGTTGTTCTTTAATGTGGTGAGTTTTGAGAGGAAATTAATACTAAATTAATAAACATGTTTTCCTACAGTGACCCAAAAAAGTGCCTATTTTTGCACTAACTGTAGCACCCAAAATAGTAGTCTATTCCTGCACCAGTGCAGGAATAGCTATTTGTGTAACTAGAGTGCAAAGTAGTGTTTTTCTGCACCAAGAGGAACCGTTCATTTCACAAGCTGAAGGCAAGTGAAAAATGTTTCTCAAGTGCAGAAACAATACTTTGCACTAGTATTACACATTAAATTTTTCCTACAGTAATGTATAAAGTAATTTAAACAGAACAAAACTTCCTCATGTAACCTATCTTCGAATCAAATCGATTTCAACAACTACAACAACTATTTCACAGCTGAAGCAGAGTAGCCAACCTATTTTTGAATGCAGAATAGGGAACCTGTGTATTACATGCTCACTATTTTGTGTTGTTAGGTTGCAAATCTGGAGTGCGGAATAGTTATTTATGTATTAAGAGCATGAAGCGAAACTTTATCGCTCGAGTCAAAACATTTACTGTGCAATGCATAGCGGAGCGCAGTAATTTTGCGAGAGCGATAAAGAAGCTTCACTCACGAAATACATACAATATTTTTCCTAAAACTGCAGTTCTGGATTCCAACACAATAAAAACTTGTAATTTGTAACATCACAGACCATGCATGGATTTGGTTAGCATGCGCCATTTTTGAGGTTATGAGAATTCATGAATTCTGTGATCCACCAATGAGAAGACATTGAAATCAAGACAGAAGTGTAAAGAAAACAGCTGGCAAGTGTAAAGTTCTTTACTGCTTGCAGAGCAGTAAATAGGTATTTTACAATTAGTTTTTAGTATGTAAAGAACGACTTTACAAGCAGTTGTAGGAATCATGTTTTCCTACAGTGACCCGAAAAAGTGTCTATTTCTGCACTAAGTGTAGCATTCAATATAGTCTATTCCTGCACCAGTACTTTTCTGCACTCCAGATTTGCAACCTAACAACACAAAATAGTAAGCATGTAATATGTAGGTTCCCTATTCTGCATTCAAAATAGGTTGGCTACTCTGCTTCAGCTGTGAAATAGTTGTTGTAGTTGTTGTTGATGAAATCGATTTGATTCGAAGATAGGTTATGTGAGGAATTTTCAGGTTATGTATATGCCCTGTTTTGTTCTGTTTGAATTACTTTATACATTACTGTAGGAGAAATTTAATGTGTAATACGAGCGCAAAGTATTGTTTCTGCACTTGAGAAACTTTTTTCATTTGCCTTTGGCTCGTGAAAAAAACTGTTTCTCTTGATGCAGAAAAAGGCTATTTTGCACTCTAGTTACACAAATAGCTATTTCCTGGTGCAGAAAAACACCACTTTGCACTCTAGTTACACAAATAGCTATTTCCTGGTACAGAAAAACACCACTTTGCACTCTAGTTACACAAATAGCTATTTCCTGGTACAGAAAAACACCACTTTGCACTCTAGTTACACAATTAGCTATTTCCTGGTGCAGAAAAACACCACTTTGCACTCTAGTTACACAAATAGCTATTTCCTGGTGCAGAAAAACACCACTTTGCACTCTAGTTACACAAATAGCTATTTCCTGGCACTGAAAAATTGCACTCTAGTTACACAATTAGCTATTTTCTGGTGCAGAAAAACACCACTTTGCACTCTAGTTACACAAATAGCTATTCCAGATGAACATCTGGGCCAAACTTTGAACTTTACTAGAAAAATATGAGCATTCATAACTGGATGAAAAGTAATTTTTTCTTTGATATTGAATTTTTGGAAAGGAAGGCACAGGAATGATATATTTTGATTCTAGATTAATTGTTGGAAGTAATGAAGAACAAAAAAAAAAGTTTCTGAAATAGGTAAGTGATAGCCAAAGTTGTAGCAGAAATCTGTTCAATCAGATATAGATAAGCTACAAGCTGGGAGGCACCTGTTTGTAACGGTGACCGATTAGATTGGCCAGCAAAAAGACACTGTTCTCTGCTGTAAAATCACTTACGGGTGGTTCGGAACCCACCTAAATCTGTAGGTCCCCATTATCATCCAACTCATTACCCACGCACAGGTCTCAGACAACTATGTGGGCATTATCCTTAAAAAATGTTCTATAAACTCAATATCATCAGACATTTGAAATCTGATCTGTGATTGATGAACTGTAGAGAGGCCATCGATTTCTAACTTTGTCCCCCAATTGAAACAGTTTATTTAATCAGTTTTGAGTAAGTTTTTCATGAATTAAATTTAAAAATTTATAGAAAAAAATCTTAAATTTCCAAAATTTTCAAAATTAAAATTTTCAAAATTTTAGAATTTTCAAAATTTTAGAATTTGAAATTTTTTAGAATTTTTAAAATTTTAGAATTTTCAAAATTTTAGAATTTTCAAAATTTTAGAATTTTCAAAATTTCAGAATTTTAGAATTTTAAAATTTTTTAAATTTTAGAATTTTAAAAATTTTAGGATTTTCAAGATTTTAGAATTTGAAATTTTTTAGAATTTTTAGAATTTTAAAATTTTTAGAATTTTAAAATTTTTGGAATTTTAAAATTTTTGGAATTTTAAAATTTTTGGAATTTTCAAAATTCTAGAATTTTAAAATTTTTGGAATTTTCAAAATTCTAGAATTTTAAAATTTTTAGAATTTTTTAAATTTTAGAAATTTTAGAATTTTAGAATTGTCAAAGTTTTAGAATTTTAAAATTTTTAGAATTTTTAAAATTTTAGAATTTTCAAAATTTTAGAATTTTTAAAATTTTAGAATTTTTAAAATTTTAGAATTTTTAAAATTTTAGAATTTTTAAAATTTTAGAATTTTCAAAATTTTAGAATTTTCAAAATTTTAGAATTATCAAAATTTTAGAATCATCAAAATTTTAGAATTTGCAAAATTTTAGAATTTTCAAAATTTTAGAATTTTGAAAAATTTTAGAATTTTGAAAAATTTAGAATTTTGAAAATTTTTAAATTCTATTTTAATTGATGTTTTGCTTTTCCAGGATTACGCTGTACGCTATTGGTTGAAACGGGGCGTGCCAAGACATAAACTTATAATGGGAATTCCATTGTATGCAAGAACCTATACACTGAAAGACGCTAACAAATGGCAGCCGGGTAAGCTACCAACTTTACCATTTGCTCTACAATCTATGCAATTTATGTCGCTCTAGGTCTAGCTGAAGATGAAGTGGGAGAAAAGATGTGGGAGAAAAGATGAAGAAGGAGAAGGAGATGAAGATGAAGAAGTAGGAGAAGAAGAAGAAGAAGAAGAAGGAGGAGGAGGAGGAGGAGGAGGAGGAGAAGAAGAAGAAGAAGGAGAAGGAGAAAAAGAGGAAGAAAGAAAAAGAAAAAGAAGACGGAGAAGGAGAAGAAGAGGAAGAGGAAGAGGAAGAGGAAGAAGAAGAAGAAGGAGAAGAAGAAGATGAAGAAGAAGATGAAGAAGAAGAAGAAGAAGAAGGAGAAGAAGAAGATGAAGGAGAAGAGTAAGAAGAAGAAAAAGAAGAAGAAGAAGAAGAAGAAGAAGTAGGAGAAGGAGAAGAAGAAGAAGAAGAAGAAGAAGGAGAAAAAGAGGAAGAAAGAAAAAGAAAAAGAAGACGGAGAAGATGGAAGAAGAAAAAAGAAGGATCAAGTGTTAAGAAGAAGAAGATAAAGAAGAAGGAGAAGGAGAAGGAGAAAAAGGAGAAGAAAAAGAAGAAGAAGTAGGAGAAGAAGTAGAAGAAGAAGAAGAAGAAGAAGAAGAAGAAGAAGAAGAAGTAGGAGAAGATGGAAGAAAAAGAAGTAGGAGAAGATGGAAATGGAAGAAGATGGAAGAAGATGGAAGGAGAGGAAGAAGAAGAAGATGGAAGGAGAGGAAGAAGAAGAAGATGGAAGGAGAGGAAGAAGAAGGATAAGAAGAAGTAGAAAAAAGAGAAGAAAAAGAGGTAGGAGAAGAAGTAGAAGAAGAAGAAGAATAAGAATAAGAAGAAGAAGAAGAAGTAGGAGAAGAAGTAGGAGAAGAAGTAGAAGAAGAAGAAGAAGAAGAAGAAGATGAAGAAGAAGAAGAAGAAGGAGAAGAAGAAGATGAAGAAGATGAAGAAGAAGAAGAAGAAGAAGAAGAAGAAGAAGAAGAAGAAGAAGAAGAAAAAGAAGAAGAAGAAGAAGAAGAAGTAGGAGAAGGAGAAGAAGAAGAAGAAGAAGATGAAGATGAAGAAGAAGAAGAAGTAGGAGGAGATGGAAGAAGAAGTAGAAGTAGAAGAAGAAGAAGAAGATGAAGAAGCAGAAGAAGAAGAAGAAGGAGAAGAAGAAGATGGAAGAAGAAGAAGAAGAAGAAATGGAAGAAGAAGCAGAAGAAATGGAAGAAGAAGAAGAAGAAGAAGAAGCAGAAGAAATTGAAGAAGAAGAAGAAGAAGAATAAGAAGAAGAAGAAGAAGAAGAAGAAGAAGAAGAAGAAGAAGAAGAAGTAGGAGAAGATGGAAGAAGATAAAAAAAGGATCAAGTGTCAAGAAGAAGAAGAAGAAGAAGAAGAAGGAGAAAAAGGAGTAGAAAAAGAAGAAGAAAAAGAAGAAGAAGTAGGAGAAGAAGTAGAAGAAGAAGAAGTAGGAGAAGATGGAAGAAAAAGAAGTAGGAGAAGATGGAAGAAAAAGAAGATGGAAAAGGAAGAAGATGGAAGAAGAAGAAGAAGATGGAAGGAGAGGAAGAAGAAGAAGAAGAAGAAGGAGAAGAAGAAGTAGAAGAAGAAGAAGAAGAAGAAGATGAAGAAGAAGAGGAAGTAGGAGAAGATGGAAGAAAAAAAAGAAGGATCAAGTGTTAAGAAGAAGAAGGAGAAGAAGAAGAAGAAGCCAGTGGTGAAGAAGAAGAAGAAGAAGATGATGCTAAAGATGAAGAACAAAAAACAATTATGAAGAAGAAATCATAAAATGTGAAGAATGAAACATAAAAGAAGAGGAAAATAACAGAGAAAATGGAGAATTAAGAAAAAAAGATACTTAGATACGGGGTAAATGATACGGGAGTTTCAAGCGTTGCATCTTAAACATCCGTTGCCCAACCCTTACAATGCTTTTAAATGGAGTTTTGGTAAGCCGAACTGTGGCCGGTCGGCGTTGCGTATCAAATAATAAGAAACGCAAGTTTTAGGCGTTGCTTTCCCTTTGGCTGGGCCTGCAATGCTTTCTTATGGAGTTATTCGAAGCCAGTAGATTGAAGTTTGATACGCCGCGTATCAATCCATGCAACGCAACGGTTAAAACCCGTTTATCTTGATTATTATGGTTAGATAATTTAATATTGTAATTTTTATTGATTAATATTTCTATTTTTAATTATAAAATACTATTATTATAAAACGGTCGGCGTTGCGTATCAAACAATATGATACGCAAGTTTTAGGCGTTGCTTTCCCTTTACCGGGGCCTGCAATGCTTTCTTATGGAGTTATTCGAAGCCAGTAGATGGAAGTTTGATACGCCGCGTATCAAGCCATGCAACGCAACGGTTTATCTTGATTATTATCAATGGATAATAATTTGTATAAAATTGTAATTGGGATATTGTAATTTTTATTGATTAATATTTTTATTTTTATTTATAATTTCAATGCGTAGTTCTCATCATAGTTATCTTATTACTTATAATTAAAATAACTTCTTCTTTATTACCATCGTCCATCTTCTTCTTCTGCAGTCTACTACTTCTTCTACTTCTGCTTCTTCTTCTCCTCTCTTCTTCTTTTTCTTCCTCTTACTTTTTCTCCTCCTCTTTCTCATCCCCTTCTTCTTCCCTCCCCGTCTTCTTCCTCCTCTTTCTTTTCCTCTTTCTCTTCCTCTTTCACTTCCTCTTCCTCCTCTTCCTCTTCCTCTTCCTCTTCCTCCTCCTCTTGCTCTTCCTCTTCCTCCTACTCTTGCTCTTCCTCTTCCTCCTACTCTTCCTCTTCCTCTTCCTCCTCTTCCTCTTCCTTTCCTCCTCTTCCTCCTCTTTCTCTTCCTCCTCTTCCTCTTCCTCTTCTTCCTCTTCCTCTACGTCCTCTTCCTCTTCTTCCTCTTTCTCTTCCTCCTCTTCCTCTTCCTCTTCTTCTTCCTCTTCCTCCTCCTCCTTTATCTCTTCCTCTTCCTCTTCCTCCTCTTTCCCTTCCTCTTCCTCCTATCCTCTTCCTCTTCCTCTTTTTCTTCTTCTTCCTCTTCCTTCTCCTCTTCCTCCTCTTCTTCTTCCTCTTCCTCCTCTTACCCTTCCTCTTCCTCCTCTTCCTCTTCCTCTTCTTCCTTTTCCTCCTCTTCCTCCTCTTCCTCTCCCTCCTCTTCCTCTTCCTCTTCCTCCTCCTCTTGCTCTTCCTCTTTCTCTTCCTCCCCTTCCTTTCTCTCCTCTTCCTCTTCCTTTTCCTCTTCTTCTTCCTCCTCCTCCTTTTCCTCCTCCTTCTCTTCCTCTTCCTCATCTTCCTCTTCCTCCTCCTCTTCTTTCTCATCCTCTTCCTCTCTCTCCTCTTCGTCTTTCTCTTCCTCTTCCTCTTCCTCCTCTCCCTTCTCTTCTTCTTCTTCCTCTTCCTCTTCCTCTTCCTCCTCTTCCTTCTCTTCCTCTTGCTCTTCCTCTTCCTCTTCCTTCTCTTCCTCTTCCTCCTTTTCCTCCTCCTCTTCCTTCTCTTCCTCTTCCTCATCTTCCTCTTCATCTTCATCCTCTTCCTCCTCCTCATCTTTCTCATCCTCTTCCTCTCTCTCCTCTTCTTCTTCCTCTTCCTCTTCCTCTTCCTCCTCTCCCTTCTCTTCCTCTTCTACCTCTTCCTCTTTCTCCTCTTCCTCTTCCTCTTCCTCTTCCTCTTCCTCCTCTTCCTCTTCCTCTTCCTCCTCTCCCTTCTCTTCCACTTCTTCCTCTTCCTCTTTCTCCTCTTCCTCTTCCTCTTCCTCTTCCTCTTCCTTCTCTTTCTCTTCCTCCTTTTCCTCCTCCTTCGCTTCCTCTTCCTCTTCCTCTTCCTCTTCCTTCTCTTCCTCTTCCTCCTTTTCCTCCTCCTCTTCCTTCTCTTCCTCTTCCTCATCTTCCTCTCCTTCTTCATCCTCTTCCTCCTCCTCTTCTTTCTCATCCTCTTCCTCTCTCTCCTCTTCGTCTTTCTCTTCCTCTTCCTCCTCTCCCTCCTCTTCTTCTTCTTCCTCTTCCTCTTCCTCTTCCTCCTCTCCCTTCTTTTCCTCTTCTTCCTCTTCATCTTTCTCTTCCTCTTCCTCCTCTTCCTCTTCCTCTTCCTCCTCTCCCTTCTCTTCCTCCTCTCCCTTCTCTTCCTCCTCCTCTTTATTTTCCTCTTCCTCACCCTCTTCCTCTCTTCCTCTTACTCTTCCTCTTCCTCTTCCTTCTCTTCCTCTTCCTCCTTTTCCTTCTCCTTTTCTTCCTCTTCCTCTTCCTCATCTTCCTCTTCCTCTTCATCCTCTTCCTCCTCCTCTTCTTTCTCATCCTCTTCCTCTCTCTCCTCTTCGTCTTCCTCTCTCTCCTCTTCGTCTTCCTCTTCCTCTTCCTCTTCCTCTTCCTCCTCTCCCTTCTCTTCCTCTTCTTCCTCTTCCTCTTTCTCTTCCTCTTCCTCCTCTTCCTTTTCCTCCTCTCCCTTCTCTTCCTCTTCTTCCTCTTCCTCTTTCTCCTCTTCCTCTCCCTTCTCTTCCTCCTCCTCTTTATTTTCCTCTTCCTCACCCTCTTCCTCTCTTCCTCTTACTCTTCCTCTTGCTCTTCCTCTTCCTCCTCTTCCTCTTCCTCTTCCTCCTCTTCCTCCTCTTCCTCTTCCTCTTCCTCCTCCTCTTGCTCTTCCTCTTTCTCTTCCTCCCCTTCCTTTCTCTCCTCTTCCTCTTCATCCTCTTCCTCCTCCTCTTCTTTCTCATCCTCATCCTCTCTCTCCTCTTCGTCTTTCTCTTCCTCTTCCTCCTCTTCCTCTTCCTCTTCCTCCTCTCCCTTCTCTTCTTCTTCCTCCTCTTCCTCCTCTTCCTCTTCCTCTTCCTCTTCCTCTTCCTCCTCTCCCTTCTCTTCCTCTTCTTCCTCTTCCTATTTCTCCTTTTCTTCTTCCTCTTCCTCGTCCTCTTCCTCTTCCTCCTCTTCCTCCTCTTCCTCTTCCTCTTCCTCTTCCTCTTACTCCTCTTCCTCCTTTCCCTCTTCCTCATCCCCTCTTCCTCTTCTATCTCCCTTCACTTCTTATCTCTTCTTCTTTTTCCTTCTTCCTTCTTTGTCCATTAATGTCGAACTAGTTTCAATTATTCATTCATCCTTATCTTACCAACATATAATAGATATATCGCTCTCTTTTTACCACTTTAATTGAGTATAATTATTCAATAAAAAAATGAATGATTAGTAATTTAGTAATAAATTTATATTATTCAATAAACAAATAAACTAATAATGAAAAATAAGACGAAATTGTCACAACCACATTTATTAAAACTTCGAGAAACTAGTTTCGGCTGTTACACCATCATCAATCTCAATCTAACTCAATCAAAATGGAGTTTGATTGAGATTGATGATAATGGTGTAACAACCGAAACTAGTTTCTCTAAGTTTTAATAAATGTGGTTGTGACAATTTCGTCTTATTTTTCATTATGGATACCTTCCACAATATCACCTTCGCCATTACTAAGAAAGTTAATAAATTAATAGTAATTTACTAATAAATTCATATTATTTAATAGAAAAATAAATTAATAGTAATTTATTAATAAATTAAATTACGCTCTAGGTTCGTCAGTGGTGTCCGGTGGTTCGGAGTCCCGTTACACGCAACAGCCGGGTCTTTTGGCATACTATGAAGTTTGCGAGCGGTTGTTAGGGGGACCAGGGGAGCCCCCCTCAAAAGGGGACCCCATCCAGGGGGGCGAAGCCCCCTGGCGACTGTTTCGGGACTCAGGGAACGCCCCCTTCATGGTGAGGGGCGACCAGTGGGTTGGATACGAGGATCCAATCAGCATACAGACTAAGGTGAGTAAATAGTAGTTTATGCAACACCTGTGACTGTCAGAGATACCTAACCTCTCATCTCAAATACGAGAAGTTGAATTTGTTAGATTAAAGCAGCTGGTGTAGCAGTTTGATCAAATCAGATGATAGTTTCACAATATTGAATTATGATATTGATTCCATCAAAATAGTAGTTTATGCAATGATTTTATTTTGACCTTTATTAAGGCACGAGTTAGATGTAAGTTATAACACGAGCGAATGCGAGTGTTATAAATATCTCACGAGTGCTTTAATGGCCAAATAAAATCGTTGCATACACTATTTTATCTACGACCACTAGTATACATTTAATTAAAACAATTTCATTTTACCTGTGACTGTCAGAGATACCTAACCTCTTGTCTCAAATATGAGAAGTTATAGTAGATTGTTAGGTTAAAGCAGCTGGTGTAGCAGTTTGATCAAATCAGCTGATAGTTTCACAATATTGAATTACGATATTGATTCCATCAGAAATGCTTCTGATTGGTCCAGAACCCATGTTATAATGTAGAACCTGTACTATAATGAGCCCTTTATGCAACGGGTTTCAAAAAGCATTTCGAAAAGACAGCAGCTGTTTTGGCATCAATTGTGAAACTGTAATGTATACATTATGACATGGTCACAGATAAAATAAATAAATAAATTGATATATTTGTTTAATAAATGGATCCATTATATCTATTCTTATAGTTCGTAGGGTGCTTGTACAGTGGAGCATTCAGTAACCATGGTAACTAGTGTAGATTTTTGTCTGAAAAATTAATTTCAAAATTATGCTAATCTTTTCATACAGTGACCCGAAAAAGTGCCTATTTTTGCTCGCAAAATGTGCCTTATTTTGAACTGTAGCATGCAAAATGGTCTATTTCTGCACCAGTGTGGGAATAGCTATTTATGTAACTAGAGTGCAAAGCACCGTTTTTCTGCATCGAGAGAAACAGTTTCTCGAGTGCAGAAACAATACTTTGCACTCGTATTACACATTAAATTTTTCCTACAGTAATGTATAAAGTAGTTTAAACAGGACATACATAACCTGAAAATTTCTCACATAACCTATCTTCGAATCAAATCGATTTCATCAACAACAACTACAACAACTATTTCACAGCTGAAGCAGAGTAGCCAACCTATTTTTGAATTTCAGAATAGGGAACCTGCGTATTACATGCTTACTATTTTGTGTTGTTAGGTTGCAAATTTAGAGTGCGGAAAAGTACATTCCCGCACTGTAATTTACTTTTCCTACAGTGACCCGAAAAAGTGCCTATTTTTGCACTAACTGTAGCACGCAAAATAGTCTATTCCTGCACCAGTGCGGGAAAGTAAATTGCAGTGCGGGAATGTACTTTTCCGCACTCCAAATTTGCAACCTAACAACACAAAATAGTGAGCATGTAATACGCAGGTTCCCTATTCTGCATTCAAAAATAGGTTGGCTACTCTGCTTCAGCTGTGAATAGTTGTTGTAGTTGTTGTTGAAATCGATTTGAATCGAAGATAGGTTATGTGAGGAATTGTCAGGTTATGTATGTCCTGTTTTGTTCTGTTTGAATTACTTTATACATTACTGTAGGAAAAATTTAATGTGTAATATGAGTGCAAAGTATTGTTTCTGCACTCGAGAAACTTTTTTCACTCGCCTTTGGCTCGTGAAAAAAACTGTTTCTCTCGATGCAGAAAAACGGTGCTTTGCACTCTAGTTACACAAATAGCTATTCCCGCACTGGTGCAGGAATAGACTATTTTGCGTGCTACAGTTAGTGCAAAAATAGGCACTTTCTTGGGTCACTGTAGGAAAAGTACTTTTCCACACTACAGATTTGCAACCTAACAACACAAAATAGTGAGCATGTAATACACAGGTTCCCTATTTTGCATTCAAAAGTGGGTTGGCTACTCTACTTCAGCTGCGAAATATAGTCAGCAGTAGTTTATTTAATTTGTTTGCTTTAAAATAGTTATTTATGTATTAAGAGCATGAAGCGCGACTTTATCGCTTGAGCCAAAACATTTACTGTGCGACGCACAGTGGAGCGCAGTAATTTTGCGAGAGTGATAAAGAAACTTCACGCGCGAAATACATACAATATTTTTCCTACAACTGCAGTTCTGGATTCCAACACAATAAAAGCGTGTAGTTTGTAACATCACAGACCATGAGCATATTTGGTTAGCGTTCGCCATTTTTGAGGTTATGTGAATTTCACGGATTCGTGATCCACCAATGAGAAGGCATCAAAATCAAAACAGAAGATTCTAATACAAAAAACAGCTGATTCCTGCACTTTTCAACTCCAGGTGTGACAACTTTAGGAGAAAATATTCCTTATATGTAATACTACACAAATACCTATTTTTCACCTCATTATTTTGTGATTATATTTATCCACTATATTTTTAACTTTAATTTTCTTTGTTTAATTAATTTTTCTCCATTTTTAGATGCGCTATGTAAACCAGCAAAAGTTGGGCGGTGTTATGGTATGGGCACTAGATTTGGATGATTTCCAGGGAATGTATTGTGGTCGCAAATATCCACTTATGAATGCCATCAACGATCATCTACACCATTACGACTGGCCACTAGCTGTCCACCAGCCGCCACTAGTTCAGCCACCAGTGGTGGCGTCGCCAAGTGTCCGTAAGTAGACTGGCCTGTTTGAGACAATGGGTTTTTAAGATCTTGTCTGTATTTTTTTTTCGAAAATGTGTTAATTTGAGGTAGTTGAGAGTTTTGGTAAAAGTGTTTCATCCACAGGACACCATATTGGTGGCGCCACTAGTTGCGTCACTAGTTTTTTTAAATACGTGTTTGTTTTGAGTAGTTGAGGGTTTTAGGAATTTTTTTTATCCATAGAAGATACCCAGTGGTAGCGCAACTAGTTGTAACACTAGTGGCGTCACCAATTTGAATTTAAAATTTTTTCAATTTTTTGGGGGAAAAGAGTTGATTTTGGATGGTGAGGAGTTTTGGAAAAGTATTTTAAAAGTTTTTCATCCACAGGATATCACAGTGGTGGCGCCACTAGTTGCGTCACTAGTGTTTGAATGATTTTTTTTTAACACGTGTTTGTTTTGAGTAGTTGAGGGTTTTAGGAAATTTTTTTATCCATAGAAGATACCCAGTGGTGGCGCAACTAGTTGCAACACTGGTGGCATCACCAATTTGAATTTAAAAATTTTTCAATTTTTTGGGGAAAAAGTGTTGATTTAGGATAGTAACGAGTTTTGGAAAAATCTTTCAAAAGTTTTTCATCCACAGGAAACCACAGTGGTGGCGCAACTAGTTGCAACACTAGTGGCATCACCAATTTGAATAGAAAATTTTTACAATTTTTTGGGGAAAAAGAGTTGATTTTGGATGGTGAGAAGTTTTGGAAAAGTATTTTAAAAGTTTTTCATCCACAGGATATCACAGTGGTGGCGCCACTAGTTGCGTCACTAGTGTTTGAATGATTTTTTTTTAACACGTGTTTGTTTTGAGTAGTTGAGGGTTTTAGGAAATTTCTTTATTCATAGAACAACACAGTGGTGGCGCAACTAGTTGCAACACTATTGATGTCACCAATTTGAATTGAAATTGTTTTTGGGGGAAAAGAGTTAATTTTGAAAGTAAAGAATTTTGAAGAAATCTTTCAATCATTTTTTATACACAGGCCACCGCATTGGTGACGCAACTAGTTGCGTCACTTGTGGCGTCACCAATTGGAATTGAATTTAATTTTTTTTAATTTTTGGGTAAAAGAGTTGATTTTGGATAGTAAAGAGTTTTGGAAAAATCTTTCAAAAGCTTCTTATCTACAGACTACCACATTGGTGACGCAACTGGTTGCAACACTAGTGGTGTCACTAACTTCAATTTTGTAATTGTAGATAATACAGCTCCTTGAGGCTTGTTTAAGCTCCCTTAAGGCTTTCATAACTTGAGTTATACTTGAAAAAAATGTTAAGTGGATATTTTTCAAGTCAAGAGCTTACACAGTGGAGCATTCAATACTCAATGATAATCACCATCGCAAAATCAAACACATGCTATGTAATGGTGGTATTCGCACTGTTACAATCTGTTTCATACACCACCATTCTAAACCATGTGTTTCATTTTGCGATGGTGATTATCATTGAGTATTGGATGCTCCACTGTTCAAGCACTCAAGATATGCTATTAAGTTTCAAGGAATGTTTTTCTAGTAGCCAAGAATTTATTGATTATCTCTACAAAGGACGAAGTTAGGACCTTGTTCCTCTCTACCTCTCAACCCTATATCATAGAATATACATTTATCTAATACTTAGTACTTAGTACTTAGTGAAGTTGAGAAATGATGCTTTATATGATTATATACTAATCACAAAATTAATACTATAACTATATATATATTTTATCTACGACCATGTCATAATGTATACATTACAGTTTCACAATTGATGCCAAAACAGCTGCTGTCTTTTCGAAATGCTTTTTGAAACCCGTTGCATAATGAGCTCATTATAGTACAGGTTCTACATTATAACACGGGTTCTGGACCAATCAGAAGCATTTTTGATGGAATCAATATCGTAATTCAATATTGTGAAACTATCAGCTGATTTGATCAAACTGCTACACCAGCTGCTTTAACCTAACAATCTACTATAACTTCTCGTATTTGAGATGAGAGGTTAGGTATCTCTGACAGTCACAGGTAAAATGAAATTGTTTTAATTAAATGTATACTAGTGGTCGTAGATAAAATAGTGTATGCAACGATTTTATTTGGCCATTAAAGCACTCGTGAGATATTTATAACACTCGCATTCGCTCGTGTTATAACTTACATCTAACTTGTGCCTTAAAAAGGGTCAAAATAAAATTGTTGCATAAACTACTATTATTACACTAATAAACAATATTTTACACTAATGAACAATAATATTAGTTTCAATAAAATTGAATATCAAATATAATATTTTATTTACAATAATATTCATTTGTATTGTTTGCTGTAAGTTTTGTATGTTTTATTATTATTGTGTTAATCTTTCACCTGTTTTTATTATTATTCTACTCATCGGTTTATTGCACATTTGTTCATATTTTTATTGTACTGTCTTCCTATTTATTTTTACTTTTTTTTTTATTTTTATGTTTGAATAATTTTTGTCAATAATATTTATTGGTTTGTTTTCATGATTATATACTAATTATAATTGTGTTGCTATCTTGTAATAATTTTATAATTTGTTAATAACATTTAATTATTCATTTGTTTTCAACATTACACTATTATCACTATTGAACTCTTATTTTTTCTCTATTTGTGTCTTGTAATGTTGAAAACAATTTATTAATCATATCTAATTAATTTGTCACTTAATAATATTAGTACGGTAGATTAAACGTGTTGTATGCAAGCAGCTTCACAGTGGCTGGAAGGGGGCGTGGCTTCAACAGACCAATCACAGGCCGCCTTTGCTTCAGCTGGCCAATCACAGGCCGCCTTCGCTTCAGCTGGCCAATCGCAGGCCGCTGCACTCCCTTACGTGCTGTCTACACCGCACGACGGCAGCTGTCACTATGGACAGCACGGTTACGAGCTGCGGAGTTCCCAAAGTGCATCACAAGTGCATTTTTCGAATGCAGTTGCATCCAGATGCAGTGGAGTTTACTTCCGGTGTGACCATCTGATGATGCATCGCTATTTGTGTCCCAGGGGTTCCAAATTTATAGCTGATGAAGGAACATGTTTGCCACAAGTTGATGATTGTCAAAGTGAGTGAAATATTAATGAATTTATTATATATTATTGTAATTTTTATATAAAAGCTATTGTAAATTTTATGTAAATTTTTGAAATTTTTATGTTAATTTTTTGAAATTTTTATGTAAATTTTTTGAAATTTTTATGTAAATTTTTTGAAATTTTTATGAAAATTTTTTGAAATTTTTATGTAAAATGTTTTGAAATTTTTATGTTAATTTTTTGAAATTTTTATGTAAATTTTTTGAAATTTTTATGTTAATTTTTTGAAATTTTTATGTAAATTTTTTGAAATTTTTATGTAACTTTTTTGAAATTTTCATGTAAATTTTTTGAAATTTTTATGTAAAATGTTTTGAAATTTTTATGTTAATTTTTTGGAATTTTTATGTTAATTTTTTGAAATTTTTATGTAAAATGTTTTGAAATTTTTATGTTAATTTTTTGAAATTTTTATGTAAATTTTTGACATTTTTATGTAAATTTTATTAAATTTTTATGTAAATTCTATTGAAATTTTTATGTAAATTTTTTAAATTTTTATGTGAATTTTTGAAATTTATAAGTAAATTTTTTAAATTTTCATGTAAATTTAATTTTTTTGAGGATGAAGCCCACATAGGTCTGAGACCTGTGCGTGGGTAATGAGTTGGATGATGGTGATTGGACCTACAGTTTTAGGTGGGTTCCAAACCACCCACAAGTGATTTACAGCAGAGAACAGTGTCCTTTTTGCTGGCCAATCTAATCGGTCACCGTTACGAACAGGACCTACGAGAACGCAGCTTATCTCTATCTGATTGAACAGATACCTGCTATAGATCTATTGAATTTATTAATTTTTCGAGGCTAAAGCCCACATAGGTCTGATACTTGTGTGTGGGTATTGAATTGCCTCAGTAAATAAATATTTCAATAAATACATTTTCCTACAACTGCTCGTAAAGTAGTTCTTTACGTACTGAAAACTAATTGTAAAATGCCTCTTTACTGCTCAGCAAGCGGTAAAGTACTTTACGCTCGCCAGCTGTTTTCTTTACGCTTCTGTTTTGATTTTGATGCCTTCTCATTGGTGGATCACGGAATCCGTGAAATTCACATAACCTCAAAAAAGTCGAACGCTAACCAAATCCGCGCACGGTCTGTGATGTTACAAACTACAAACTTTTATTGTGTTGGAATCCAGAACTGCAGTTGTAGGAAAAATATTGTATGCAATTCGCGCGTGAAGCTTCTTTATCGCTCTCGCAAAATTACTGCGCTCCGCTACGCGTCGCGCAGTAAATGTTTTGGCTCGAGCGATAAAGTCGTGCTTCACGCTCTTAATACATAAATAACTATTATTTTTTTGTTGGTGTAACGCAAGAAAAAAATAGAGAGTTTGAGCACATTGTCTTGCTTTACTAGCACATCTTCGCATGCGCCAACATTAGCATTGCGCATGCTGTGCTTTCAATTATCTTACAATAATTATCAACCACCATGTTTGATTCTCATATTGAATTGAAAAATGCTTATTGCCAGAAATTAATAATATAAATATACTAATTAAATATATACATATTTAATTTTTGGATTTCTTGTTCCATAACGATGTGCGTTGTTAATATTAACTTTTTGTTGTAAATTTAACAACTTAAAGTCAGTTTTAGATTGTGAATGTATAATATATTTAATGTACTCACATTTGGCCTAACGTTTTCGAGTTGTTGGAACTCATCTTCAAGGCTTGTACTCACATTTGGCCTAACGTTTTCGAGTTGTTGGAACTCATCTTCAAGGCTTGTACTCACATTTGGCCTAACGTTTTCGAATTGTTGAAACTCATCTTCAAGGCTTGTACTCACATTTGGCCTAACGTTTTCGAATTGTTGAAACTCATCTTCAAGGCTTGTACTCACATTTGGCCTAACGTTTTCGAATTGTTGAAACTCATCTTCAAGGCTTGTATTCCTTAAGGCTTGAACAACTCGAAAACGTTCGGCCAAGTGTGAGTACATTAAATATAGCCTACTATACATTCACAATCTAAAACTGACTGAAAGTCGTTAAATTTACAACAAAAAGTTAATATACATAATAAATTACAGATTACATACGTGTAGACTACATATCAATTATAAAACATAATATAAAAATATTTTTTTTTAGGATGATACCCACATAGGTCAAAGACTTGTGCGTGGGTAATGAATTGGATGTTAGTGATTGATGAGTACAACCTACAGTTTTAGGTGGGTTCCAAACCGCCGGGAAGTGATTTTACACGTGTTTACATGAAATTCTTGCAGTTGTAGGAAATATTTACAAATTTTTTGTGTTTGTTCTTATAATTTTTTCAATTTCAGGTCATCAATTACTAGAAAGCAATGGCACCACTTTACTGAAGGCTGATTCTCGAAAGAAACCTTCAAATAATGCTGGTAAGTTTTACTATACAGGGTGTGTCCATGAGTAACACTCCTATTTGACCGAGCGAAGTGAGGTCTTCCTTCAAGTCAATCGTTTTGCATTTTCTAATTGTAACAAATTTTTGGTTAAACGCGTGGACCAAATTTTTTTTTAAATTTTGTATAGATTTTTCTGCAAGTAAGGATTTTTAGCAATGTAAGGATTTTCAAAATTTGGTACATTTAAACTCTGGTTTGTTGCATCTATGTATTTATTGTTAATTTGTAAATAAATAAGTATTTAAAAGAAGAAAAAATGGGACTTGACCATCTTCTATAGAAAACATAACATTTTTTAAATGAGCTTTTCAATCGTTTTTTAAATATTTCTATATTTTCAAGACTCTTCAAAAACTGCGGTAGCTTGTTGTAGAGTTTCCTACCAATATAAAACTAGGGTTTTGTTTGAATAAGCTACTATTGTGACTCACCAAGTGATAATCTCTGTATATTATAATCATGTACATCAAGATTTTGGTTAATATCTCTCTTTTTTACAACATATAAAGTAGCTTCATACACATATAAGCAGGGTACAGTAAGGAGACAAAGTCTGTTGAACAACGGCCTACATGAATCTAATCTATTCACTATTTTCATACTCCTAACCGCTTTCTTTTGGATCTTAAACACCCTATCAAGATTTTGGTTAATATAATTTGTTTTTACATATAAAGTAGCTTCATACACATATAAGCAGGGTACAGTTGGGAGACCAAGCCTCTTGTACAACGGCCTACATGAATCTAATCTATTCACTATTTTCATACACCTAACCGCTTTCTTTTGGATCTTAAACACCCTATCAAGATTTTGGTTAATATCATTCGTTTTTACATATAAAGTAGCTTCATACACGTATTAGCAGGGTACAGTTAGGAGACCAAGTCTGTTGAACAACGGCCTACATGAATCTAATCTATTCACTATTTCTATACTCCTAACCGCTTTCTTTTGGATCTTAAACACCCTATCAAGATTTTGGTTAATATCATTCGTTTTTACATATAAAGTAGCTTCATACACATATAAGCAGGGTACAGTTGGGAGACCAAGCCTCTTGTACAACGGCCTACATGAATCTAATCTACTTACTCTTTCCTAACCTAACCTAACTTTTTACCTAACCTAACCACTTTCTTTTGGATCTTGAACACCCGATCAATGTAATAGGAATAGCTATTTGTGTAACTAAAGTGCAAAATAGCGTTTTTCTGCATCAAGAGAAACAGTTTTTTTCATGAGCTGAAGGCGAGTGAAAAAAGTTTCTCGAGTGCAGAAACAATACTTTGCGCTCGTATTACACATTAAATTTCTCCTACAGTAATGTATAAAGTAATTCAAACAGAACAAAACAGGACATACATAACCTGGCAATTCCTCATATAACCTATCTTCGAATCAAATCAATTTCAACAACAACAACTACAACAACTATTTCACAGTTGAAGCAGAGTAGCCAACCTATTTTTGAATGCAGAATAGGGAACCTGCGTATTACATGCTCACTATTTTGTGTTGTTAGATTACAAATTTGGAGTGCGGAAAAGTACATTCCCGCACTGCAATTTACTTTCCCGCACTGGTGCAGGAATAGACTATTTTGTGTGCTACAGTTAGTGCAAAAATAGGCACTTTTTCGGGTCACTGTAGGAAAAGTAATTTTCTTTGTAGATTACATCTTGGAGACTCCAGTTAAGGAGTATAAGACAAGTCAGATCAACAATCTTATACACTAGTTACCATAATTACTATATCAATTAGTGTAGTTGAGGCTTAATTTTGATGTGAAAGGAACTCTTGTACAATATAAAAAGCTAAACTAAATATTTTTTCAATTGTTCTTCATGTGATAGACAGCTGCATTTCACATCTGATGCACTTCATGTTAATCTAATATTTTCCCGTGGTTCTTAAGGAAGAGATAGCCGCAAGCCGTAGCAGGTATCTGTTCAATCAGATAGAGATAAGCTGCGATCTCCTGAACACTATCTGTAACGGTGACCGATTAGATTGGCCATCGAAAAAGACTCTGTTCTCCGCTGTAAAATCACTTGCGGGTGGTTGGGAACCCACCTAAACCCATCCAA
This sequence comes from Conomelus anceps, assembly GCA_948455865.1. Classification (NCBI taxonomy): domain Eukaryota; kingdom Metazoa; phylum Arthropoda; class Insecta; order Hemiptera; family Delphacidae; genus Conomelus; species Conomelus anceps. The sequence continues at coordinate 599,408 of OX418222.1, read as the reverse complement.
CTCATCAATCAGGGAAGTGATAGCCGCGAGCCGTAGCAGGTATCTGTTCAATCAGATAGAGATAAGCTGCGTTCTCCTGGACACTATCTGTAACGGTGACCGATTAGATTGGCCAGCGAAAAAGACTCTGTTCTCTGCTGTAAAATCACTTCCCGGTGGTTGGGAACCCACCTAAAACTGTAGGTCCTCACCATCATCAATCACTCATCAGGTCTCAGACCTATGTGGGCTTCATCCTCCAAAAAAAAAAATGTTGTATGTTGTTTTATGTTAATTTTTATCTCATATTTTGAAATTTTTTTGTTAATTTTGTTTGTTTTAGTGAGTGATAAGGAGAAAGATGGCCCACGGGTTGTTTGTTATTTCACGAATTGGTCATGGTACCGAAAGGGCGATGGGAAGTTTTTACCCGAACATATAGAACCATCGTTATGCACCCATTTGATTTACGCTTTTGCATCTCTGGACCCAAACGATTTGACCTTGAAACCATTCGATAGTTGGTCGGATATCGATAATAGTGAGTATCGATAGTAATATCTACATATATTTCAATTTTATCTCTATATCTATAGACTTTATGCATATTATATATGTGCGTTTAGGACATTTGTGATTTGTATCTGTTCAATCAGATAGATAAGCTGCGTTCTCGTAGGTCCTGTTTGTAACGGTGACCGATTAGATTGGCCAGCAAAAAAGACAATGTTCTCTGCTGAAAATCACTTGCGGGTGGTTCGGAACCCACCTAAAACTGTAGGTCCAACTCATCAATCACCATCATCCAACTTATTACCCACGCACAGGTCTCAGACCCATGTGGGCTTCATCCTCAAAAAAAAAAAAAAAAACATATTAGAATATTATAATGTTTATAATAATAATAATATCGTGTGACCTGGCTGGCTCAGGTCTGGTGTCAGAGTTATCAGGTCGCACCTGAATAAGTTCAGGGCCTCTGACAAGTGACTTAACGACTTTTTTTGTAATGTTTATTTATCTACGACCATGTCATAATGTATACATTACAGTTTCACAATTGATGCCAAAACAGCTGTCTTTTCGAAATGCTTTTTGAAACCTGTTGCATAATGAGCTCATTATAGTACAGGTTCAACATTATAACACGGGTTCTGGACCAATCAGAAGCATTTTTGATGGAATCAATATTGTAATTATTCAATATTGTGAAACTATCAGCTGATTTGATCAAACTGCTACACCAGCTGCTTTAACCTAACATTCTACTATAACTTCTCATATTTGAGATGAGAGGTTAGGTATCTCTGTCTGTCACAGGTAAAATGAAATTGTTTTAATTAAATGTATACTAGTGGTCGTAGATAAAATAGTGTATGCAACGATTTTATTTGGCCATTAAAGCACTCGTGAGATATTTATAACACTCGCATTCGCTCGTGTTATAACTTACATCTAACTCGTGCCTTAATAAGGGTCAAAATAAAATCATTGCATAAACTACTATTTTGATGGAATCAATATCATAATTATTCAATATTTTGAAACTATCAGCTGATTTGATCAAACTGCTACACCAGCTGCTTTAACCTAACAATCTCAACTTCTCGTATTTGAGATGAGAGGTTAGGTATCTCTGACAGTCACAGGTAAAATGAAATTGTTTTAATTGAATGTATACTAGTGGTCGTAGATAAAATAGTGTATGCAACGATTTTATTTGGCCATTAAGGCACTCGTGAGATATTTATAACACTCGCATTCGCTCGTGTTATAACTTACATCTAACTCGTGCCTTAATTAGGGTCAAAATAAAATCATTGCATAAACTACTATTTTGATGGAATCAATATCATAATTATTCAATATTTTGAAACTATCAGCTGATTTGATCAAACTGCTACACCAGCTGCTTTAACCTAACAATCTCAACTTCTCGTATTTGAGATGAGAGGTTAGGTAACTCTGACAGTCACAGGTAAAATGAAATTGTTTTAATTGAATGTATACTAGTGGTCGTAGATAAAATAGTGTATGCAACGATTTTATTTGGCCATTAAGGCACTCGTGAGATATTTATAACACTCGCATTCGCTCGTGTTATAACTTACATCTAACTCGTGCCTTAATAAGGGTCAAAATAAAATCATTGCATAAACTACTATTTTGATGGAATCAATATCATAATTATTCAATATTTTGAAACTATCAGCTGATTTGATCAAACTGCTACACCAGCTGCTTTAACCTAACAATCTCAACTTCTCGTATTTGAGATGAGAGGTTAGGTATCTCTGACAGTCACAGGTAAAATGAAATTGTTTTAATTAAATGTATACTAGTGGTCGTCGTAGATAAAATAGTGTATGCAACGATTTTATTTGGCCATTAAAGCACTCGTGAGATATTTATAACACTCGCATTCGCTCGTGTTATAACTTACATCTAACTTGTGCCTTAATAAGGGTCAAAATAAAATTGTTGCATAAACTACTATTATTATGTATTTATAATCTTGTATAGAAATTTTGACAGCTGGTCTGATAATAGTGAGTAAATTATACATTATAATTTTTTATACTGTGTCTACATAATTTTTATATCATTCATTTTCTCTAGATAGACTTGATACATGTTTTATGGCTGTGCTCAGGATGTTCTTGTATCAGTCACCAATCTGCATTTTGAATAGGTTATCAATCAACGTGAAATGTGAGAACACCTAATGGAATAAAATAATTATTCCTATTATAGGAAGTCAAAATATCTATAAATTCCCTGTTACATAGATCTCCCTATTGTGTTTTTCAGTTGTTGTGTAGTTGTATTTGTAGTTGAACAATTTATAAATATATTTTTTGTGTAACTAGTGTGCAAAGTAGTATATTGCTGCACGAGACGAATTCATTATGCACAAGCTGTAGGTGAGTGCGGAATAGTTTCTCAAATGCCGTGAAGATACTTTGAGCAAGTTACACACTAAATATTTCATACAGTTGTCACACCTGGATTGCGGCAAAGTAATATAGTGCAGGAATTAGTTGTTTTGCGTATTTATTTATTATTTTTAAAATTTATTTTCCAATAGCAATCATTGACCTCCTATAAAAGGGGTATTTGAATTTGTCAAATTTTAGGTTTTCATAATATAAAACCTAACTTATTAATCTTTTTTATTATAATAAGTGCATAGATAGCTGCTTTATTGGGTAACTGTAGGAAAAATGTTTTTCGTCATACTTGTAGGTTATGGACAGTTTACCAGTCAAGCAATCAATGTGGTAAACAGCTGTTTACAGAAATCAAAAACAGCTGATGTAATTCGATGATTATTACCGTACACTGTGTGGTAAAAATCATCAAATGATTATTACCGCACTCTATGGGTGGTTGTGGCTACCACTTCACTGAAAAACCATTTGGTCGAAAGCTAGATCAGCTGATCTAGAACCATTATTGCCACATTTCACCTTGAGTTGGTGTGTTGAGGTTATGTTTGTATTACAATGATTTATAGTTTCTTATTTCAACTTATCTGCTATTTTAGACTTGTATGACGAAAAATATTGTATGTAACTCGTCTGGGAAGATGTTTACCATACTCGTATGATAATACCGCACTCGACTTCGTCTCGTGCGTTAACTTATCATACTCATATTTTAAACACCATTTCCCACACTTGTAACATAATATACTATTATGTATTTTCCTACAACTGCTCATAAAGTCGTTCTTTACGTACGGAAAACTAATTGTAAAATAACTCTTTACTGCTCAGCAAGCAATAAAGTACTTTACGCTCGCCAGCTGTTTTCTTTATGCTTCTGTTTTGATTTTGATGCCTTCTCATTGGTGGATCACAGAATCCATGAAATTCACATAACCTCAAAAAAGTCGAACACTAACCAAATCCGCGCACGGTCTGTGATGTTACAAACTACAAACTTTTATTGTGTTTTGGAATCCAGAACTGCAGTTGTAGGAAAAATATTGTATGTATTTCGCACGTGAAGCTTCTTTATCGCTCTCGCAAAATTACTGCGCTCCGCTAAGCGTCGTGCAGTAAATGTTTTGGCTCGAATGATAAAGTCACGCTTCATGCTCTTATACATAAATAACTATTTCTTACAGTGACCCAAAAAATAGCCTATTTTTGCACTAACTGTAGCACGCAAAATAATCTATTCATGCACCAGTGCAGAAAGTAAATTACAGTGCAACAATAGCTATTTGTGTAACTAGAGTGCAAAAATAGCGTTTTTCTGCATAGGCTCATGAGAAAAGTTTCTTGAGTGCAGAAACAATACTTTGCACTTGTATTACACATTAAATTTTTCCTACAGTAATGTATAAAGTAATTCAAACAGAACAAAACAGGACATACATAACCTCACAATTCCTCATATAACCTATCTTTGAATCAAATCGATTTCAACAACTATTTTGTTGCTGAAGCAGAGTAGCCAACCTATTTTTGAATGCAGAATAGGGAACTTGCATATTACATGCTCAATATTTTGTGTTGTTAGGTTGCAAATTTGGAGTGCGGAAAAGTACATTCCACACTGGAATTTACTTTCCCACACTGGTGCAGGAATAGACTATTTTGCATGCTACAGTTAGTGCAAAAATAGGCACTTTTTCAGGTCACTGTAGGAAAAATGTTTTATGTATTTTGAGTGTAAAGTTTGTGCCAAAATTAGCAAACTCTGCTACGCAACTTGCTTTAGTGATAAAGTCACTTGAGTTTAGCTCAAGTGATAAAGTCCCTCATTACGCTCTTTATACATAAATAACTATTTCCTACAGTGACCCGAAAAAGTGACTATTTTTGCATCAACTGTAGCATGCAAAATAGTCTATTCCTGCACCAGTGCGGGAGAGTAAATTGCAGTGTGGGAATAGTATGTTACGTTACAAGTGCGGGAAATGGTGTTTAACATATGAGTATGATAAGTTAACGCACGAGACGAAGTCGAGTGCGGTATTATCATACAAGTATGGTAAACATCTTCCCGGACGAGTTACATACAATATTTTTCGTCATACAAGTCTAAAATAGCAGATAAGTTGAAATAAGAAACTATAAATCATTGTTATACAAACATAACCTCAACACACCAACTCATGGTGAAATGTGGCAATAATGGTTCTAGATCAGCTGATCTAGCTTTCGACCAAATGGTTTTTCAGTGAAGTGGTAGCCAGTAGCCACCCATGAGCATGCGGTAATAATCATTTGATGATTTTTACCACACAGTGTATGGTAATAATCATCAAATGACATCAGCTGTTTTTGATTTCTGTAAACAGCTGTTTACCACATTGATTGCTTGACTGTTAAACTGTCCATAACCTACAAGTATGACGAAAAGTACTTTACACACTCCGAATTTGCAACCTAACAACACAAAATAGTGAGCATGTAATACACAGGTTCCCTATTCTGCATTCAAAAATAGGTTGGCTACTCTGCTTCAGCTGTGAAATAGTCAGCTGTAGTTGTTGTTGAAATCAATTTGATTCGAAGATAGGTTATGTGAGGAATTGTCAGGTTATGTATGTCTTGTTTTGTTCTGTTTAAATTACTTTATACATTACTGTAGGAAAAATTTAATGTGTAATACGAGCGCAAAGTATTGTTTCTGCACTCAAGAAACTTTTTTCACTCGCCTTTGGCTCGTGAAAAAAACTGTTTCTCTTGATGTAGAAAAACGCTATTTTGCACTCTAGTTACACAAATAGCTATTTCCTACATTTATCTAACAAAGGTTCTTTTTTACACTCATTATAATAAGCAAACACTGATACTTGCACTATTTTATTTTGCCACACTCCAGGTGCGACAACTGCAGGAAAAGTTTAATGAGTAATTTGTTCAAAGTATCTTTTCTGCACTTGAAAAACGTTTCCGCACTCGTTTGCGGCTTGTGCATAATGCATTTTCTCTTGTTTGCCACTTTGTATGCTAGTTACACAAATATCTATTGTCTTCCCTTATAAAAAACAAACTATTTCAGTATGTGAGAACTATGTTGTTATTCTACTAACAGTTATGAGTATTTATCTCCTATTATTGTAATCGGTTACTTGTTTATAATAATTCTGCATCATGTGTACTCTTTTTTTTTATTGTATTTTACAGCTGGCAACAACTTTTGTGTGGCATGTACTCTTTTTATCACTGTACTCTATTCTAACTTGGTGTCCCGTGTACTCTGTTTAGACTTTTTCGCGCGCGTAGTTGCTCGCGCCGCCGAAAGTGGCGCTAGCGTTCTCCTATCGATGGGCGGCTGGACTGACTCAGCCGGCAGCAAGTACTCGCAGCTGGTCGGTGACAAAGTGGCACGCCAACGATTCATCGCAGACGCCATACAGACGCTCCGCACACACTCGTTCGACGGTCTGCAGCTGGACTGGAACTACCCTGTCTGCTGGCAGTCTAACTGTAAGAAGGGTCCTCCAACTGATAAACAGAATTTCGCTAAGTTTGTGCAGGTAGGTTGGAGATGGTTTGGAAACCACTTAGAACTGTAGACTTAATTCATCAATCACCATACAATACAATACATCTTTATTGCAAATGAAAAATAAATAAAAAATATCTATAAAAAATATTCTCAATATACAAAATAAACTTTATCAAAATAATTTCGCAATAAAATTAAAATCTCTTTGCACCACCCAGCAAGGGAAACCCCTTTCTGCTGGGTGTAAGTATCATTTCATAAAGTACAGTTTTTCCGGTGGTTCGGAACCCACCTAAAATTGTAGGTCCAACTCATCAATCACCATCATCCAACTCATTACCCACGCTCAGGTTTCAGACCTATGTGGACTTCATCCTCAAAATAAAAAAATATATATATAAGATAATAGTTATTGAGAAAAAGAAAAAAGTAGTCAAAAGTGAAATAAGAAAATCAAAAGGAAAATAAGCACAAAAAAATATATATATGACTGATGTTGATAAAAAAATGATCTATTATATATTTATTTGAAGATTATTTTTTTATTTGATTTTATTATCCAATTATTATCTATTTCATCTTGTGTCTTTCCCTTATTAGAGAGAGAACTGAACAATCTACTTGGAATGCAATTTATTAGTTTTGTGCTTAGATATCTCTAAATGAGAGTAATTTATTATATATTTGTATCTGAATTTAATCTAAAATTGTATAAATTATTAGTATTATTAACTGTAAATTCATCCTTCTTTACCCATATTTATTAGACTAGTTTCTTTATATAAAATTGACATATAGTCATCACTTTCATTTGATCAAATGCGTCTCTACTGGAAAAGGCTCTTGGCTTATTGCGGATTGTTTTTATTATCATTTTTTTGACGATAATAGTTATTTATGTATTAAGAGCGTGAAGCGCAACTTTATCGCTCGAGCCAAAACATTTACTGCGCGACGCGTAGCGGAGCGCAGTAATTTTGCGAGAGCGAAAAAGAAGCTTCACGCGCGAATTGCGTACAATATGTTTCCTAAAACTGCAGTTCTGGATTCCAACACAATAAAAGCTTGTAGTTTGTAACATCACAGACCATGCGCGGCTTTGGTTAGCGTTCGCCTTTTTTGAGGTTATGTGAATTTCACGGATTCCGTGATCCACCAATGAGAAGACATCAAAATCAAAACAGAAGCGTAAAGAAAACAGCTGGCGAGCGTAAAGTACTTTACCGCTTGCTAAGCAGTAAAGACGTATTTGACAATTAGTTTCCAGTACGTAAAGAACTACTTTACGAGCAGTTGCAGGAAATAGCTATTTGTGTAACTAGAGTGCAAAATAGCGTTTTTCTGCATCGAGAGAAACAGTTTTTTTCACGAGCCGAAGGCGAGTGAAAAAAGTTTCTCGAGTGCAGAATCAATACTTTGCACTCGTATTACACATTAAATTTTTCCTACAGTAATTTATAATGTAATTTAAACAGGACATACATAACCTGACAATTCCTCACATAACCTATCTTTGAATCAAATCGATTTCATCAACAACAACAACTAAAACAACTATTTCACAGCTGAAGCAGAGTAGCCAACCTATTTTTGAATGCAGAATAGAGAACCTGCATATTACATGCTCACTATTTTGTGTTGTTAGGTTGCAAAACTGGAGTGCAGAAAAGTTCTTTCCCGCACTGGAATTTACTTTCCCACACTGGTGCAGGAATAGACTATTTTGCATGCTATAGTTAGTGCAAAAATATGCACTTTTTCGGGTCACTGTAGGAAAATATTCTTTTTCTACAACTGCTCGTAAATTATCTCTTTATGTACTGAAAACTGATTGTAAAATACCTCTTCACCACTCAGCAAGTGATAAAGTCAGCTGACGAATGAAAAAAGTACTTTACCGCTCGCCAGCTGTGTTTGATAGCTTCTCATTGGTGGATCACAGAATCCGTGACATTTTCATAACCTCAACAATGGTACACGCTAACCAAATCCGCACATGGTCTGTGATGTTAAAAACTAAAAGGTTTTTCCTACAACTGCTCGTAAAGCAGTTCTTTATTTACTGAAAACTAATTGTAAAATACCTCTTTACTGCTCCACAAGTGGTAAAGTACTGTACACTTGCCAGCTGTTTTCTTTACTTTTCTGTTTTGATTTTGATGCCTTCTCATTGGTGGATCACAGAATCTGTGAAATTCACATAACCTCAACAATGGCGAACGCTAACCAAACTGCGTACAGTCTGTGATGTTACAAACTAAAAGCTTTCATTGTGTTGGGATCCAGAACTGCAATTGTAGGTTAAATATTGTATGCAATTCGTGCATGAAGCTTCTTTATCGCTCTCACAAAATTACTGCGCTCCACTATGTGTCACACAGTAAATGTTTTGGCTCAAGCGATTAAGTCACGGTTCATGCTCTTAATAAATAAATAACTATTTCCTCACTCCAGATTTGCAACCTAACAACACAAAATAGTGACCATTTTATACACAGGTTCCCTATTCTGCATTGAAAAATAGGTTGGCTACTCTGCTTCAGCTGTGAATAGTTGTTGTAGTTGTTGTTGATGAAATCGATTTGATTCAAAGATAGGTTATGTGAGGAATGGTCAGGTTATGTATGTCCTGTTTTGTTCTCTTTAAATTACTTTATACATTACTGTAGGAAAAATTTAATGTGTAATACGAGTGCAAAGTATTGCTTCTGCACTCAAAAAACTTTTTTCACTCACCTTCAGCTCATGAAAAAAAACTGTTTCTCAGTGCAGAAAACCCCCATTTCGCACTCTAGTTACACAAATAGCTATTTTGACTCATAGTTCTTGCCAGCCTTGATTTTATGGAGTTTTTTAAATTAAATGTTCAATATGATTATTCTATTTCAGAGTAGAATCTACTCTGATGCCTAGAAATCCACAAACCTGTGAAGAAACTATTTTTGAATGCCAACTGGAAGCTCAAGGGCGTCATATAGAGAAATCTATTTTTTTTGTAGATTACGTCTTGGAGACTCCAGTTAAGGAGTATAAGACAAGTTAGATCAACAATATTATACACTAGATACCATAATTACTACATCAATTAGTTGAGGTGAGGCTTAATTTTGATGTGAAAGGAACTCTTGTACACTATAAAAAGACAAACTAAATATTTTTTCAATTGTTTTTTAAATATTTCTATATTTTCAAGACTCTTCAAAAACTGTGGTTGCTTGTTGTAGAATTTCCTACCAATATAACTAGGTTTTTGTTTGAATAAGCTACTATGAATGAAGTTTTCTTTACATTGATTGTCAGTTGGTTAGCCATGCACCAATCCTGAATACTATCAACAACTCTCTCTCTCCAATAATAATTCTGTCTCTCTCCTAACTCTCTCTCCAATAATAAATTTGTCTCTCTCCAATAATTAATGCCAGCAAAAAAGACACTGTTCTATGCTGTAAAATCACTTGCGGGTGGTTTGGAACCCACCTAAAACTGTAGGTTGCACTCATCAATCACCATCATCCAACTCATTACCCACGCACAGGTCTCATACCTTTGTGGGCTTCATCCTCAAAAAAAAAAAATATATATATACAGAGTGTTTTGGAACTCTCTACCAATACTTGTAGGCAGTGTTTCTGGACCACTAACAAAAGTAAATATTGTAATAAAATTTTTCTAAAATCTTCAGTTACTCACACAGCCGCCATTTTGTTTTTTTCACTCATTATTTTTTTATTCGACCACCTCTGAATGTATAATTTTGAAATTTTGCATACAGCTTCATAACAATCAAAACAATCTAAAAAAATTAATCAAAATTTTCTGACACCAAAAAACAAAATAGCGGTCATTTAAAATCTTTCAACAGGATTAAATTAATAATGGCTGATGATATCAAAATTTGACTGGAATAACGTTTTTTAGATATTTTTATTGCAAATCTAGCGATACCTCATTTTTTCAAATTGGCCAACAATTAACAGAGATATGCTTCTTTTTAGGGTGTGCGGTGGTTGGAAGCGAAAACCTGCAACCCGCTCTCAACCACCGCACACCCTAAGAAGTAGCATATCTCTGTTAATTGTTGTCCAATCTTGAAAAATTAGGTATTGTTAGATTTGCAATAACATTATCTAAAAAAAGTTATTCCAGTCAAATTTTGATATCATCAGCCATTATTGATTTAATCCTGTTCAAAGATTTCAAATGACCATCATTTTGTTTTTTGATGTCAGAAAATTTTTATAATTTTTTTTAGATTGTTTTAATTGTTATGAAGCTGTATGCGAAATTTCAAAATTATACATTCAGTGGTGTTCAAATAAAAAAATAATGAGTGAAAAAAACAAAATGGCGGCTGTGTGAGTAACTGGGGATTTTAGAAAATTTTTATTACGATATTTACTTTTGTTAGTGGTCCAGAAACACTGCCTAGAAGTATTGGTAGAGAGTTCCAAAAGACTCTGTATATATATATATATATATATATATATATAGAGTGTTTATATATATATATATATATATATAATAATATCTGTCTCTCTCCAAACAGGAGCTACGCCATGCGTTCGACAAGGAGAGACCTCGCCTGCTGTTGTCTGTGGCATTATCGGGCTACAGTGAGATTGTGGATCGGGCTTATGACTTACGAGCGTTGACACGGCACGCCGACTTTGTTTCGGTCATGACATTCGACTATCATGGCGCTTGGGAACACGAAACAGGACATGTTGCACCACTCTATCCCACACCTGGTGAAACGTATCCTGATTATAATGTGGTGCGTTAGTAATTTAATTATTTTCTAGTGATATTTAGTGATTTTTAGTGATATTTAGTAATTTTTAGTGATATTTAGTGATATTTTTTAATGATTTAGTTATTTATCTATTCAATTCTGATCAATAGTTGAAAATGGGAAGTGACGATTTTTAGTGATATTTTTTAGTGATTTAGTTATTTATCTATTCAATTCTGATCAATAGTAAAATGGGAAGTGATGATTTTTAGTGATATTTAGTGATATTTTTTAGTGATTTAGTTATTTATCTATTCAATTCTGATCAATAGTAGAAAATGGGAAGTGACGATTTTTAGTGATATTTAGTGATATTTTTTAGTGATTTAGTTATTTATCTATTCAATTCTGATCAATAGTTGAAAATGGGAAGTGACGATTTTTAGTGATATTTAGTGATATTTTTTAGTGATTTAGTTATTTATCTATTCAATTCTGATCAATAGTTGAAAATGGGAAGTGACGATTTTTAGTGGTATTTAGTGATATTTTTTAGTGATTTAGTTATTTATCTATTCTATTCTGATCAATAGTTGAAAATGGGAAGTGACGATTTTTAGTGATATTTAGTGATATTTTTTAGTGATTTAGTTATTTATCTATTCAATTCTGATCAATAGTTGAAAATGGGAAGTGATAGCCGCGAGCCGTAGCAGGTATCTGTTCAATCAGATAGATAAGCTGCGTTCTCATAGGTCCTGTTTGTAATGGTGACGGATTAGATTGGCCAGCAAAAAAGACACTGTTCTCTGCTGTAGAATCACTTGCGGGTGGTCGGGAACCCACCTAAAACTGTAGGTCCAACTCATCAATCAGGGAAGTGATAGCCGTGAGCCATAGCAGGTATCTGTTCAATCAGATAGATAAGCTGCGTTCTCATAGGTCCTGTTTGTAATGGTGACGGATTAGATTGGCCAGCAAAAAAGACACTGTTCTCTGCTGTAGAATCACTTGCGGGTGGTCGGGAACCCACCTAAAACTGTAGGTCCAACTCATCAATCAGGGAAGTGATAGCCGCGAGCCGTAGCAGGTATCTGTTCAATCAGATATAGAGATAAGCTGCGTTCTCGTAGGTCCTGTTTGTAACGGTGACCGATTAGATTGGCCAGCAAAAAAGACACTGTTCTCTGCTGTAGAATCACTTGCGGGTGGTCGGGAACCCACCTAAAACTGTAGGTCCAACTCATCAATCAGGGAAGTGATAGCCGCGAGCCGTAGCAGGTATCTGTTCAATCAGAGAGATAAGCTGCATTCTTGTAGGTCCTGTTCATAATGGTGATCGATTAGATTGGCCAGCAAAAAATACACTGTTCTCTGCTGTAAATCACTTGCGGGTGGTTGGGAACCCACCTAAAACTGTAGGTCCAACTCATCAATCAGGGAAGTGATAGCCGCGAGCCGTAGCAGGTATCTGTTCAATCAGATAGATTAGCTGCGTTCTCGTAGGTCCTGTTTGTAACGGTGACCGATTAGATTGGCCAGCAAAAAAGACACTGTTCTCTGCTGTAAATCACTTGCGGGTGGTTCGGAACCCACCTAAAACTGTAGGTCCAACTTATAAATCACCACCATCCAACTCATTACCCACACACAGGTCTCGAACCTATGTGGGATTCATACTCCAGAAAAAAAAAGAAAAGAAAGTGATTCTAATTCATGATGTTGAAGATCCATCTTGTTTCCACTAATATAATAAAAACTAAAAACAATTTTAAGTGGAAATTAACTCACGTTATGGCGTGATGGCCGTTTCACTCTGTTGTCAAGAGCATCATCAGATGACCAACAGTACACTGATTTAAGGTGTGAGTTTGAGGGTTATGGATGTTCCCTCAAACCCCCAAACCTTAAATCAGTGTTCTGTGGTTCATCTGACGATGTTCTTGACAACAGAGTGAAACAGCCGTCACACCATAACGTGAATTAATTTCCACTTAAAAGTGTCTTTAAAGTTTTTATCTACGACCATGTCATAATGTATACATTACAGTTTCAAAATTGATGCCAAAACAGCTGTCTTTTTGAAATGTTTTTTGAAACCCGTTGCATAATGAGCTCATTATAGTACAGGTTCTACATTATAACACGGGTTCTGGACCAATCAGAAGCATTTTTGATGGAATCAATATCATAATTCAATATTGTGAAACTATCAGCTGAATTCATCAAACTGCTACACCAGCTGCTTTAACCTAACAATCTACTATAACTTATCGTATTTGAGATGAGAGATTAGGTATCTCTGACAGTCACAGGTAAAATGAAATTGTTTTAATTAAATGTATACTAGTGGTCGTAGATAAAATAGTGTATGCAACGATTTTATTTGGCCATTAAAGCACTCGTGAGATATTTATAACACTCGCATTCGCTCATGTTATAACTTACATCTAACTCATGCCTTAATAAGAGCCAAAATAAAATCGTTGCATAAACTACTATTATGATTCTAATTGATCTTTTTCCTCAACTTCAGAATCAGCTGTTGGTCATATTACAGTGTTGCCAGATTGTGTCTGTTCTGTTTATGAAAAAATAACTAAGAAATTTGATATTTCTGATACTGTTGTCACAAACTTAAATTAATCCTGCATAATTTAATCTCTTACAGGATTCGACGGTGAAACATCTGGTGGATTTGGGCGCTGATAAGTCCAAACTGGTAGTTGGTATTCCATTCTACGGTCAATCGTTCACTCTTGTGGCACCGGATAAGAATGGTATGGGGGAAGAGGCACTGGATCCTGGCAATAGTGGCGAGTTTACACGCCAGCCTGGCATGCTGGCCTACTACGAGATATGCCATCGCAGTGAGTTTCCAAATTAGGTTTAGAATTTGATAAATTGGTTAAAATTAGAATTAGATAAATAGGAATTGATTGGAAGTAGATGGATTAGTTGGAATTGGAATTAGAACTAGATAAATTGGTTAGAATTAGAATTCATTGGAATTAGATAAATTTATAAAGGAGATAATGCCATCGCAGTGAGTGTCCAACTTAGATTTAAAATCTGATAAATTTGTTAGAATTAGAATTAGAATTGATTAGAAGTAGATAAATTGATAAAGAAGATGATGCCATCGCAGTGAGTGTCCTAAATTAGATTTAGAATTTGATAAATGGGTTAGAATTAGAACTGATTAGAGTTATATAAATCGATAAAGGATATGATGCCATCGCAGTGAGTGTCCTGAATTACATTTAGAATTTGATAAATTTGTTAGAATTGGAATTAGAATTGATTAGAATTAGATAAATTGATAGAGATGATGCCATCGCAGTGAGTGTCCTAAACTAGATTTAGAATTTGATAAATGGGTTAGAATAAGAATTCATTAGAATTAGATAAATCGATAAAGGATATGATGCCATCACAGTGAGTGTCCTAAATTAGATTTAGAATTTGATAAATTTGTTAGAATTGGAATTAGAATTGATTAGAATTAGATAAATTGATAGAGATAATGCCATTGCAGTGAGTGTCCTAAATTAGATTTAGAATTTGATAAATGGGTTAGAATTAGAATTGATTAGAATTAGATAAATTGATAAAGGAGATGATGCCATCGCATTGAGTGTCCTAAATTAGATTTAGAATTTGATAAATTTGTTAGAATTGATTAGAATTGGATAAATTGATAAAGGAGATGATGCCATCACAATGAGTGCCCTAAATTAGATTTAGAATTTGATAAATTTGTTAGAATTGATTACAATTGGATAAATTGATAAAGTAGATGATGCCATCGCAGTGAGTGTCCTGAATTAGATTTAGAATTTGATAATTTTGTTAGAATTGATTAGAATTGGATAAGTTGATAAAGGAGATGATGCCATAGCAGTAATCCTTTATTCGATTTAGTTTGGAATCCACATAAAACTGTAGGTCCAACTCATCAATCACCATCATCCAACTCATTACCCACGCACAGGTCTCAGACCTATGTGGGATTCATCCTCCAAAATAAAAGTTAAATAATCTATTAATTAAACTATTACAGAATGTGTTTCTTAATTTTTTCATATTTACGATGGATTTGATTGGTTCTAGATATTTCAATTGAAAATTTGATTTTCTTTTTTTTTTTGTTGCAGTCAGCATAGTTATTTTGTTTTAGGTGTTTTTATTATTGCAAAAATTCGATTTTCTTGTATTATTTTGTTATTTTTTTGTTGCAGTCAGCAAACAAGGTTGGAAGTCTGAAATGTCAGAAGTGGGACCCTATGCGTATTCGGGAGACCAATGGGTTAGCTATGATGATTCTCGCTCAATAAAGACAAAGGTATATACTTCATTTTTTTAATTTATTTGAAAATTATTTACTGTATCTTTGAATTTTCTCTGCTGTAAACACGAAATTGTACAATTTTGGTGCTAAATGCATGAAGTTTGTTTCTTGTGCAAAGCTTTCTTAGCTACATAATAATACAGGGTGTTTCAGAACTCTCTACCAATACTTCTAGGCAGTGTTTCTGGACCACTAACAAAAGTAAATATCGTAATAAAAATTTTCTAAAATCCCCAGTTACACACACAGCCGCCATTTTGTTTTTTTTTCACTCATTTTTTTTTTATTCGAAAACCTCTGAATGTATAATTTTGAAACTTTGCAAACAGCTTTATAACAATTGAAACAATCTTAAAAAAATCAATCAAAATTTTCCGACACCAAAAAACAAAATCTATTTAAAATCTTTGAACAGGATTAAATTAATAATGGCTGATGATATCAAAATTTGACTGGAATAACGTTTTTTAGATATTTTTATTGCAAATCCAACGATACCTTATTTTCCAAGATTGGCCAATAATTAACAGAGATATGCTACTTTTTAGGGTGTGCGGTGGTTGGAAGCGAACCCGTTCTCAACCACCGCACACCCTAAAAAGTAGCTTATCTCTGTTAATTGTTGGCCAATCTTGGAAAATGAGGTATCGTTGAATTTGCAATAAAAATATCTAAAAAAGGTTATTTTAGTCAAATTTTGATATCATCAGCCATTATTAATTTATACCAGTTCAAAGATATTAAATGTCCGTCATTTTGGTTTTTGATGTCGGAAAATTTTGATTAATTTTTTAAAGATTGTTCTAATTGTTATAAAGCTGTTCGCAAAATTTCAAAATTATACATTCAGAGGTGTTTGAATAAAAAAATAATGAGTGAAAAAAACAAAATGGCGGCTGTGTGAGTAACTGGGGATTTTAGAACATTTTTATTACAATATTTACTTTTGTTAGTGGTCCAGAAACACTGCCTAGAAGTGTATTGGTAGAGAGTTCCGAAACACCCTGTATATTAGGGAAGTGAGTGCTGTAGCAGGTATCTGTTCAATCAGAGATAAGCTACGAAACTCCTGGGCGCTCTTTCTAAGGGTGAGCTATTAGATTGGCCAGCAAAAAAGACTTTGTTCTCTGCTATAAAATCACTCGCAGGTGGTTTGAAACCCACCTAAAACTTTAGGTCCCCTTCATCATCCCAATTCATTACCCACGCACAGGTCTCAGACACCCATGTAGGACTTAACCTCAAAAAAAAAAAATTAGAATCATTTCATTGTGAATTATTTGAATCATTATTCAACTATCTAAATATTATTATATTCTTTAAAGCTTTTATTCATTTCGAAAGGTTTTTAAGACCTACGACCTAATTTGCAGTTCCATGTTCCGGTACAATAAACATAACCTATAAAATGTACCTTAATGGGAGTTTGTGAAATTTAATCATTGGTGATCGGGTGGTTAAATATCTTTTACGCCCGTTAACCTAATCAGCATTATCACTTGTAATTGTCCATTGTGCAACTAAATTCTCTCCATTAAGTTTAATCTCTGTAGAGTGACGTCATTCTACGGGGATTGAATTTAATTGGCTTTTGTGCAACTGGCTGTATGAATTTGAATATACTAACCTGACATCACCGGTAACATGGACTTGAAAAGCTCCCAAAAACTTGACTAATATATTGTTTTTCTTGTCTTAAGTACATTTTATTCCAATTTTTTCTAATTTTCAAGCAATATATATAGTAAATATGAGTATTTTAACTTATTTTCAGTAAATGTTACTTCTTTTTTTAATTTTCAAGCAATATATATAGTAAATATGAGTATTTTAATATAATTTCAGTAAATTTTACCCATTTTTTTAATTTTCAAGCAAAATATGAATAAAATTAGAGTTTTGTCTGTACATTTATCAGAATTATATATTTTTTGGTTATTTTTACGTTTTATACATTGAAGAAGCCGACACAAGTCTTATCTCAATTTCTGTCAGTCTGTCACGGCCACGAAGGCATTTTACGCGGCCTTCTCCTGAAAAACGAGAGCATCGATCGGGATTAAAGTTATTTATAAGTATAGAAAACCTTTTTGACAATGTCTTTAGCTATAAAAAACTAAATTAACTTTTTTTAATAGAATAATAAACGTTTAAAAACCAAGTATTGTGCGATTTTGGATACATTTTACGCGGCCTTCTCCTGAAAAACGAGAGCATCGATCGGGATTAAAGTTATTTATCAGTATTGAAAACCTTTTCGACAATGTCTTTAGCTATAAAAAACGAAATTAACTTTTTTTTAACAGAATAATAAACGTTTAAAAACCAAGTATTGTGCGATTTTGGATACATTTCTTCCAAGTTTTATCACCACATAAAAACAAACCACGTAATTTATCATGATATATCAATCAGCTGTTCTCAAATATTCTCTCTGACAACTGTCACTGAATTGTTTACGTTCTAAGTTGTTTACTAAGCTGCTAACAACTTCATGATCATTGCTATCAAAAAAGCCGAAACATATTTAGTCTTATTTCTGAACATAATCCGTACGAAGGACGGGCACAATAGGTAGTAAAATTTAAGTATTTTAACTCAATTTCAGCAAATTTTATTCAATTTTTTTTTTCATTTACAGGCAAAATACATATTAGATGAGAAGTTAGGTGGTGCCATGGCTTGGACAATTGACTTGGACGACTTTCACAACCGTTGTTGTCTGGGAGAGACATTTCCTCTGCTACGCGCCTTGAATCGAGCCCTGGGCAGACTGAGTACAAGCGAACCGCTCGCCCAGGACTGCAGTAAACCGATTCAACCCTCCACTCCACCTCCTGTCTTAACTACACTCACCCCTGACAATGGTAGGCTACGTATAGTTTAATTTATTAATCGATTTAAAATAGCTATTTGTGTAACTAGAGTGCAAAGCACCGTTTTTCTGCATCGAGAGAAACAGTTTTTTTCATGAGCCAAAGGCGAGTGAAAAAAGTTTTTCGAGTGCAGAAACAATACTTTGCGCTCGAATTACACATTAAATTTCTCCTACAGTAATGTATAAAGTAATTTAAACAGGGCATACATAACCTGACAATTCCTCACATAACCTATCTTCGAATCAAATCGATTTCAACAACTACAACAACTATTCACAGCTGAAGCAGAGTAGCCAACCTATTTTTGAATGCAGAATAGGGAACCTGTGTATTACATGCTCACTATTTTGTGTTGTTAGGTTGCAAATTTGGGGTGCAGAAAAGTACTTTCCTGCACTGTAATTTACTTTCCCACACTGGTGCAGGAATAGACTATTTTGCGTGCTACAGTTAGTGCAAAAATAGGCACTTTTTCAGGTTACTGTAGTAAAAAATTATTAATCTAATATCAAAACTAACTTCATCTACGACCATGTCATAATGTATACATTACAGTTTCACAATTGATGCCAAAACAGCTGTCTTTTCGAAATGATTTTTGAAACCTGTTGTATAATGAGCTCATTATAGTACAGGTACTACATTATAACACAGGTTCTGGACCAATCAGAAGCATTTTTGATGGAATCAATATCGTAATTCAATATTGTGAAGCTATCAGCTGATTTGATCAAACTGCTACACCAGCTGCTTTAACCTAACAATCTTAACTTCTCGTATTTGAGATGAGAGGTTAGGTATCTCTGACAGTCACAGGTAAAATGAAATTGTTTTAATTAAATGTATACTAGTGGTCGTAGATAAAATAGTGTATGCAACGGATTTTATTTGGCCATTAAGGCACTCGTGAGATATTTATAACACTCGCATTCGCTCGTGTTATAACTTACATCTAACTCGTGCCTTAATAAGGGTCAAAATTAAATCATGGCATAAACTACTATTAAATTATAAAGTTTATTTTTAAATTATGATGTTTACTCACTTAAACTGGAGGAATTCGTTTCGCTTCTGAGAAGAAGCTTCATTAGTGTGCCACCAGGGGTCGTGTTTTGTTGAGGTTAGGATAATGATTATTATTATCAATTAGAGATGAGGCGTATTTACTGGAACAGGTATTTTTACTGAGTATTTGAACGTACAGACTAGCACCTAGTATTCGAAGAACAAAATACTCAGATATCTTTGATTTCTAGAAACAAGTAAACTACACGACTTCAGTATGGCCAGTGACTTCAAGTCCCCACTCCAATTTACGGAGTGGGAGTTGGGCTTTGTAGCTCCTTTCTCATTATAGAACTATTCAACTACTCACTCTCTCTTCCTCGCTCACTCTCCCTCTCTCTCTATTCACAATACTCGATTGTAGGCACATGCTCAGTTGCGTCAAATAATTACATTAGATTGTCTTTGGTTGCGTATGGCATACCCGCATACTTTTCCAGTACAAATACTTCTTGAGTACGAGTAGTTTGTTACTCAAGCATCTCAAGGTCTTGCCGTCCGCGTCTCATTTCGCTACAGCACATTTGAGAGCAACTCAATAATTAGATTCGTGCTGTATTTAACGCGAGAAACAGTAGTAGTACCAGTACCACAGTGCAATACTCAATACTGTACGATACTCTCTTGTACGTGTACTCTCTTACTCTAGCGAACTGGCTAATATAAAATACTAGCTAGTATTTTGGAACAGGTATTTGGAATAGGTATTAGAACGTACTTGTACTCGGAATACTTAGTATCAGAAAAACCTAGTACGACCCATCTCTATTATCAATAAATAAATAAAAAGTTAATTGCTGGAAACAACAGGTAGAAACCGTTTTTTCCTCCTTTACAAAATACAATTCACACTTCAAAGAAGAAATATAAAACTAAAAGAAATTAAACTAAACTAAAATTAAATTATTTAGAATTTTAAATTTAACTGTCCTGAAAGAATGGAATGATATGGAAGGAAGCTAGAAAGAAGAATATTCATATTATTGAAGCTTATATTAATATAGTAATAATGGTAACTAGTGTAAAAGATTGTATAATTGTTAATCTGACTTGTCTTATACTCCTTAACTGGAGTCTCCAAGACATAATGTACAAAAATAATCACTTCCCTATTATATCAAACGTCTTTTGAAAAATATTCCCCCATTTCAAGCCTTTATGTCAGTATCACTCAAAACATTTTGACATTTTTTTTTCAATTTCAGGCCTTGTAAGTCCAGAAGCGACCTCCGAAATGACTTCCAGCACCACAACTCAGTCCTGGTGGACTCAAAAACCATCCACGACAAGTACAACCACAGAAAAACAACCACAAACCACCGACGAAGAACAATTTTGGGTACCGGAAGAAGAGAGTACAACCACTTCGACGACAACTACCACAAGAAAACCTAAACCCACTAGGCCTAAACCCAGTAAACCTAAACCTACTAAACCCAAACCCACTAGTAAACCTACTTTAGGCACTTTACCACCTGTTAAACCCACTTTGACAACGTCCAAACCCACTACGACAACGTCCAAACCCACTACGACAACGTCCAAACCCACTACGACAACGTCCAAACCCACTACGACAACGTCCAAACCCACTACGACAACGTCCAAACCCACTTTGTCAACGTCTTTACCTACCTTGCCGCCAATACCCACTTTGAAACCAACTTCTGGTACAAAACCACCGTTTAAGCCGATCCCACCGACCAATCAGCCTCCCACTGAAGCAGCAATGGGCACCGAGCTGCCTAGTTCCTGTACTAGCAACGAGTATCGAGCCGATCCCACCGATTGTAATGTCTACTACAGATGCATTCTGGGTGAATTTAGGAAGCAGCGATGTGCCGGGAGCTTACATTGGAATGATCGGCTTCAGGTCTGTGATTGGCCATCACAGGCCAAGTGCCAGGTTAAGCCAGGTTCGTTAAGTTTATTCATTTCTCGAGTAATTAATTTCTGAAATTCTATTTATCTACGACCATGTCATAATGTATACATTACAGTTTCACAATTGATGCCAAAACAGCTGCTGTCTTTTCGAAATGCTTTTTGAAACCTGTTGCATAATGAGCTCATTATAGTACAGGTTCTACATTATAACACAGGTTCTGGACCAATCAGAAGCATTTTTGATGGAATCAATATCGTAATTCAATATTGTGAAACTATCAGCTGATTTCATCAAACTGCTACACCAGCTGCTTTAACCTAACAATCTACTATAACTTCTCGTATTTGAGATGAGAGGTTAGGTATCTCTGACAGTCACAGGTAAAATTAAATTGTTTTAATTAAATGTATACTAGTGGTCGTAGATAAAATAGTGTATGCAACGATTTTATTTGGCCATTAAAGCACTCGTGAGATATTTATAACACTCGCATTCGCTCGTGTTATAACTTACATCTAACTCGTGCCTTAATAAGGGTCAAAATAAAATCATTGCATAAACTACTATTTAAAAATCATACTGAAGACCATAATCTACTGATATTGACAACAAATTTTTTTTTTCGGAGGATGAAGCCCACATAGGTTAAGACCGGAGAGTGTATAATGAGTTGGATGATGGTGATTGATGATTTCCAATCTAATCAGTCACCCTCACAAACAGAGACCCAGAAGTTTGTAGCTTTTCTCCAGCTGATTGAACAGATACCTGCTACGGCTCGCGGCTATCAATTCCCTGATGGTGATTGATGAGCTGGACCTACAGTTTTTAGGTGGGTTCCAAACCACCCACTAGTGATTCTACAGCAGAGAACAGTGTCTTTTTTGCTGGCTAATCTAATCGGTCACCCTTACAAAGAGCGCCCAGGAGTTTGTAGCTTTTCTCCAGCTGATTAAACAGATACCTGCTACGGCTCGCGGCTATCAATTCCCTGATGGTGATTGATGAGCTGGACCTACAGTTTTTAGGTGGGTTCCAAACCACCCGCAAGTGATTTTACATCAGAGAACCGTGTCTTTTTTGCTGGCTAATCTAATCGGTCACCCTTACAATGAACGCCCAGGAGTTCGTAGCTTTTCTCCAGCTGATTAAACAGATACCTGCTACGGCTCGCGGCTATCAATTCCCTGATGGTGATTGATGAGCTGGACCTACAGTTTTTAGGTGGGTTCCAAACCACCCACAAGTGATTTTACATCAGATAACAGTGTCTTTTTTGCTGGCTAATCTAATCGGTCACCCTTACAATGAACGCCCATGAGTTTCGTAGCTTATCTCTGTTTGAACAGATACCTGCTACAGCACTCAGCTATCACTTCCCCATTTAAATATATATATATAATAATAATTACAATAGAAAAAAACTTTAGAATAAAACTTTATAAATGGGAAGTTATACCAGAGACAAAACCTACAAGAGTTGGAACAAAATGGAGTGAAGAGAAAAAAGCTGAATTTGCACAAAAATGAAAAGTTGATGGGCAAACAAGAAGAACAAGTCCAAAAAATTGACCATCTTCACTCAGCGTCTTCCACTTTGGGAGTTTTACATCTAATAATAATAATATAGTGCAGTTGGTTGGAGCGCTTGTCTGCTATTAGATAAGACTCTGGCTGGCTTCGTTTCCTGCAGCCTTGTGTACAAATCTCTTTCACTTTCTTAGTAATGGTGAAGGTGATATTGTGGAAGGTATCCATAATGAATAATAAGACGGTATCTCTGACAGTCACAGGTAAAATGAAATTGTTTTAATTAAATGTATACTAGTGGTCGTAGATAAAATAGTGTATGCAACGATTTTATTTGGCCATTAAAGCACTCGTGAGATATTTATATCTTCTTTCACTTTTATATTTTCTTTCACTTTCTCCACATTTATTGAAACTTGGAGAAACTACTATCTACTATTAAATAACTACTACCTTTTTAAAATTTTATTAATTTTTTTTTGTTAGGTAGGTTAGGTAGGTGTATCATACTAATGATTAGAGATGAGGCATATTTACTGGAACAGGTATTTTTACTGAGTATTTGAACGTACGGACTAGCACCTAGTATTCAAAGAACAAAATACTCAGATATCTGTGAGTATTTCTAGACACTAGTAAACTACGCGACTTCAGGTCCCCACTCCAATTTACGGAGTGGGAGTGGAGCTTTGTAATTTTACAGTTGTATAGTAGCTATTAATAGCTCATTTCTCGTTATAGAACTATTCAACTAGAGATGAGGCGTATTCACTGGAACAGGTATTTTTACTGAGTATTTGAACGTACGGACTAGCACCTAGTATTTGAAGAACAAAATACTCAGATATCTGTGAGTATTTCTAGAAACTAGTAAACTACGCGACTTCAGGTCCCCACTCCAATTTACGGAGTGGGAGTGGAGCTTTGTAATTTTGCAGTTGTACAGTAGCTATTAATAGCTCATTTCTCGTTATTCAACTATTCAACTACTCACTTACTCTTTCTCACTCACTCATTCTCTCTCTCTCTCTCTATTCACTATACTTGTAGGCGCATGCTTAGTTGCATCAAAGACAATAGAATAATTACATTAGATTGTCTTTGGTTGCGTATGGCGGGTATGGCGTACACAAGTACATTTCCAGTACAAATACTTCTTGAGTACTTGAGTACGAGTAGTTTGTTACTCAAGCATCTCAAGACTCACGTCTTGCCATCCGCGTCTCATTTCGCTACAGCACATTTGAGAGCAACTCAATAATATTAGATTCGTGCTGTTTTTAACGCGAGTAATAGCGGGTATGGCGTACGCAAGTACTTTTCCAGTACAAATACTTCTTGAGTACTTGAGTACGAGTAGTTTGTTACTCAAGCATCTCAAGACTCACGTCTTGCCGTCCACATCTCATTTCGCTACAGCACATTTGAGAGCAACTCAATAATATTAGATTTGTGCTGTTTTTAACGCGAGTAATAGCGGGTATGGCGTACACAAGTACTTTTCCAGTACAAATACTTCTTGAGTACTTGAGTACGAGTAGTTTGTTACTCAAGCATCTCAAGACTCACGTCTTGCCTTCCGCATCTCATTTCGCTACAGCACATTTGAGAGCAACTCAATAATATTAGATTCGTGCTGTTTTTAACGCGAGTAATAGCGGGTATGGCGTACGCAAGTACATTTCCAGTACAAATACTTCTTGAGTACTTGAGTACAAGTAGTTTGTTACTCAAGCATCTCAAGACTCACGTCTTGCCATCCGCGTCTCATTTCACTACAGCACATTTGAGAGCAACTCAATAATATTAGATTTGTGCTGTTTTTAACGCGAGTAATAAAGATTCGTGCAGTTTTTAATGCGATTATTAAAGATTCGTGCAGTTTTTAATGCGAGTAATAAAGATTCGTGCTGTATTTAACGCAAGAAACAGTAGTAGTACCAGTACCGCAGTACAATACTCTCTTGTACGTGTACTCTCTTACTCTGGCGAACTGGCTAATATAAAATACTACCTAGTATTTTGGAACAGGTATTTGGAATAGGTATTAGAACGTACTAGTACTTGGAATACTTAGTATCAGAAAAACCTAGTACGACCCATCTTTACTATTGATACAGCTGTATCAAAACAAAGTATCGAAACTTCTTCAACTGGATGGGATATCAAACTGCAACCGAGTGATAAAATCATTATTTACACTCAATATATGAATAAATATTATCTCTTATATCAATTTTATTAATTTTTTTTTGATAGGCCACATAGAGAGTTCATCAACGACTGAACGGCCCGATGAATGGTGGACACAGAGCAGTTCAACATGGTGGTCACAAGAGGTGACCACACCCCATCCAAAGCCATCGACCACTGTGACGTCACCATGGTGGTCACCTGACCTAACCTCTGCCCATCCGTCAACCACTGTGACATCAGTGTGGTGGACACCAACTTCAACAACCACCACTAGGAAACCACCGAGACCAACAAAACCAACAAAGAGGCCAAGGCCTACCAGCACCACCACCACTTCCACTACTACGGTTAGTACTACTAATACTACAGTTAGTACGATTGGAGGATGAAGCTCACATAGGTCTGAAACCTGTGCATGGGTGAGTTAGATGATGGTGATTGATGAGTTGGACCTACAGTTTTAGGTGGGTTCCAAACCACCCGCAAGTGATTTTACAGCAGAGAACAGTGTCTTTTTTTGCTGGCCAATCTAATCGGTCCCCTTGCTAAGAGCGTCCAGGAGAATGCAGCTTATCTCTATCTGATTGAACAGATACCTGCTACGGCTCACGGCTACCACTTCCCTGATTGATGAGTTGGACCTACAGTTTTAGGTGGGTTCCAAACCACCCGCAAGTGATTTTACAGCAGGAACAGCGTCTTTTTTGCTGGCCAATCTAATCGGTCACCGTTACAAACAGGACCTACGAGAACGCAGCTTATCTCTATCTGATTGAACAGATACCTGCTACGGCTCACAGCTATCACTTCCCCTATCAATTTACTATTACTATTATTATTACATTACATACTAAGATATGTAGATTAATATCATGCTTATTACTGTTGGTTTTAATTGTAAAAAAATCTAAATAGGTGTATTGGCTGGTTGCACAAAGCCGATTAAATTTAATCCCCATTAAGCTTGGCAATAATGACTCTTTTCAATGAGTCGTTCAATCATCATCACTCTTATAAGTGAGTCGTTCATTTGAACTAGTTCAAAAATGAGTCATCAGCAATTCTTGTGCTCTTTTACTACCATAGCTTGTTCAGCGCTTACTCGCTCACTGAGCACTCATACACACACACACACACACACACACACACACACACACACACACACACACACACACACACACACACACACACACACACACACACACACACACACACACACACACACACACACACACACACACACACAAACAAACAAACACACACACACACACACACACACACACACACACACACACACAACAATAAACAGCCTTGTCATAATGTCTGGCGCCTCAATATAAATAATTCTCAGAATCTGAGTCATCAGTTTAATATTCCAGAGCACAGAGCTTATTCTCTTTTCCAGAAGTAGTCAATCAGTTGCTATCGGTTGGTACTTGTAATACATTACACCAAGCTCGTGGAGCTGACAAAGTGAGTGAGCCTGCTGTTGTTGTAGTTAGTTCACTTCACAGTTCAAAATGCTTGTGGAGTGGGGAGGTGAGTGCTCTTGTCTAGCAGGCCGCTGCACTGCTCTGCTTATTCAAGGAGCGCTCACTATATGTTGCGTTGATTCTGTGAAAACTCAACGCAGCTCAAAAGTGAACTAACTACTTTCTGAATTTGAACTACTAGTTCGTAGTTCATTTTAAAGAGTCAGTTACATTGAACGACTTGCTCATTCTGGTCACATCTCTAATCCCCATAGAATGACGTCATTCCACGGAAATTGAACTTAATGTAGAGAATTAAGTTGCACAAAGGACTATATTACAAGAGATAACGCCGATTAGGTTAACCGGCGTAAAATATATTTAACCACCCAATCACCGATGATTAAAAATCTCACAAACTCCCATTAAAGTACATTTTCCTACAGCTGATCGTAAAGTAGTTCTTTACGTACTGAAATCTAATTGTAAAATACCTCTTTACTGCTCCGCAAGCGGTAAAGTACTTTACGCTCGCCAGCTGTTTTCTTTACGCTTCTGTTTTGATTTTGATGTCTTCTCATTGGTGGATCATGGAATCCGTGAGATTCACATAACCTCAAAAAAGTCGAACGCTAACCAAATCCGCGCACGGTCTGTGATGTTACAAACTACAAACTTTTATTGTGTTTGAATCCAGAACTGCAGTTGTAGGAAAAATATTGTATGTATTTCGCGCGTGAAGCTTCTTTATCGCTCTCGCAAAATTACTGTGCTCCGCTGTGCGTCGCGCAGTAAATGTTTTGGCTCGAGCGATAAAGTCGCGCTTCATGCTCTTAATACATAAATAGCTATTTATAGGTTATGTTTATTGTACCAGAGCACAGAACAGCAAATTAGGTTGTATAGGTGTTGTAAACCTTCCAAAATGAATAAAATCTTTAAAGTATATAATAATATTGATATACTTGGATAATGAATGCTTCAAATAGCTGCAATAGCCGCGAGCCGTAGCAGGTATCTGTTCAATCAGATAGAGATAAGCTGCGTTCTTGTAGGACCTGTTTGTAACGGTGACCGATGAGATTGGTCAGCAAAAAAGACACACTGTAAAATATCACTTGCGGGTGGTTTGGAACTCATCTAAAACTGTAGGTCCAACTCATCAATCACCATCATCCAACTCATCACCCACGCACAGGTCTCAGACCTATGTGGGCTTCACCCTCAAAAAAAATAATAATAATAATAATAATAATTCACAGTGAAATGATTCCTAATTCATCATTTTTCTCAACTTCAGAATCAGCTGTTGATCAAATTACAGTGTTGCCAGATTGTGCCCTTTCTGTTAATGAGAATTAACTAATGGATCTTTATCTACGACCATGTCATAATGTTTACATTACAGTTTCACAATTGATGACAAAACAGCTGCTGTCTTTTCAAAATGCTTTTTGAAACCCGTTGCATAATGAGCTCATTATAGTACAGGTTCTACATTATAACACGGGTTCTGGACCAATCAGAAGCATTTTTGATGGAATCAATATCGTAATTCAATATTGTGAAACTATCAGCTGATTTGATCAAACTGCTACACCAGCTGCTTTAACCTAACAATCTACTATAACTTCTCGTATTTGAGATGATAGGTTAGGTATCTCTGACAGTCACAGGTAAAATGTAATTGTTTCAATTAAATGTATACTAGTGGTCATAGATAAAATAGTGTATGCAACGATTTTATTTGGCCATTAAAGCACTCGTGAGATATTTATAACACTCACATTCGCTCGTGTTATAACTTACATCTAACTCGTGCCTTAATAAGGGTCAAAATAAAATCGTTGCATAAACTACTAATAATTGTTTATGCCGTTGTTCAAGAGACTTGTTCACCTAACTGTACCCTGCTTATATGTGTTTGAAGCTACTTTATATGTAAAAACGAATGATATTAATTAAAATCTTGATACAAGAGTTCCTTTCACATCAAAATTAAGCCTCACCTCAACTAATTGATATCATAATTATGGTATCTAGTGTATAATTGTTAATCTGACTTGTCTTAAACTCCTTAACTGGAGTTTCCAAGACGTAATCTAGATATATATTTACATTTACATGTATATTTTAGATATATTTTAGACGTAATCTAGATATATATTTACATTTACATATATATTTTATATATTTTAGATATATTTTACATTTTGTATATTTTACGTAATCTAGATATATATTTACATTTGTTCTTCATTTAGATGTATATTTTAGATATATATTTTACATATATGCTTCCATTGTCTACTCTATGTGCATCCACTTTCCAGATGACCCCCCCACCCTCTCAACCCAGTCCTCCCGAGCCTTGCCAAGATGGCCACCTCTACCCAGTGGCCAGTGCCTGTGACGAGTACGAGGTGTGTGTCAACTCTGTTCTACTGCGACTGCGCTGTTCACCTGGCCTTCACTTCAATCACCTGATCGGCACCTGTGATTGGCCGCACAACGTACAGTGCCACACGCCTGCTCGCAGTAATATTCACTCACATTTCTTTTTTGATTAAAAAAAAAAAAAAAAAATTTCCACTTGAAATTTTGTCCTTGACTTGAACTCTTCCTTGACTTGACCTTCACTTGAAGTTTCCTTGACTTGATTGTTACTTGAATTTTTCATTGACTTGAACTTCACTTGAAGTGTTCCTTGACTTGACCGTCACTTGAAGTTGAACTTGAATTGAGCATCACTTGGAATGTTCCTTGACTTGAATTTTACATTGACTTGAACTTCACTTGAACTGTTTCTTGACTTGTACTTCCCTTTAACTGTTCCTTGACTTGGACATCACATGAATTTTTCCTTGACTTGAGCGCCACATGAGCTTATCCTTGACTTGAACTTCACTTGAAGTGTTCCTTGACTTGAACGTCACTTGAGCTTTTCCTTGACTTGACAGTCATTTGAATTTTTCCTTGTCTTCAGCGCCTTTTGAACTGCTCCTTGAATTGAACGTTACTTGAATTCTCCCTCAACTTTAATACCCCTTAATCCTTTCCTTGACTTGAACTCCCTTGGACTTTCATTGACCTGAACGTCACCTGAACTGTTCCTTGACTTGAACGTTACTTTAATTCTTCCTTGGCTTGACCTCCCCTTGTAAAGTTTCTTGAATTGAAGATCATATGGATTTTTTCTTGACTTCAACTCCATGTGAACTGTTCCTTGACTTGTCCCTCCCCTGGAACTTTTCTTTGACTTGAACGTCAGTTGAATTTTTCCTAGACTTTGACTCCACTTGAACTTATCCTTGAATTTTACCTTGACTTGAAGTGCCCTTGAACTTTTCCTTAACTTGAACGTACCTTAATTCCTCCTCCACTTTAACATGTTCTTGACTTGAGCGTCACTTGAACTGCTCCTTCACTTGAGCTTTTCGTCGATTTTGAACTTTTCGTCGATGTTTTGAACTTTACTTGAATTTTTCCCGGACTTCAACTCTCCTTGAACTGTTCCTTGACTTGAGCGCCACTAGAACTTTTCCTTGACTTGAACTCCCCTTGAAATGTTCCTTAACTTGAACGTACCTTAATTCCTCCTCCACTTTAACATTTTCTTGACTTGAGCGCCACTTGAACTGCTCCTTCACTTGAGCTTTTCGTCGATTTTAACTCCCCTTCAACTTCACCTAACTTGAACTCCCCTTGGACATCTCCTCTTCACAAAAACGTCACTTGAATTTTTCCTGGATTTTGACCCCACTTGAACTTTTCCTTCACGTCAAACTCCCATTGGATTTTTCATTAGCTTGAACTTCACTTGAATTTTCCCTCGACTTCAGCTCTACTTGAAGTATTCCTTGACTTGAACGTCGCTTGAAGTTTTCCTCGGCTCCAACTCCACTTGAACTATTTCTCCACTTGAACTCCCCTAGAAATATTCCTTGACTTGGACATCAGTCGATTCTTCCTCGAGTTTAACTCCTCTTCAACTTTTCCTATACTTTAACTTCCCTTGAACTTTTCCTTGACTTGAACTTCACTTGAAGTTATCCTTGACTTGAACGTTGCTTGAATTTCTCCTCGGCTTTAACTCCACTTGAATATATACCTTGACTTGAAATCCCATAAATCTTATTTATTCATTTAAAAAAATATTTAATTGGTGATTTTCCCAAATATTATTTCAAATATAAACTACCATAGATAAAAAACAAAATTTTAAAAAAAATTTAATTTTGAAAATTCTTTCAAATACTACAAATTCACATAACACACAATACAATAAAAATAAATATATGCTAATATATATAATTTTATAATATATATATTATAATATATAACAAATAAAATTCATATACAATAAATTTTTTTTTTTTTTTTTAGGATGAAGCCCACATAGGTCTGAGACCTATGCGTGGGTAATGAGTTGGATGATGGTGATTGATGAGTTGGACAAACAGTTTTAGGTGGGTTCCGAACCACCGGGAAGTGATTTTACAGCAGAGAACAGTGTCTTTTTTGCTGGCCAATCTAATCGGTCACCTGTATGTACTAAAGTCATCAGCTGCTATGGACATTAGCAATAATTGCATTAAAAAATAGTTAATTAAGAAAAAACTAGAATTATACAGGACCATGTTACAAATTTTTTTAAATTTCTAAATATTAACAAATTTATTAATTTTAAAACTCCTTTTAATGCTATAAATGATGTCAGATATATTTTGTAGACATTGACAACAACAACATTGAGTAGCTAAATAAAAATTGATAAATGTCGACTACATAGAAATATTCAGCCAGCGCCCGGAATCGAACCACAGGTCTCCCAATTGTTGCCGTTCAGTTTGCAAATGTGACAGTAGCATTAATTTGAGATATTGAACCTTACCGGCTGTAGAATTAAACTTTTTAGCAAGATATTACAATTTTTATTACAATTTTTATTGAATATTAACAAAGTTATTTTTAAAATTGTTTTTTAATTACATAAATTTAAGCCAGATAATCATCTACAACATTCATTGATAAATAAATCCATTATATAATCAATAAATGAGATAAATAAAAATTTTTTAATTGTGAAATATTTTAAAAAAATGTTACTTTATAAAGGTTTATAGTGTAGTCTCGTGGTTAAGGCATCCAAGATTGGGAGATCCGTGGTTCGATGACCTAATATTTTTGTGTTGTCATTCATCAATTTCTATTAATATAGAAGAAGAGATTTTCGGCATTTATAGCATTAAAATGAATCTTGAAATTAATTTATTTTTTTGAAAATTTAGCAATTTTAAGTCAAATTTTAACACTTCTAAAATAACTTGAGCTCAAGCGATCTACATTGATGTAAATTTTCAGCTTTTGTCACATTCTATTATTAGAGAAATGTTTTTAAGTATTTTTTTTTATTTTTGAGTTTTTTGTATTTTTGAAAAATGTAGATTGGTTGTATTGATTGATATGTAGTATTTAGTTATATGTTATATATGTAGTTATATATTTGTATTTTTTTATATTTTTGAAAAATGTAGTAAGGGTGCAAGTGCTACCTCAATAAAAATAGACTAATATCAGAAAAAAGACTGTAAAATCACTTGCGGGTGGTTTGGAACCCACCTAAAACTGTAGGTCCAATCACCATCATCCAATTCATTACCCACGCACAGGTCTCAGACCTATGTAGGCTTCATCCTCAAAAAAAAAAAAAAAACACCTGGATTGTGACTAGATGGTGAAGGCGAGCGTAGCGAGCCTGCACTCTAGTCTTTTTATTTCTCTGAGCTATCACACTTATAATAATGATATTAATAACTTGTAGGAAAAATAACAAGTCTTTCATTTAGGTTAATTTATAAATATATTAATAAATGGATTTTATTTTACTGTAACCTTTCCATCTATTATTTAATCAATTTATAATCTATATTAATTTTTCTTGTTTCTGTGTATAATTTTATCACATTATTTTATGTTTTAAAGTTAATGTTTTAAGTTTTATGTTTCAAGTTCTATGTTTTAAGTTCTATGTTTTACCAATGAATGTGCAATAAACCGATTTCTATGTAGACCAAAGTACAATTTTAAAGAAAATTTAATTGTACTTTTGTAATTTTGGCCATTTTTGTTATTTTATACATTATGATTTTTGTTATTTTTGTTTATTTTGTTTCTATTTTAACTTACTAGTAGTATTACTAATATATATGCATTTATTTACAGCTGTGTACAATGAATTGACAATATTTTAATTTGTCTTCTTAATTTATTATAAATATATATATATATATATTTTAATGTTTACTTTTATTTGAATTTATTTTACAGCCTTGTACTGAATTAATTCATGATATTTTTATTTGACTTTTAAATAACCTATCCTAACCTAATCTAGCCTAACCTAATCTAGCCTAACCTAACCTTACCCAACCTAACCTTACCTAACCTAATCTAACCTTACCCAACCTAATCTAACCTTACCTAATCTAACCTTACTCAACCTAACCTTACCTAACCTTACCTAACCTTACCTTACCTTAACTAACCTAACCTAACCTAACCTTACCTAACCTAACCTTACCTTACCTAACCTAACCTAACCTTACCTAACCTAACCTTACCTAATCTAACCTTACCTAACCTAACCTTACCTAACCTAACCTTAAATAACCTAACCGTACCTAACCTAACCTTACCTAACCTTACCTAACCTAACCTTACCTAATCTAACCTAACCTAGCCTAACCTAAACTAACCTAACCTATTCCACATATTTTCTACTATACACTTCCCGATGTCCACTTCCATTAGTATATTTTTTCATGTTTTGCTTTTAAATATTATCTACTATTCCTTCCCAACTACCCTCTATTATTTGTGTATTTCTTGTGCGTGTGTTATTCTATATATTTTCTATCATATTTATGTTTTATTACTAATTATTTATTATGGTTATTATGTTGATTTTTATGTGTTTCTTTTATTATTAATTGTTATAGTTATTGTGTTCATTTTGTATGTGTTTCTCTTGCATGTGTGTTAGTGTGTATGTGTTATGTGTGTTTGTGTTGCAGTGGAAATGGAGCTTAGCCGGAAGGTGACCGGCAGTGGGTGCTCAAAAGGCCAGTTCACAGCGCATCCGTCAAACTGTAACCAGTATCTGCAATGCCAATGGGGAGCCTATCAGATTTATTCGTGTCCGCCGGGGTTACATTGGAATGCGGTAAGTTCACAGGCCTGTACTTTTCACTTTTCACTATTAACCGACATTGCTGTAGCTTATTCCACCGATGGTTGCATAGGAATGCGATCAGTTCACAGGCCTTCACTTTCCACTTTTCACTTATTATCCACATTCAAAATTTTGTATTTTTTCTTATCAATTCTGTTTTTTCTTATTTTGTCTTTTTTCTTATCAATTTTGTCTTTTTTCCTATTAATTCTGTCTTTTCCTATTAATTTTGTCTTATTTCATTTTATTTCGTCTTTTTTCTTATTAATTTTGTCTTTTTTCTTATTAATTTCGCCTTTTTTATTATTAATTTTGTCTTTTTTCCTATTAATTCTGTCTTTTCTTATTAATTTTGTATTTTTACATTTTATTTCGTCTTTTTTCTTAATAATTTCGTCTTTTTTCTTATTAATTTCGTCTTTTTTCTTATTAATTCTGTCTTTTCTTAATAATTTCATCTTTTTTTCTTAATAATTTCATCTTTTTTCTTATTAATTTCTTTTTTTTCCTATTAATTCTGTCTTTTTTTATTAATTTTGTCTTTTTACATTTTATTTTGTCTCTTTTCTCATTAGTTTCGTCTTTTGTCTTATTAACTCTGTCTTTTCTTTTTGTCTTTTTTCCATTTATTTTGTCTTTTTTCTGATTAATTTCGTTATTTTTCTTATTAATTCTGTCTTTTCCTATTAGTTTTGTCTTTTTTCATTTCATTTCGTCTTTTTTCTTATTAATTTCGTCTTTTTTCTTATTAATTTCATCTTTTTTCTTATTCATTTTGTCTTTTTTCTTATTAATTTTGTCTTTTTTCTTATTAATTTCATATTTATTCTTATTAATTTTGTCTTTTTTCTCATTAATTCTGTCTTTTCTTATTAGTTTTTTCTTTTTTCGTCTTTTTTCTTGTTAATTTCGCCTTTTTTATTACTAATTTTGTCTTTTTTTATTAATTCTGTCTTTTCTTATTAATTTTGTCTTTTTTCATCTTTTTTCTTATTAATTTTGTCTTTTTTCTTATTAATTTTGTCTTTTTTCTTATTAATTCTGTCTTTTCTTATTAATTTTGTCTTTTTTTTTCATTTTATCTCGCCTTTTTTCTTATTAATTTCGTCTTTTTTCTTAATAATTCTGTCTTTTCTTATTAATTTTGTCTTTTTTCCTATTGATTCTGTCTTTTCTTATTAATTTCGTCTTTCTTCTTATTAATTTTGTAATTTTTCTTATTAATTCTGTTTTTTCTTATTAATTTTGTCTTTTTTCTTATTAATTTTGTCTTTTTTCTTATTAATTCTGTCTTTTCTTATTAATCTTGTCTTTTTTCCTATTAATTCTGTCTTACTAATTCTGTCCCTTACTTCCCCCCAGAAAAACAACATCTGCGACTGGCCATCTCGCTCCACATGTCGCGTGACGTCACCATCGAATTCCGGCGCGGTAGGGGAAGTAAGTGGAGGGGGAAGCAGTAAGCCGGTTGCTATGGCAACCACCACTTCCCCTCTCACCACACACAAGCCGCCATCTTGGGAATGGCAACCAGAGTCCACCACGGAATGGTCATGGACAAGTCCAGCGACAAGTCCTAAACCGATTAGAAATAAACCGTCAAAACCGGTACAATCAAATAAGAGACCATTATCTGGTGAGTTTCTACAATTCATTTTATTATTTACAATCTAATAATAGTAGTTTATGCAACAATTTTATTTTGACCCTTATTAAGGCACGAGTTAGATGTAAGTTATAACACGAGTGAATGCGAGTGTTATAAATATCTCACGAGTGCTTTAATGGCCAAATAAAATCGTTGCATACACTATTTTATCTACGACCACTAGGATACATTCAATTAAAACAATTTCATTTTACCTGTGACTGTCAGAGATACCTAACCTCTCATCTCAAATACGAGAAGTTAAGATTGTTAGGTTAAAGCAGATGGTGTAGCAGTTTGATCAAATCAGCTGATACTTTCACAATATTGAATTACGATATTGATTCCATCAAAAATGCTTCTCATTGGTCCAGAACCTGTGTTATAATGTAGAACCTGTACTATAATGAGCTTATTATGCAACGGGTTTCAAAAAGCATTTCGAAAAGACAGCAGCTGTTTTGGCATCAATTGTGAAACTAGACATGGACATGGTCGTAGATAATAATAATTTGATATTTGACATCTGTTTACCTGTAGCGCAGTTGGTTGGAGCGCTTGTCTGTGATAAGATAAGGCTCTGGCTGGCTATGCTTCCTACAGCCTTGGGTTCGAATCTCATTCAGCCCCATGGATGTTTCTCATCATTTACCTATCATTACCCACGCACAAGTCTCCGGACTCATGTGGGCATCATCTGTAATAAAAAAAAAAAATGTTTTTTGAATACACATGACTTAAGACATTAGTTGAGTACTTTTCGTTCGTAGTCTTTTGTAATTTTGTGTCAATGAATATTTATTCAATCTACAATTAATTAATTAATTGATACAGATAAGCAGCGTTCTCCTGGGCACTCTTTGTAAGGGTGACCGATTAGATCGGCCAGCGAAAAAGACATCATTCTCTGCTGTAAAATCACTTGCGGGTGGTTGGGAACCCACCTAAAACTGTAGGTTGCACTCATCAATCACCATCATCCAACTCATTACCCACGCACAGGTCTCAGACCTATGTGGGCTTCATCCTCAAAAAAATACGTATTTAATAAATATATATTCCAATGAAAATTACATTCATGTTTGTGATATATTTATTGCCACAATTTTTTTTTTTTTTTTTTTGAGGATGAAGCCCACATAGGTCTGAGACCTGTGCGTGGGTAATGAGTTGGATGATGGTGATTGATGAGTTGGACCTACAGTTTTAGGTGGGTTCCGAACCACCGGGAATTTACAACGAATGTGAAGGCGCAACAGACTTAAGTCCAAAACTGCTCCCTTCACAAATTTTGAATATGTTACATTGTCCAAAACATTGAGGTTAACACAGACTAAAGATTTAAATAATTTGGTAACAACTTCATTCGAAAAATAACAAAGAGATTTTCTTTACAAATATAACACATACTGATGTAAAAATTGATAAAGAGATTGAGCAAATTGTCGCCAACTTTCCCCATTCAGGTTAGTACTTCGCATGTGCCAACACTAGCATTGTGCTTTTAACAGGAGGGATTCCAGTTGATCAATAACATGGTTGTCTGCATAATGTTTTTTTCCTACAGTGACCCAAAAAGTGCCTATTTTTGCACTAACTGTAGCACGCAAAATAGTCTATTCCTGCACCAGTGCGGGAAAATGAATCACGAGTGCGACAATAGCTATTTGTGTAACTAGAGTGCAAAGCACCGTTTTTCTGCATCGAGAGAAACAGTTTTTTTGTGAAAAAAGTTTCTCGAGTGCAGAAGAAATACTTTGCACTCGAATTACACATTAAATTTTTCCTACAGTAATGTATAAAGTAATTTAAACAGAACAAAACAGGGCATACATAACCTGAAAATTCCTCACATAACCTATCTTCGAATCAAATCGATTTCATCAACAACAACTACAACAACTAATCACAGCAGAAGCAGAGTAGCCAACCTATTTTTGAATGCAGAATAGGGAACCTGCATATTACATGCTCACTATTTTGTGTTGTTAGGTTGCAAATTTGGAGTGCGGAAAAGTACATTCCCGCACTGCAATTTACTTTCCCGCACTGGTGCAGGAATAGACTATTTTGCGTGCTACAGTTAGTGCAAAAATAGGCACTTTTTTGGGTCACTGTAGGAAATAGTTATTTATGTATTAAGAGCATGAAGCATGACATTATCGCTCGAGCCAAAACATTTACTGCACGATGCATAGTGGAGCGCAGTAATTTTTCGAGAGTGATAAAGAAGCTTCACACTCAAATTGCATACATAGTTTTTCCTACAACTGCAGTTCTG
Source organism: Conomelus anceps (assembly GCA_948455865.1). NCBI lineage: Eukaryota > Metazoa > Arthropoda > Insecta > Hemiptera > Delphacidae > Conomelus > Conomelus anceps. The sequence goes on along the minus strand of OX418222.1, from coordinate 561,682 downwards.
GATTCCAACACAATAAAAGCTTGTAGTTTGTAACATCACAGACCATGCGCGGATTTGGTTAGTGTGCGCCATTTTTGAGGTTATTAGAATTCATGGATTCCATGATCCACCAATGAGAAGACATTGAAATTAAAACAGAAGTGTAAAGAAAACAGCTGGCGAGCGTATAGTACTTTACCGCTTGTGGAGCAGTAAAAAGGTATTTTACAATTAGTTTTCAGTACGTAAAGAACGACTTTATGAGCAGTTGTAGGAAAAGTACTTTTCCACACTCCAGATTTGCAACCTAACAACACAAAATAGTGAGCATGTAATATGCAGTTTGATTGAGATTGATAATGGTGTAACAATCGAAACTAGTTTCTCAAAGTTTTAATAAATGTGGTTGTGACAATTTCGTCTTATTATTCATTATGGATACCTTCCATAATATCACCTTCGCCATTACTAAGAAAGTTAATATGTAGGTTCCCTATTCTGCATTCAAAAATAGGTTGGCTACTCTGCTTCAGCTGTGAAATAGTTGTTGTAGTTGTTGTTGATGAAATCGATTTGATTCGAAGATAGGTTATGTGAGGAATTTTCAGGTTATGTATGCCATGTTTTGTTCTGTTTGAATTACTTTATACATTACTGTAGGAAAAATTTAATGTGTAATTCGAGTGCAAAGTATTGTTTCTGCACTCGAGAAACTGTTTCTCTCCGTGCAGAAAAACCCCATTTTGCACTCTAGTTACACAAATAGGTATTGTACTTTTATGTCAGCTGTTTATATTATTTTTAATTTTTTCAAGGTCACTTCAAAGTGGTATGCTACTTCACGAATTGGGCCTGGTACCGAAACGGCCCCGCCAAATACTTGCCTGAGGACATTGACACCAACCTGTGCACTCACGTCTTGTACGGATTTGCAGTTCTCGACTTTGAGAATCTCATCATTAAGGCTCACGACTCTTGGGCGGACTTTGATAATAGTAAGCTATATATATTTGTTTTCAAAACATTTCTAATTTAAAAAATAAATAGTTATTTATGAAACTATACTCTGTTCACTGAAACGGGAGACAAACCAAAACAAACGTTAGTGTGAGTGAAAAATTGATGACTCATATCAGCTGTAGACCGATCGATTAATTTCTACCAGTTTACACTTAGGCTAGTTCAGTATCACAGTCGCAGTGTTGCACTGAGGGCTCCTAATGCGGTTTGTTACTGGTTCACAGGTTGCTAGATTGAATGACAAAACGTTTTTTAAGCTTTACATAAGAGCCCACTACAGTAAGATCACATATTAGGTATGCTATCTTAGTATGGGTACTTCATCAAAACAAAAACTTGATAGGGTGTTTAAGATCCAAAGAAAGCGGTTAGGTGTATAGAAATAGTGAATAGATTAGATTCATGTTGGCCGTTGTTCAAGAGACTTGGTCTCCTAACTGTACCCTGCTTATATGTGTATGAAGCTACTTTATATGTTGTAAAAAAGAGTAAAGGGTGTTTAAGATCCAAAAGAAAGCGGTTAGCTGTATAGAAATAGTGAATAGATTAGATTCATGTAGGCCGTTGTTCAAGAGACTTGGTCTCCTAACTGTACCCTGCTTATATGTGTATGAAGCTACTTTATATGTTGTAAAATAGTAGTTTATGCAACAATTTTATTTTCACCCTTATTAAGGCACGAGTTAGATGTAAGTTATAACACGAGCGAATGCGAGTGTTATAAATATCTCACGAGTGCCTTAATGGCCAAATAAAATCGTTGCATACACTATTTTATCTACGACCACTAGTATACATTTAATTAACACAATTTTATTTTACCTGTGACTGTCAGAGATATCTAACTCTGATATCTCAAATACGAGAAGTTATAGTAGATTGTTAGGTTAAAGCAGCCGGTGTAGCAGTTTCATCAAATCAGCTGATAGTTTCACAATATTGAATTACAATATTGATTCCATCAAAAATGCTTCTGATTGGTCCAGAACCCGTGTTATAATGTAGAACCTGTACTATAATGAGCTCTTTATGCAATGGGTTTCAAAAAGCATTTCGAAAAGACAGCTGTTTTGGCATCAATTGTGAAACTGTAATGTATACATTATGACATGGTCGTAGATAAAAGAGTAAAAGGTGTTTAAGATCCAAAAGAAAGCGGTTAGGTGTATAGAAATAGTGAATAGATTAGATTCATGTAGGCCGTTGTTCAACAGACTTGGTCTCCTAACTGTATCCTGCTTATATGTGTATGAAGCTACTTTATATGTGAAAAATAGTTTAGGGTGTTTAAGATCCAAAAGAAAGCGGTTAGGTGTATAGAAAGAGTAAATAGATTAGATTCATGTAGGCCATCGTTCAAGAGACTTGGTCTCCTAACTGTACCCTGCTTATATGTGTATGAAGATACTTTATATGTTGTAAAATAGTAGTTTATGCACGAGTTAGATGTAAGTTATAACACAAGTGTTATAAATATCTCACGAGTGCTTTAATGGCCAAATAAAATCATTGCATACACTATTTTATCTACGACCACTAGTATACATTTAATTGAAACAATTTCATTTTACCTGTGACTGTCAGAGATATCTAACCTCTCATCTCAAATACGAGAAGTTATAGTAGATTGTTAGGTTAAAGCAGCTGGTGTAGCAGTTTGATCAAATCAGCTGATAGTTTCACAATATTGAATTACAATATTGATTCCATAAAAAATGCTTCTGATTGGTCCAGAACCCGTGTTATAATGTAGAACCTGTACTATAATGAGCTCATTATGCAACGGGTTTCAAAAAGCATTTCGAAAAGACAGCTGTTATGGCATCAATTATTGTGATACTTCAATGTATGCATTATGACATGGTTGTAGATAAAAGAGTAAAAGGTGTTTAAGATCCAAAAGAAAGCGGTTAGGTGTATAGAAATAGTGAATAGATTAGATTCATGTAGGCCGTTGTTCAAGAGACTTGGTCTCCTAACTGTACCCTGCTTATATGTGTATGAAGCTACTTTATATGTTGTAAAAAAGGTAAAAAAGAGTAAAAGGTGTTTAACATCCAAAAGAAAGCGGTTAGGTGTATGGAAAGTGTAAATAGATTAGATTCATGTAGGCCATTGTTCAACAGACATACGGTCAGTTACATGAAATCAAATAAAATTTAATTCCCATGACATGATTCTATGGAAATTAAACTTAATGGAGAGAATTTAGTTGCATGAAGCACTATTAAAAACAATAAAGACCTGTGTAAAACATATTTGACTGCCCGATCACTGAGAATTGACTTTCACAAACTCCCACTAAGTTACATTTTATAGGTTATGTTTATTGTACCAGAACACGGAGCTGCAAATTAGGTCGTAGTTGTTTAAAATCCTTCAAAATGAATAAAATCTATTGAGAATATAATAATATTTTCCTGCAACTGCTCGTAAAGTAGTTCTTTATGCACTGAAAACTAATTGTAAAATACCTCTTTACTGCTCAGCAAGCGGTAAAGTACTTTACACTCGCCAGCTGTTTTCTTTACGCTTCTGTTTTGATTTTGATGCCTTCTCATTGGTGGATCTAGGAATCCGTGAAATTCACATAACCTCAAAAAAGGCGAATGCTAACCAAATCCGCATATGGTCTGTGATGTTACAAACTACAAGCTTTTATTGTGTTGGAATCCAGAACTGCAGTTTTAGGAAAAATATTGTATGCAATTCGCGCGTGAAGCTTCTTTATCGCTCTCGCAAAATTACTGGCAAAATGTTTTGGCTCGAGCGATAAAGTCGCGCTTCACGCTCTTAATACATAAATAACTATTAGATAGTTGAATGATTGAAATCATTCACAATTAAATGATTCTAATTCATATCTTTTCTCAACTTCAGAATCAGCTGTTGATCGATTCTTACACTTTTTTCAGAGTTCTATGAGCGTGTGGTAGCCATGAAGAAAAAAGGCGTATATGTCCTATTGGCCATTGGAGGTTGGAACGATTCTCAGGGCGATAAATATTCGCGTTTAGTTAACAGCGCGGCCGCTAGACAGCGCTTCATCAAACATGTCATTCCTTTTCTGCTCAAGTACGACTTTGACGGTTTGGATTTGGACTGGGAGTATCCCAAGTGTTGGCAGGTTGGTTGAAAGAATTACTTAATTACTTATAATGATATTTAACATTATAATAACATTTTATTTATTAACCGATATGACAGAATATCCAATGACCCGACAAATTTACATAAAATAATAAATTTTATCTACAACCATGTCATAATGTATACATTACAGTTTCACAATTGATGCCAAAACAGCTGCTGTCTTTTCGAAATGCTTTTTGAAACTCGTATAAAGAGCTCATTATAGTACAGGTTCTACATTATAACACGGGTTCTGGACCAATCAGAAGCATTTTTGATGGAATCAATATCGTAATTCAATATTGTGAAACTATCAGCTGATTTCATCAAACTGCTTTAACCTAACAATCTACTATAACTTCTCGTATTTGAGATGAGAGGTTAGGTATCTCTGACAGTCACAGGTAAAATGAAATTGTTTTAATTAAATGTATACTAGTGGTTGTAGATAAAATAGTGTATGCAACGATTTTATTTGGCCATTAAAGCACTCGTGAGATATTTATAACACTCGCATTCGCTCGTCTTATAACTTACATCTAACTCGTGCTTTAATAAGGGTCAAAATAAAATTGTTGCATAAACAACTATATCAGTTGTACTGATAGGCATATGCACTATTTAAAACTACTTCAATTTCTATAAACATCATCATATGATTCCCAATTCACAAAATATGCATATCAGCAGTTCTTGAAAGTATATTTTGCACCTAGGGCCAAAAATGTGTGTTTGCCAGCTCGAAATCACGGTTTTGAAGTTCAAGACAAAGTCAAGAACTTGAAGCGTTCGAGAGCTGGCAAAACATTTTTGCCCATGTTGCGAACGCTATTTTTTGCCACACCACAAAAAAAAAACAACAATGACAATTTTGAAAGCAAAATTTTAAGGCTATGGTAGGTACTAGCAAGAATACAATGTTGTTGAGGTTATGGAAATATCATCGTATTCTATTGTTTGATATCAGAATTACGAAATAAACAGGATAATACATATCAAGTAATGAAATAATAATTTTTAAAATATATTATAATAGTAGTTTATGCAACGATTTTATTTTGACCCTTATTAAGGCACGAGTTAGATGTAAGTTATAACACGAGCGAATGCGAGTGTTATAAATATCTCACGAGTGCTTTAATGGCCAAATAAAATCGTTGTATACACTATTTTATCTACAACCACTAGTATACATTCAATTAAAACAATTTCATTTCACCTGTGACTGTCAGAGATACCTAACCTCTCATCTCAAATACGAGAAGTTATAGTAGATTGTTAGGTTAGGTTAAAGCAGCTGGTGTAGCAGTTTGATCAAATCAGCTGATACTTTCACAATATTGAATTACGATATTGATTCCATCAAAAATGCTTCTGATTGGTCCAGAACCCGTGTTATAATGTAGAACCTGTACTATAATGAGCTCATTATGCAACGGGTTTCAAAAAGCATTTCAAAAAGACAGCAGCTGTTTTGGCATCAATTGTGAAACTGTAATGTATACATTATGACATGGTTGTAGATAAATACTTTTAATTCTTCCCCTTTTTTCAATTATTATTTATTATCATGTTTTTTTTTAAATTTTATTTCTGAGTTTATTAAACAATTTATTATTTTATGGTAGGTGAACTGCGATAAAGGACCAGCGTCAGACAAGGAAAGCTTTGGTCTTTTTGTGAAAGAGCTGAAAACAGCGTTTCAGAGTCATGACCTTCTGCTATCAGCTGCTGTATCACCAAGCAAGGCAGTCATTGACGAGGGTAGGTGACCTCCGAACCACACAGTCACTTATTAAGATGTTCCTCTTCCTTGTGAATATACTAACACATACATAAAATAACTTTAACAATTTTTAAAACAATCTTTACTTGATAGAAACAATTTTATTCTACTTTCTTTGTAGTGGCGAAGGTGATATTGTGGAAGGTATCCATAATGAATAATAAGACGAAATTTTACAACCACATTTATTAAAACTTGGAGAAACTAGTTTCGGTTGTTACACCATTATCAATCTCAATCAAACTAATAATAATAATATCGTGTTTTTTTTTTGTAGATTACGTCTTGGAGACTCCAGTTAAGGAGTATAATACAAGTCAGGGGTGTGACCTGGCTGGCAAAAAATAAGTAAAAAAGTGAAATAAGCATTAAAGTGAAGTATATTAAGCTTCTCTGTACTTTAGTTTTATTTTGATTGAGATTGATAATGGTATAACAACCGGAACTAGTTTCTCAAAGTTTTAATAAATGTGGTTGTGACAATTTCGTCTTATTATTCACAATATTATTAATATGATAGATTCCACAACTTGCTGGTAGACCTGTGCCTATTCGAGATTTGTATCACACAAAAAAAAATTGAAGTTCATAGAAACATTGGTATAATTTTTTTTTTTTGAGGATGAAACCCACATGGGTCTGAGACCTGTGCGTGGGTAATGAATTGGATGATTGATGAGTTGGACCTACCGTTTTAGGTAGGTTCCGAACCACCGAGAATTGATTTTACAGAACAGTGTCTTTTTTGCTGGCCAATCCAATCGG